>CM031242.1:978138475-978738475 GCA_018340775.1 Taxus wallichiana var. yunnanensis | reverse complement strand
TTATCAGAAGTTCATAAAAGGGTATGCCAAAATTGTTGCACCCTTGGAAGAATTACTAAAAGGGAAAGGTACATTTTATTAGGGAGAATTGTAGTAGCACACATTTGAGATATTAAAGGAGAAACTTACTACCGCACCATTCTACGTTTTCCCTCATAGGATAAGCCATTTCATGTGCATGTGGATAACTTTTGCATGGCCATTGGCATTGTGTTAGCTCAACTTGGTGAAGGTATTGTAGATCATCTAATTTGTTTTGCTAGTAGGAAGATGACTCATGCTGAAAATTTTATAAAACTACGAGTGCGAAGCTTTGTCAATGTTCTATGCATTACACAAGTTTCGAAAGATTACTTGTTAGAAACCCCATTTATGTTTCATACTGAGATCACATGGCATTGAAGTATTTGGTGAAAAAACCTGTCTTACAAGGAAAATATGTAGATGGGTACTCCTATTTCAAGAGTTTGACTTCATAGTTGTGGTGAAGCCAGGGAAAAGTAACTCTGGACCAGACCACTTGTCTAGAATTCACTCAGGAGAAGAAGCACAGAAAATTGAAGAAACCATGCCAGATGCACAATTATATAGGTTACAATGGGTGTCATCGAATTCGAAGACATTACTTTCTTTCTACGAGAATGGTGTGGCATCGAAGGAATGAAGGCATTAGAAAAGAAACAACTTTCTATATGCGCGGCACCATTTATGTTAATCAGTGGTAACCTCTACAAGTTAGGAAGAGATGAAGTATAACACCATTGTGTATTAGAGCATGAGCGCAAGGATATTATAGAAGAAGCCTATGGTGGTATTACAGGAGACCACTATTTAGGGGATGCAATTTCCCGAAAGATCCTACTTGCTGGATTATGGTGGGAGACACTATATAAAGATTGTAAAGTGTATTGCAAAGCATGTGACCATTGTCAACATCTAGGTAAACTAGGGAAAAGAGATGAGATGCCTTTGAGACCAATTACTAGTGCTAAACCATTTGAGAAATGGGCCATCAACTTTGTAGGACCTATTTCGCTAGCCGTGCGTAGGATTGGGTCACGCTATATCATTACATGTACAGATTATCTCACAAGGTGGGCAGGACCAAAACCTACGAAGGACTGTACAATGTACAACAACTAGGTTTCTATGGGAGAATGTTCTAACAAGATATGGGTGTCCTTTAAGCTTGACAAGTGATAGGGGTACACACTTTTTGAATGAAATAATTAGGATCCTATTAAATGAGTTTATGGTTGCACACCATAAGAATACACCCTATCATCCTTAGGCAAATGGAACTGCTAAGGCTTTTAACAAGATTTTGAGATAGACATTGACAAAAATTTGTGATGTTGGAAGAAAGGATTGGGATGATAAAGTGTCAGTTGTTCTTTAGGCATATAGAAAAATTATAAGAGATTGAACAAAGCCACACCATTTCGCTTGGTGTTTGGCGTGGAATCCGTTCTCCCTGTATAATTTATGTTACCTTTTTTACGCATTGCGCATGCTGGAGGTCAAGCTAATGATCGGGCTTTAGAAGAGCGTATTGAGAAGATGATTCAACTAGATGAGCAACGAGCCATAACACGATGGAGTCAGAAGTAGGAAAGGCTAGAAAAAAATCATGGCATGACATAAACATAAGGGATAAGAAGTTTGAGATTGGAAAAATGGTACTTCTCTATGACTCTAAGTTCTTGCGCCATCTAGGAAAACTTAAGGTACATTGGTTAGGGCCGTATGTTATTACTTACATCCTTAAAACAAGTGCTTGCCAGTTAGAAGCACTAGATGGAACATAGTTACCCGGTTACTTCAATGGGAGTAGGCTGAAGCCCTACTATAAATAAGTCTTCTTGTTGTTTGTAATAAGGCAGTATTTCCATTTAGATTAGGTTTCCATTTTGTATTTCCTTAATGTATTTCCTTCATTATCACTTTAGTTTTTGTTGTTGTGAAATAAGCACGCTTGCGCGCATGAAGCTAATTACTACGTGAAGCATGTTTATGTGTAGAGGACTGCACATCCTTTTAGTGTGGGGTGGTTGTTGATATCCAGGTACAAGATTGTGGGAATTGAAAGATGAAAAGAATAAGTCTTACTGGTGTTTGTCAAAGTAAAAACATTGCTTCTCAAAAGTGACCAAGGATGGAGATGAAAGAAGGAACAATATAACGTGAGGTAAGCAGAGGCCATGATAACTACTAGGATAAGGTACAGTGACGAGGTACTCGGGTGCAAGGATGCACGTTGAATAGAAGTATATGACTAAAGGGTAAGAAGGCGCGCTAGAAGGTTATATACGGGTGCAAGGATGTAGCGCATGGAAAGAATGGAATTGGTCAATTAATGAGAGGATATTTGGTAGGTGAAGGAGTAATGAATGAATCAAAATTTTGAAAATCTATATAAGGATGGGATGTGAGTTAATTTTTACCGTTGTGATTAAGAGTATTTGAAAGAAGCCAAGTGTGACAAACCGAGTGATTATTTTTAGGTGCAAGAGGTGTGTAACCAGTCGTGACAAAGAGATCTATGCACAAAAGGAGCTTGTGTCCCCGGTGGTAAAGGGTTTGAGCGAAGCAAGGCAAAAGAGACAAGCTAGGGCACGTAATTTCACCTAGGGCATGCTGAATCAAACTAGGGTTTGCTTTGTACCTTGCAGAATTTGAGTGACAAGGATCTACAAAGGATTGCAAGGTAGAAATGACACCCAAGAAAGCAGTTGCAATAGGAGTGAAGGGAAAGAAGAAGGTGGTAGAATAAGAAGAAGAGATGGCTCTAGAAAGAAATTTTTTTGAGATGCAATATCCAGAGGGGGTTATCGTCGGCTAGGAGTGGGATTATCACATAAGGAAAATAAAAGTGAGTGAGTATAATCACCATACCATAGAGAATAAGAAGGATCTTGACGTGTTGTTGAACATGAAGATGAATAAATGCACGAAAAATAAACACACGACGTAAGACATGCTTTGGTGCATGACGATGCTTTGGTGAGAAGATCTTGCAGAGGATAGGATTTTACCAACTATATGAGCTCCCTTACTATGGGAAATATGAGCCTTTGTACCAATGGCTCATGAGTAGAGTGCATGAGGAATTTTTCTACTTTGCAGGTCATAGAGTCAAAATTTCAGCCACACTCATCTCCACGGTAATGGGGTTGAAAGGAATAGGAGATGATTTGCAAGATGATCTGATAGACAAAACCACAATATTGGAGACTAGAAAGGAGTTGGGGTATACAAAGGGTCCGCATGGTATGGACATTGACAAAATGAAGAAGTATCTAGTTGTGCAAGTGGCCGCGCATCTTGTTACAAAGCTCAATGACTAGGAAAGGTGGTCACAAGTGAACACCATGTGGCTGCACATTGCCAAAAATATGTCTGAAGGAGTAGTCTACAAAATTTTGTGTTATATTGCAAAGACAATCATTGAGGAAGTGCACGTAGGAGGAAAGATCAGCTTTGGAGCTGTTATGTTATCACTGGTGTTCATGGAGATTGGAGTGCCTGATGGACCAAAGGAGAAGGTATGGGAGTATCCAATGGAACAAAAATTTCCTGTAGAATGCTTCAAGAAGTACTTTTGTGAGGGATCCATGATAGAGCAGGTTAAGCAATGAGCTGAGAAGTGGTATGATAGGCTCCATGCAACTTTTGAGGAATAATGGCACATCCCCAAGGACTTGCCTTCGGTGGTTGGAAAGGTAGTTCAGTTTTTGTATACCAACATTTTTATATAGTGCGGTTTTCCATGAAAGATGGAGCATGGAGCCCTTGGTGTAAGTTTCCATATGCATTCACGCAAGGTACTTCCAGTGTCAATACATAGGTTTACAGATGTGCGGTGACTGACATTCAATGCGGATAAGGTAGATTGTGACTACCACACACTAAGGAAGAAATATGTGTATCCAGGGTCAGGGTGCATATGTTGAAAGAATCATTTCAGATGTATTGAGCATTAAACCAATAAGTTTGGTAGTGGGAGATATTAGAGCAATGTTGGTGTATCTCCAACTAAAGCCAAAGATGGAGAATAACAAGTATGTGGAAGGTGAGTTTGCACTTCTAGCACCACCAAAGGGAAATCATACAATGGAGAACATCCTAGCATCTAAGCCCACAGAGAAAATCAAAGTGGAGGATGAGGAGGATGAACATGAAGATAGTGGTGGTTTGGAGCATAGAGGTAGAAGACATACTACGAATAAGTATGAAGTGAGCGTGCCACTACACCACCTCAGGCCGTAAGAGGGGAATGATGAGGAATTTAATGTAGTCTAAAGGGGAGCACAAATTTAAAAGGGTATTTAGGAGAACAAAACCCAAGGTGCTACTCCACCAACAAAGGTGTAGATCACCCAAACTCTCTCCACGAGAAGGAGGTAATCGTGCAAAGGAGGAAACTGAAGTTGAATGAGGAGGCGGAAGAATCGGAGAAAGCGCACCTAATTCTCCTCTACTTACAGAGAACATAGAAGAACAAAAGGATGAGGAATTGAAGGAAAGAGCGAGGAGGAAGACAAGGGATCGGAGGAGACAGTGCAGAAAGACTTCTCGGGACATGGAGACACAAGTCCCAAATTTAGAATCTAAAATCCCTAAGCAGCAACGGTCTAGAAGAAAAAGTGGAGAACACATTCCACTAGCTATGGGCTATGCAGAGGACGTAGGTAAAATTATCTGTGCCCATTTCCAGAGCACACTGACACAAAAAGACTTATATGGTTGGGAGCTCATGGATGAAGATATGGCCACAGTATGCATGAGGAAGCAATTGTCATGGTCCATGCACACACACATGGATGAGCCATATTTTGATGTATGTGAGGAGTCATGCGTATCACAGAGGTTGAAGAAGACACCTCAAGCTAGACACATGATAGTAAAGCCTATTGTCATGTCGGATGAACAAGTGAGTAATGCATTAGTCAAAGTCTCAACAAAGGTGGAAAGGTGAAATATGGACAAGGCTACCATAATTAGGGTGCTCAGAGAAGATATTAAAACTAAGGATGGAGAAATAGTGCACCTAACACAAGAGAGAGACTTAGTGTAGAAGAAGAATGTTGTATTTATCAGCATCGTAGAGGAGATTGGCGATAATGTCATAAGAGCTAGGCCACACTTGGAGACCAAGATACCACAGATGTTTCCCTCAACGATACATTATGTAGGAAAGTTGGTGGACCTGGTACTTGAAGATGAACCTCTGTGCATGCCAGCGCCAAGGGATCTAGAACAAGAGGTAGGGCAAGAGAAAGCTTCATTGATGTAAAATATTACATCCTATGAAGGGCTGCTGCAAGTGCTATAAGAAGAATTGAAGAAAGCAAACCATGATTTAAACATTTGCACAACTCTAGAGGTGCTTATCAACATAAAGACCCTAGAAGAAAACAATGAGGTCCAAAGAGCAATGAAGGATGAAACATTGGGCTGTGCAGAAATATTTTCAATGGTTAAGAAGAAGTGCGAGGCCCTGACAGCAACACAAGAGCTGCACAAGACTCGGTTGGAAGAGATTGGGAAGCTCATTGCGCAGAAGATGGATTTGCTAGAGGGAAGAATGACCTCAATGTCCAACATTGTGTTAGTCTTGAAAAATGAAAAAGGGGAGATTATGAGGGATGAATTGGAATCCATTATAGTGTACATTCTAGAAAAAGTAGAACAAGCACTTGTTGAATGATAGACCTTGGAGGCTGAAATAAAATAGGAATATCTTGAATTATTTGTTGAGGTTGAGGAAGAGATTGCAGGGTAAAATATTATTTCATACATTCTTTCCATTCTTTACTTCAGTTTTTGGAGATAACCATTATTGGGGCAACAATGAGATTAGTGTGGGGTAATGTTAATCAAATAACACTTGATAGAGAAAGCATAAAAGAAGTCCGCGCGGGAAATCAAGTCATATAAAAAGGTGCAAATGGATAGGAAGAACGCACGCACGAAACATAAGTTCAGTTTTCAGGACTTAGCCATTTTTGGGCATGAAGATCTATTTTTAGAAGATGGCATGCAGAACACACCAACGATGCAGAGACATGCGCACCATGCATTGTCTATTTTTGGAGGATCAAATTTAGAGTGCTTTTGCATGGATACAGTCTAAGAATAGGATTTTCACCTCAGTTAACTATCAATAGTCTATAGATAGCACACTTGCATGTGTGGCTATGCATGAAAATGGCATGTGGCTACTAATAGCATGCGGCCTGTTTTTGGAATAGATAAGTGGTGAAGGGAAAGTCCCCACCCTATATATATGTAGTGAATTACCTGTAGAGAGATGATAGATATAGAGAGATAGATAACATAGTGTATATGTTTCTAGATTACCATATCAGATCCATGCGCGCATTGGCATAGATTTCTAGTATTGTAAGAAGCTTCTGTGTTATTGTGATAATTAAGAGATGGAAGATATTGACTGAACCTAAGTGTTATTCCTATGTATAATTGGGTAGTGCATGTTCTTACTTCTATCATGATTATTGTTTAAACTTATTCTTTCCTAGATCTAGATCTGTCATGCACTGTATAATGATGTATTAGTTATGGATCTGTATGCTTTAAGTCTTCATCATGTTAACATTCTGCTACAACAACCCTAAAGAGGGACTGGTACCTTTGCGCGCTTCGGGTGAGCGCTCAGTCTAGGCTGAGTGATGTGCCAGCATGTCTAGGGTGTCATCTGGTGAATTCTAGGATGCATCATAAATATTCCCCACTCAAAGTAGTGAAAGTGGTCTTCTCTTATTCTTTGCATGGAATGCACACACCTAATGATAACTTGAGAACCCATTTGTAAAAGAATAAATCTTGCACCCAACAACTCCTTCCAAATTTTCCTATGTTAAAAACTGTGGGAAAGGGATATTTAACACATGAAGCATTCAACTCTCTGTAGTCCACATAGATCCTGATCCTCCCATCCTTCTTGATACTGATAACCATAGGAATAACCCACTTTGACTCTTCGATTGGCTCAATAATTCCATACTTGAGCATCTTATCAATTTCTTCTTTCACCTTGATGCACAAATTTGGGTTCATCCTGTAAGGCCTCTTCCTAACAGGTTGCGTGCCTTCTTTAAAATTTATCTTCATCTCACCTAAATAAGGATGCACACCCTTTAATTCATGGTAACCTCTTAGAAAGAGATCCTGAAAGTCACGCAAGAGCTCGATGATCTTGGCTACTTCTTGTTCGTCCAAGAACCCCATTACTTCCTTAAGCTCATTCTCTATGCCAATAATAACATTTTTGTTTTCATAGGATCATGGTATACATGTGCCTTATCATATGTAGAATCCATGACCTCATGCACACCTTTGTGTGGCTAACATCTAGGCGGTCCACTTCCTCATCATCAATCATATACACTAGCTTTCCTTTTTCTTTCTCTTTCCGGCATGAGCCATTTGTACTTCTTCCTCTCTCCTTAAGATCAAGGCATGCCTCGCAATTAGGTTAAACCAACATATCTAGAATGAGTTATTTGACCTTCGCGTTATACCCTAATGTGATGTGATTTATGATCTGCAATGCTTCATGAACTAGAGGTTTCTTAGAAACATAATCAAAAATTTGAACCATACCTACAATTATCTCTTTCCAGTTTGTAGTTTCCTTTTCAACTCAAAGCATGGACATACTGGCACACACACACATCCATGTAGTGTGGAGTAAGACTTGTGTACCGATAAGGATGGTGGTAAATCCTCATGGACTTATGCCCATAGTCTCTCACAATTATTTACATGTACTGAAGCTAGAGTTTTCCCATGAGATTCACGGATGTGTGTAGGTACATTATTTTGAGAAAACCCAGTAGAAAAGGAGATTCTCACTTCTCCACATTCCAAAAGGCTATCTCTACGCATATCCCACAAGTGGGCTACTTTCCCATGCAAGGTATAAAAAAATATTTTTCTATCTCCTTCATTTTGCCACTAAGCCTCCATGGCACACAAGAATGTATCAAGCTTTCCGTCACTATTACACCTTAGTACATGAGATTATCCCAATAGCCTAACCATGCGTGACCTTATCATCATGGTGAATCATCCATTAACTTTGTGCTTGACCATATCGCATATGCCATGATCTCATTATCATAAGTAACACTGTAGTATCACTCACATAATGCACATCTTCCCCACTAAAGTATGCATTCCTTTGATGATTCTACATTTTCTGGATTGCTCACCATTTGTGCATAAATTATATTAAGATCTCTTTCAATTAAGGGCTCAACATAAGCCTCTACCTTATTATCATACAGAGGTATGATCACACGTTCATCTTTGTTCTCAAAACTGATGTATCTCTTGTTAAATCACAAATCAACATTGTTTGCATAACACTAGGGCCGTCCAAGTAATGTTGAAAAGTTGTCTCGATTCTCGTAAGCTCTAATACCTAAAAGTATCCAAGAGACTTGGATCCCTAAATGGTAATGGATACATCCTTTATTACCCTAATAGGCATAGCCCTAGTTTTATTTTCCATATACATCACATTTGAAGATGGATGCAATGTAGGTCTCCCCATCTTATTCTATGCATCTAGAGTCAACAAATTTACCTTAGTGATTTTATCTATCAAGATATTGCTTACTAATCACCCATCGATGATTGTATCAAGTGTGATCTCCTTGTAAAATTCATGATTCTGAGGTGGTAGATTAACATGAAGTATTTTCCTTGCACATCAACTCCAACGCGTGGTACCTTTTCTCGAATCCTCTTCCCTAGAAGTGGGATGATATTCTCTGGCGCAACATCTTGCACACCTATGTCAGGCCATCCAAATCCTTTAGTGGGATCTCAACATTCTTCCCACATTCTCTCTCACATGCTTTCTCCTTTAAGCGCTATATTCCACCAAGTAGATCTCGATGATTCCCATGGTATCTTGATATAATTCGTTTGGATGTGCTTGTGTATGGATACTTAACATGGATTAATTTCTCCCTAGTGATGATTAGTTTGGCCTTCGAGAGGTTTGCACACACATGATACCTTGACGTACATTGTAACCAACATGGTTTGCAATTCTATATCATGAATCTTCTTAGGCATCCATATATCATCATCAGTATGTTGCACCTTGATAATCCCTATGGCCTTGTCATTGTTCTTGTTTTTATTCATGTGCTCATATAGGTATGGGAAATCCTCTAACTTATGTTGCTTCCCATACCATGAGAAAACTATATTCGAGGACACTCATGTTGATAATGATCAAGAGACCCACAAGTGTAATAGGTTCCTTGCATGAACCTACCTCTACCATCACCACAACCTCTGCATCGATATCCTCTCCGGAAGCCTCCATTTATTTTATCCCCATTATTGAACCCTTCATTGGGTTATCCTTCATGCTATTTTAATCCACTCGCCACACTAGTCTGGCACACTCCTATTTCAATGGCTTTGTGGATATGATCAATCAGTCAACAATCAACTAGGTTGTGGGTATGGGCATGACAAATCTTATAATACATGAACACATTCTTTTGAATCGTGCAATGTAAGAGAGGATATTTCCAAACATCATGGTCCTTGTGACAAATTTCACAATCCAATAACAATGCACACACTAAATTGCATGGGAAACTATCCTTAATATGTCCTTCAACTTCACAATTAATGTACCATATACCATTGTGTGTCTCATGTGCTAAGTTGGTAGAGAGCTTCTCTAATTGCTTCACCATGGCTGCGATCTATTCCTTTAAGAATGGGATCATGCCGTGATCAATACTTTCAACTGACTACCTTAGCACACAGAGTGGATTCCAAGGCATGATGATCCACATATGTCTTATGAGAGAGTGCCCTTCAAAATGGAGTCAACAATCCTCCAACAAACCACTTTGTGCATGCTGAATAGGATGAATATCATAAGAAAATTTGGACAAAAAATTCTTAAATTGTGTGCCATACTCCCTCGTGATTTTAGAAAAACCTTGCTTGATATCCTTGAGCACATCGATGCTCTGCTTCTCAAACTCCATAATTTGAAATTCATCTTAAAGAATAATGTGTAAAACATTGTAGTCCACCACATTCTAATGTGGATCATATTTCTGATACCAACTATGTGTGTTACCTTGAAGCATATTGGAAAATTAGCTTACCTTCCTATGTAAATTTGTAATTCCATTATCTCGCCATATCAATTTACACTTATGCACATGCTCGATGCATCTTCAATACCTCTATACTATGGTAAGTGGAGTGACATCTCAAAATATACCTGAGGTGGTATTTTTTGAGGTTGATTTGGTGGTGGTTATTGTGGATGTGGACCCTATCTACCCGATCAAAAAATTTCTATGTGGTGTTGTAACTTGACCCTCCTAATCATCCCGTGCCCCTAGTCATGGGATGCGGTCTAGTCAATAAAATTCCTTGTGTACCAAGTGTAATGCTAAATTAGACACCCAATTTCTATGTGGTTACAACACCCACATAAGTTCTTCCAACATGCCTATGCACTAATACCGTATCCTCACGATGACACTCCTAGAAACAATCCCGTAATAGAACTCCCAAACATCGGTGCTTGGTGAGTTTCCATGGGTACGCTACTAAGTTTATTCCATTCTAAATCCAATAAAAAATGATATCTACCCATATCTACTTATGTACCTACACTAGAATTCTTCTCAATAACTACATCTAGATCTAAAACACCATGCACAAGGGCTAGGTGGCTAGGTAGAATCGAGATGCGTGCTCGCGATCCTCATTCTTTCCTCCGACACGATCTCATCCGAAGCTGAAGGGAATTCTCTATTGTGCTTTCCCAATGTCAAGAGGACATGATGTTACGGATCCTCATCTTCCACGAGAGATTTAATGTTAGGATTAACATACATGTTGTACATATAATATATCATATCTAAGCATATATGCAATAAAAGTGGATATTATACCAGAAGAAATATAAAAAAGAGATATAAATCAACACTAGATTTAACATGGTTCACCTAGTGTGGGCTACATCCACCAAGAAACAAGCCAATCTATTATCCAAATCTTTCAGAAGATATACAATGAAGATTTAAAATCTTCCACACCTCTCACGATGTACAATACTTTCTTTCTCTCAAGCTTCTCCTTCTTCTCCAAGAATTCTCTCTCACAATTATTTTCACAATAATCACTAACTCTCTCTTCTAACCCTATCTTTCTAGCTTATAAATACCTTATACAAACTTAGGGAACTTAGCCATGTAATTACAATCAATAGATCTGCTTTAATACTAAAATTAGATCTAATTCCTATGAGTTAAATAAAACACTCACACATAGGTAACCGATGCTTTAGTTAGCTCTAACCAATGACGGCTCCTACTTTCCTAACTAATGTCACCATAAATGACCGATTTCGGTCCCTTTATAACCAACGCCGATTCTTGTGTTTTCCAGAAAGTTGATATAACATGCTAAACTGAAGTAATTGAGCTCCACATCTTAACAATCTCCCACTTGGAGATAAATTACTGCACTATACTTGTACAATGTCATCCTCGGATCCTTTCCTTAGCTTTGTTTCTTCCTCTTCAAGCCTCAAATTTTAAGACCAATAGAAGTGGAGTGTAGATCCAAATTTTATTTTTCTAAAGGCTTCATTAGCATATCCGCAGGGTTTTCACTCGTATGAATCTTCTCCAGTTTTAGCTGCCCATCCTCCAATACCTGCCAGATGAAGTGATATCTCAACTGAATGTGTTTCATTATAGAATGAAACGCTGAATTCTTTGCAAAATGAATAGCACTCTGACTTTCACTGAACAATTTACAATCATCTTGCTCCTTTCCCAACTCTTCCATGAACCTTCTCATCCATATCATCTCTTTTCTAGCCTCTGTAGCTGCAACATACTCTACCTCTGTAGTAGACAAAGCCATAACCTTCGTAGTCTTGATATCCAGCTAACTTCCATCCCACCTACTGTGAAAATATATCTAGCAGTGTTCCTTCTACTATCCAGATCTCCAGCCATATCCGAATCAACATAGCCACATAAAGAAATATTTGAACCTCCATAGCATAACTACATGCTAGATGTCCCTCTCAAATACCTGAGTATCCATTGGACTGCTTTCTAATGCTCTTTACTTGGATTGGCCATAAATCTACTCACAACTCCCACTACCTCGCATTGATATGTCCGGTTTGGTATAAACCATAACATACATGAGACTCCCAACTATTGAAGCATATGGTACTTATGTCATGTATTTGACCTCCTCATGTGATGAAGGACACTGATCTTTTCTCAATTTGAAGTGTCCAACCATAGGTGTACTTACAAGTTTTGAATTCTGCATTTTAAACCTTTCTAACACCTTGTAGATATAATCCTCCTGAGACAAATACAATTTCTTGTTCTTCCTGACTCTGTGTATTTACATGCTAAGGATTCTTTTTGTAGCTCCTAAATCCTTTATAGAAAATGTGTGAGCTAGATTTTCCTTAAGCTCACCAATGTCCCACATACTAGATCCTGTAATAAGCATATCATCCACATACAATAACAAAATAATATAGCTCCCATTCTCAAGCTTCTTTAAATAAACACAATGGTCGATTCACATCTCAAGTAACCATGCTCATGCATGAAACTATCAAACCTCATGTATAATTTCCTTGGAGCTTGCTTGAGCACATATAGGCTCTTTTTCAATCTACACACTAATTTCTCCTTACACTTGACTTCATACCCAAATGGATTCTCGTATATAAATCTCTTCATCCAAATCACACTTAAGGAAATCCATCTTCACATATAGTTTCTCTAAATGTAAATCATCTATCGCAACTAACCTCAATGTAGTATGTATGAAAGTCATTTCAACAACAGATATAAAATATTTCACCAAAGTCAATACCTAGTTTATGTGTAAATACTTTTACTACAAGCCTTGTCTTGTACCTTTCTCTGTCCATCCTCTTCTTCCTTGATCCTGTAAACTCACTTGTTTTACAATGTACTCTTACTTGCTGATAACTTAACCAAATCCCAAGTCTGGTTTTGTTCCAAGGAGTCCATATACTCATCCATGCCATGCTCCCACCGAACGTTGGTCTCATCCCGCATTGCTTCTTCAAAAATTTTGGTTCACCATTATCAGTCAATAATAAATAAGATAAAGAAGGTGTAAATCTTTCTAGAGGTTTACTTACCCTTTGTGACCTTCTCATAGGAGTTTGGGGTACTGGAGGATCATTTTGGACCTCCTGGAAATTTGTTTCTGATTCGACGGACTGACGTTGGTCACCTGTAGGTGACATTGGTTCTGCTAACCATTGTCAGTTTGTCTCTTCTGTAACCAATACCGGTTCGGGGCTTGATCGATGCCAGTCGTGGGTCAACTAACACCGCTTACTATATAACCATGTATGTATGAGTTTTAAATCCGAGAGTTCATTTTCATTCACAAAATTCTCAATAGGCTTGACCTTAGGTACCAAAATTTGATACTGTACATTCTCTTTTCATTGCATTCAATGTCATGACTCCTAATAATTTTAGAATTGTCTAGATCCCAAAAAAAGAATCTAAAATCACTAGATCCATAACCAAGAAAGTGCATCTCTTGGATTTTGCATCTAACTTTTTCTATTTTCCTTATCAATATGCACAAAATCTTCTAAACCAAAAAATTTAAGACAAGAAAGATCTACCTCTTTTCCGGTCCAAGCTTCACGTTATTTTGGTAATTTTTTGTGTAATTTAAAACACCAAATAAAATAATATTGCACCACTTTGAAATCATTTGAGATGTCAATTACATTGATAGAGTTTACATTTATAGTAGTTTGATCTCCTATAATGGTGGAGTCAAACTTCATCTTCAATCCCTCATATCTCTCTCCATGAATCTCTCAGATATATCCCTAGGATATCTCTCTCATCCCTTTATTATCTCACACACCAAAATAGCTACGTGAGTTGTTCTCACAACTCACCCAAATACTAATACTAACTATTACAACTATATTATTAATATGAGTTCTATAAACTCATTATTAATAATATTACAATTTATTAATAATGTCACAATATATTTGTAACATTCACTCCCCTATTGTTAACATTATTAATTCCCAATATACACTCCCCTAATGTTGACATGGTAAAAAAACATTCACACGCTTATTTGCAGTATGCTCACCCATGTGGCATGCCCAACTTGGCTCATGACCTTGATCAAAAGAAAGGCTCTCTCCTTCCATGGTTTTAAACAGTTTACCACAAACCTTAACATGACAGAACCATATCAACTATCCACCTCATGTGGTTTCCTGGATCTCCCAAAACCTTTTCAAGATCCATGAACTGACTTACATTTGTGCTTTTGATCTTCTGTAATGTTCTGACATCAAGAGAAAATGTAGGAAATATCGCTCACGTAGGAGTTCACTTATTACAATATTTAAACATGTATGATTCATTTGTTCTTATTTTCAGAAAGTAAACACACAACTGAAAAATGAAATGCCACAACACCATTGTGTGGCCCCACCGCTTCATGATCGGCGAGGTCAGGTCGCTGATTGACCTCCTTCCTCCATTACCTCCTTCCTCTATGTAGAAGCTACTTAGTTACTTAGAAAATTTTAAAATAAATCTCAATATGAAATGCCCCTCCTCAATTTGAACTTAGTTGTTGCATACAAGTAAAAATGTGACAATGAGAAATGCCAATAATTTTTTCTTTTACAATTTTCCTAATAATCACCTAAATGACACTTTTAGACTCACAAAATTGACAGACAAATAAATTGAATCTTATACAACAAGATGATAGAAAATAAATACAATACTTGACTTACATCACAAATTTTAACTAACTTTGACAATGACAAGAAAATACAATGTCAGAATTTGACTTTTTCAAAAATGTAATACACAACTAATTAAAATGTTGACAAGACAATAAAATCGATAATAAATATAAATGATAAAAGAAAAAAATAAAAATAAAAACTATCTAATAATCACTTTAAACAAATCATTAAAAACTTTAGAATGCTTAAACAATAATATACAAATGATTAAACAAAACTAACTTCTTACAACTACATAGTACTTTGAAAAAATAAAATAAAACTTAAAATAAAAAGTCAACAAACTATAATGCCCTGATAATACTAGTAATAAACAAATTACTTTGACACTAAAAAAAGATTATGAAAAGACACGTCTACACTAAAACATACTACATATTAAAAAGACAAAACTTGAACCTTGAGAAAATCTGATTTTTCCAATCCTGTTGAAACCTGATTTGGAGAATACACTGCAAAATACATGCCAATGAATTGTAGAATACTCGTCAAGGTATGCCAAGAATGAATCTCTAGGACGTAGGCATCTTTGGCAGTGACCAATACTCAAACAAGACTCTGAATCACATGGTTGAATCCATGTCACATTAAATGAAGAGGTACATGCACAATCCAGTAAATGAGATTGTAGCAGTAGCTTGTCATAGAACAAATTGAAAATATACTCCAGAATTGAATGTTATAGCAGGTCGTAAGGGGAAAAATCAACACAAAATCCCTGTCGTATTTTCCACATTTCTTCAGATCCCGGATGTGGGTTCAACTAAAATTATGACAGTATTTTTCTTGGAAACAATTCTACAAACCCATTAAAAATTAGAGAAACCCAGATCGTAAAATAGAAAATACGACATGTTCTTTAGAGCAGTTCTAACATATTTAAGTGATTGCAAAATGCAGATGATAATCATAATGCAAAAATATACAACTTGAAGATGCCCTACACAAATCTCATAGAATTATCATTCCTTCTCTGATACCAAAATGTTATTTTGGTAAAGTTTTGTGTAATTTAAAACACCGAATAAAATAATATTGCACCACTTTGAAATCATTCGGGATGTCAATTACATTGATAGAGTTTACATTTATAATAGTTTGATCTCCTATAATGGCAGAGTCAAAATTCATCTTCAATCCCTCATATCTTTCTCCATGAATCTCTTAGATATATCCCTAGGATATTTATCTCATCCCTTTATTATCTCACACATCAAAATAGCTACGTGAGTTGTTCTCACAACTCACCCAAATACTAATACTAGCTAATTACAACTATATTATTAATATGAGTTCTATACACTCATTATTAATAACATTACAATTTATTAATAATGTCATGATATATTTGTAACAACCCATGGTTAATCAAACAAACCATTTGTATCAATTGCTTTTTGCCCAAAATCAAGGGCAATCTAGCTTGTATCCTCATACTTCTAGCACATTCCATGATTGTCCTGTTCATTCTTTCTGAAACACCATTCTCTTGTGGTTTTCTTGGAACTGTCCTTTCTATACGTATTTCATTCAAAGGTGAACAATAATCATTGAAAACCTTGCTACCTAGGTTGGTCCCCACACATATGAGTGTACAAGCTCCAATTTCTTCTCCTTCTTAGTTGCCCCAAATTTGAGACTCTTTTTCTTTCCAAAGACACAATGCTAAAAGAACTCAAGATCTAAATCTTTCAAATCTAATAACTTACCCTTAGCCTTTAAAATTTGTATTCCTTTTTGAATCATATGGCCCAATCGATTATGCCACATGCATGCATATGAATCTAAAGTAGATAATACAGAAAATGAATCAATAACACAGGTAGATAAATATAACGTTCCTACCTTCTTACCTCTTGCCACAAAAAAGGCACCCTTGGTGACTTTCCAAGAGTTTTTTGTGAATGTAACCATGCAACCAGCTTCACCTAGTTTCCCTACAGAAATAAGATTCCTTCGAGGCTTGGCACATGCCTCACATATTTCAATACCCATGTATTTCCATTTTGTAATTTTAGATGAACTTCTCCTTTACCAGTAATACTGCAAGGTTCATCATCACCCAAATAAACATGCCCAAAATTTCCTAGACATAATTTTTGAAATAACCCTTATTAGGGGTTGAATGGAAATAAGATCCTGAACATAAAACCCAAGATTCTATTCTATTATCCAAATAAAGAATAAGAGCATCTTGTATTACCTCTGCTACAATATTTACCTCTTTACCTTTGTTTGGGTGTTGGTTCTCTTTATCCTTTGACCAACAATCTTTCTTTGCATGTCCTTTCTTTCCACAATTCCAACAGGTAATTCCCTTACCTCTGGATTTAGATCTTCCATTCCTTGACTTTGATTTCCCATTATTCTTACTCTTGGATCTCTCCTTCTGTCTACCTCTGCTTTCTACATTCAAAGCATTCCCAGATGATGATTCCTCTGTACTTTTCCTGCGTGAATTTTTTCATTCAAGATTATACTAATCACATCATCAAACTTCAAAATATTATTAGTTGATGTTGTATTAATAACAACCATTACCAAGTTATCCCAACTATCAGGTAAATAACATAATAATAAGAGTGATTTCACTTCATCATCAAACATAATATCAATAGATTTTAACTGATTTACAATAGATCAGAAATCATTCAAATGACTAGATGCAAATTCACCTTCATGCATATTAGAACTAAATAGTTTCTTCATCAAATAAAATTTATTTGAAACACTAGGTTTTTCATATAAATTAGCAAGATATTTCATTAAATCTATCATAGATGTCTCTTAGTAATATTAAAATCCACTACATGATGCCGCGGTCTCAATCTTATAGATCCCAAATCCTTTCTATTAAGAATCTTCCATTCTTCATTAGTCATCTTCGTACGTCTAGAATTTTCATCCAACGGTAAGTACAAATCTCTTTGATATAGATAATCCTCAATCTGCATCTCCCATAATTGATAATTTCGTACCAAACTTCTCTACCTTGTATTTGTTTTCTTTTTCCATTATTGTAGCTCCCACTCAATCAAAAACCCTCTGTGAGTAAATATGTCAACACACAAAACCCTCAAATAAATCTCTAATACCAGTTGTTGGGATTAACATACAAAGTGTCAGATAAATGATATATCATATCTAAGCATACATGCACTAAAAGTGAATATTCTACTGAATAAATATACAAAAAAGAGATATAAATCAACACCGCATTTATTATGGTTCACCCAGTGTGGGATACATCCACCAAGAAACAAGCCAATCTATTATCCAAAGCTTTCAAAAGATATACAATGAAGATTTACAATCTTTCACACCTCTCACGATGTACAATACTTTCTTTCTCTCAAGCTTCTCCTTCTTCTCCAAGAATTCTCTCTCACAATTATTTTCACAATAATCACTAAATCTCTCTTCTAACCCTAGATTTCTAGCTTATAAATACCTTATACAAACTTAGGGCACTTAGCCATGTAATTACAATCAATAGATCTGCTTTAATACTAAAATTAGATCTAATTCCCGTGAGTTAAATAAAACACTCACGCACAGTAACCGATGCCAGTTAGCCCTAACTAATGATGGTTCCTACTTTCTGACCAATGTAAATACCTTCATAACCGATGTTTGTTATTATGTTTTCCAACAAGTTGATATAACATGCTAAAATGAAGTAATTGAGCTCCACATCTCAACATTCAAAAACTTTGTGGGCCATCATTCCCCTAAACTCCAATGACACTGTAATATCTCATGTGCGCGTCATGTCCCTCTCTCACGCTTCATTAAACTTGAGTCATCTTTCCTCTATCTATCTTTCTGCCACCAGTTCCGTCATCCTTCTCCACACCTGCTCCTACCCCTCGCGTGTAATGGGAGTTTAGCTAGCCATAGGGAGGCTCTCTAAATCCAGTTCTATTATCAAAATATTGATCACTAAAGGTATAACGCACAAGTAAGATCCTTTGGGCTCACATAAGAACTAAAACTCAGCCTCCTCTAGATAAAAATATGTAGAAATAACATACTCCAATGTATAATTACACAACACTCCAACCCACTAGTGATCTACAACTCTAGTCCACTCCACATCTACATCAAAAAGAGTTTGGTAATCCTCTTACATCCAAATTTTTACCTAGGACCCAAATGCTTATTTTTTGTGTGAGATTCTAACCACTCATATAATTATAATAGAAAGAAGCTGAAGAATGTCTCATAGAGATGATGATAAAGATTATCTTCCACCAAACGATGTGCATTAAAATCAGGTCCAGTGCTATATCTCTATGCGTAAACTTATCTTGACCATTCTCTACCCAAATTTCAATGCTCTCTAGAGTTAATTGATATGCCATTTGTATGTAACATCCTGGAAGATTATTTGAAAATAGGTTCTATAAATGGAACCAAAATGTAGTCCTTGTTTTCCCTACAAACGCTATGTGTGTTGGAACCTCATCTAGTCAACACCGAATGCTCACCCAAAGCACATGCAACTACTAGGTCCCTCCATTGTTATTGCTTATCAAGATGTTATCATGCATATCCATGATGATGATTAACCAAGTGCTCATCCAACCATTCTAAAAATTTGCATACATTCACTTGGAAACACATATAATAAGGAAACATAACAGATCAGACAATTACCAATATCAATTACACCATGAAATCTCCATACTTAGACATATCAATGATCATAATCCATCCACTATATTACATTATAAAAATTATTACATATCTTAAGCTAAATACATATCAAACATTACACCGTGCCGTTGGACCATGTGCGTGAGTATCGATCCTAGATCATAACTCGTTGCATAACATATACTCTCGAGAACTTAAACGTGGTACCAAAAAAATGACTTATAACAAGTATATACTTTGGGGTGGGGACTTTCCTTCACCACCCATGCAATCTCTTAATAACAGGGGTGCCCAAAATAGACTACATGCATGCTTTACAAAAAGCTAATAATAGCTTTATCCTATAATTAAAACTTACGTTAATCCTATTATTATCCTCTATGCATGTGCTCAAATTGTATGTTAATTCTCCCAAAATATCCCTTGATTGGCCTTTAAATTATCATGCCTTAGACTTTTTCTTCACAAAGACTCCATCCCGATTTTCTATTTTTATTTCATACTCAACAAAATTGGCCAAGTCCTAAATCCTGCGTGCACAGGTACAAACCTTCGCGTTCTATTCTAACCCCTTTCTCACATGCCGCTACGTGCCTTCCTCACACACACCCAAAACCACCACGCATGGCTTATACTTGAGCCATTTTTCTGGTCAACAGATGCAATGCTTTGGAAGAAAAATTGAAGGATAATAAAGTGTACATATGATCACTATTCCTTTTTTATTTTTATTTTAATTTTTTATGTGTTTTGAAACATCGATAATGAGGCTCTCAAGCTGAAATATTAGATAATTTTTCAAGAAAGGAAATAAAAATATATTAAATCTAATAAAAAGGGACTAAGGGTACCACTAAGCATGCCAAGATGTTTATGGTGTTTTTTGGTTAGTTGCTTTATTATCTGAAATACTAAAAATATAAATAAAACAGGGTTTACTGATACCTACACTGAAAAATGTAATGTCGGGATGAGTAGGTACATGAAAAATTCAAGAGACCCCTCCTTTTTCCAATTGAGAATACTTGTATAAAAGTACAACCGGACAAGACAAATATTAGATAAGGATTGAATGAGTTTCTTAGAAAAGGCCAATCCCGTGAATCTAAGGGGTTTCTTGAAGGGTGTTAACTCATGATAAAAATAAAGTGATTTGATAACGTAATAAAATAATTATAATGTAATTAGAATTTAAGAGGGATAAAAATATCTTATTCTATGTGATAGGTGGCTTAGGAAATGGCCAAAGTGATCTCAAGTCCTCAAAATAGCCGAACCCGAACTATTATGTGCCTTCTTGTTCTTATTTTATGATCTCAAGTTGCTTCTCAATGTCTTTGATTTTAGGAGTGAAGGAAATGACACATAGAATGAGTTTGTGGACAATATCAAACTTCTATCATACGAAATTTTGTTGAATGATTTAAATGTCATATATTCTTGTGATGGGGTGTGATGTACATGGAACTCTCATCTACAAAGAATACATCTTGCAATAAAATATATTAGGCTAAAACAAATTGATAAATATATGATAATTGATAAAATTACTAAAATGACAGGATTGAAGACGATCGGGGATTAGTAGAGATCGGGGATAAAAGTGTCTATCTTAGCAAGGGCCAAGAAAAGGCTATGATCAATGTAGAATATGGTTTAACAATGTCAAAATAAACTAGAGGGACTCTATGAGCAAAGAAGATGCAAAATGTAAAGATCAGTGACACGCATAAAGGGCTAATTGATGGTAAAGGGAATTAAGGACCAGATCAACGACGATCGGGGATCAATAATGATCTTTGATAAAATTACAAATATATTAAAATTTAATCAAATGATTAAATTAAAGACAAAATACAAGGTGACGACAGAGGATAGTAAAGACAAGTGTTTATAGGATAAAACCAATGTAATATATGACTGAAGATGATAAAAATAAATTTACCAACCTTTTTGAATGCTTCTGAAGATAATAGAGCTCTAAGTCACTAATATATCATTTAAAAAGGATTCCCAAAGAATTATTGCAGAGTTTTGATGTGTTTTAACTTCATGATGTCATATAGAGGTGCAACAATTTGATTTAATAAAAATAAGATATTTGTAAAACCCTAATTGTAGAGTAACTGATTGTACACTATGATATACAAATGCTAAATACACCGACACAAGAAATAAACTAATAAAATATGAAACCCTAAGTGTAAGAGAGAGAGAGAGAGAGAAAGGACTTAGTTGATTTACACTTGATGTAGGACTGATGCTAACCAGAAAATCGATGAATTGAAAGGGAAGACCTTCGTAACTATGTGTCGTAAAATTTGGAATTGTCGATAAGGCTGGACTAGGGTGAGGGCGCCAGGTGTTAGAGACTGTATTGGGCACACATGGCTGTACAAATGGCTAGAATCTAATATTTCTATTATCACACAAGTGTCATTGTTAGTCACTTGTATGTCACACCTTGATCATTGAATGCCAATGTAACTTGTAAAATATATGTTCACCTACAAAACCACAGAACCACATCAAATCCAAAAATTAAATATGCAATATGGGGAGTCGAATGACCCGGTGGTCACCCGACTAAGTGAACTTATGACCAAGTTCTACACTACATCTCAAACTCCATGTAGTTATTGTGAGTGTGTGTGAGGATTGTGCCCTAGGATGACCTAGTGCAAGTTGCACTTGATAATGAGTTAGATCTAGAATGTAACAATGTATAACATGTGTGGATGAAATAATGAAATTCCACTTTCCTATAGAGTGTGCATGCAAAAAATTTAGTCCCTTGTCCTTTGTATGGATGACTTTGAGTTCTTTGGATTGGATTGTCTTTGAATGCAAGATTAGGTGATAAATAGTAATGCTTAGAGCTTGGTCCTTTATTTTGGTCACATAGTTATGCATTTATATGATTCCCTTGGTTGAATTTCATAATTGATAGTTGGAAGGCTGACCCATAAGAAAATAAGATTCCCAAAAGATAAAAGAGATCCAAAAGAGTGAGTAAGATAGAAAGAGGTCAGGGGTTCTTAGAGGGACGAGTACACCTGGCGCCGGCGTATTGATGGGTGCTAGGGTATGAACTCATAAAATATAAAAAAGTAAAGTTCAGACTAGGTTGTAGGGTGTGTAAAACTAAATAGAAAATAAGAAACATAGAAAAGAGGCAAAAAATCGTTGTTGATTACTAGTTTTATAGATTAGGAATCATATGAATGTTAGTATTTGTTTAGGACCTAGAAATGTACCCAAGTGCGTGATTTTGTGTCTACACAATTCATTCTCAAATTGAATCTCTAACCAAATGATAAATGGAGAAGGAAGGTGGATAAATAGAATCAACAATATCAAAACGATTGCCTTTGATCATGGATTTACGTCGATTTGGTTAAGAATGGTTGAAAGAAAAGTATGAAAGGATGGAAAATGGTTGAAACTACTTTCCATCCGAAGGTTGAGGTTGTTTAAGAATGGTGGGAGGTTAGGAATCTGGGTAGGAAGAGGTTAGGGGGTTGGGATAGTTAGGGTAATTTAGGTTAGATTTGTTTTATATGGTTAAATGAGGGTAATTAAGATTTTACAATGGTAAATGAGAGTTTATGATGGTAAAATAAATTACGGTGATGATGGACCTAGGATGGTGATAATAATGTGAATAATGATAGTGTGGTTTATATGTGAAGGGTCACCTAGGGGTGAAAAAGTGGTGTCTACGAAAGAGAGATGAGTATAGATGATATCGAGAGAATGAATATCTCGAGGTGAATAATGAGATTAATTTATTCAAAGGTATATAACAAACTGTGATGGAACATTGTAATACATTTGAGTTATATGTGTGAATAAATAAAGTATATTTATGGGAAATATATGTGTTCTCTATGTTATTCCAAGTTTTGTGTGATATGTTATAATAACATTCCCACTTAAATTTTAAAGTGCTGAATGTTTTAAATATTTAATTACATAAATATATTATCTTTGCATAATGTCATATCTATTTAAGAAATTATGAACCATATAATCTAGTGATCTTGTTATTTAGTTTATGTAGAAATTTGGTGTTTGAGTTGAGGGTTTGACTAATTAATAGACAATGATATCCATTAAGGTTCTAGAAACTTGCAATTACTAAAATTGAGAATTCGTGGAAGGTAATCTTAAAAATGTATTACAACTCAAAGTTAAGATAACTAGTTATGCATACTTACAAGTGGAATTTTTTCCTCTATGCTAAGGATGAAAAATGTTTTGTTAACGTTTCGATATACTTTGGCCATGGATTCTAAGATTTGCAAAGGCAATCGGAATCTAGGCTATGGTTAGAAAATCCAATATAATGGACTAGGGAAAAGATAAAGAAATATGAAGCATTAGACAAACCTAAGACACGTGGTTTAATTTTGGTTTGAAAAAAATTGGACTTATTTATTATAAAAGTTCAAGAAGAGATTAGAAACAAGAAAATAGTGAAGAAGGTAGAGAACATAGCTAACACGAATAATATCAAGTAAAGTGATTAAAATGGAAATATAGTTTAATTAAAAGTAGTGTGGATAATATAAATTAAGAAAGAGTAAGAGACAATAAGACAAGTAAATAGTTAAAGTAGATTAAAAATAGGAGCACAAGTAGTAGATATAATTAAATTAGCATAAGAGAATATGAAGTGGGAGGATATGGAAAAAAATAAGAGAGAGAGGAAAGGATGAGACAATTAATTTTAAATAAATAATAAAGGGGTGTGTTAGCTAATTTTTCTCCCAAAAATTAGAAACGTGGAGTTTTAAGGCCCATGTAATTGGAAATAGGGAAACTAATACATCAAAATGAAACAATAAATAAATCTATACTCGTATGATTAGATAACACAATATACATAGTTCTTCCCTCCTCAAGGAGAGAGTGACATGTAAAAGGTATATTATTAGTAGATAGAAGTTATATTGAATAAGTACATATGGAAAATGGGGGTATACTTAGAGGATTGTCACAATACCTAGTAGAAGAAATTTTAGAAATTTTAAGAAGTATATATGTATTGTTTTTCTTAGGAGTGGAACACCAAGGGAATAATTACTAGTAACTATAAGATTAAGTTGAATAAAGGAGAGAATTTAATGAAGGAAAATAAATATAAGGGTAGAAGAGAAGTAGAATAAGACATAATAAGTAACAAGGAAGAATAAAGTAGCATTAAAGGAATATATGAGTTAGAGATATCAATATAAAATGGGTAAGAATGTGTAAGGAAAATAATAACATACAAACAAAAAAGAGGAATAAGTAAAATATTTTTGCTGAAGAGAAAAGGATATCAAAATATGTTATTAGTAGATATAATAAGTGAGATAGGAAGCAATGTTTTTCCCTTACCCTCCTCCCCACCCAACCACAATAGAATATTTGAGGAAATGGACCCTTTTACCAAATAACATCCCTCATTCCATTTTAAAAATTAAGAGACATCCATTGGATTCATATATAGAGGAAGAATTGATACATAGTTATAAAAGCAAGAGTAAAGAAAGTAGGAAAATAGAGGAAGCAATAATAAATTTAAATGATATTTTAGTGCAGAGTTACTTTAAATATAATTGATAATGGATAAATTAATAACTTTAGTAAGTTAGAAAACATATAGTCAAGAATTAGAGAAAAATAAAGAAGATGATGAAAACAAATAATGTGAATATAACAAGTACCTAGATATAATGCAAATATTATAGGAGTACTTACAATGGCACAAAGAATGACATTAAAGGTAGGTTTGACATTATTCTTATTAGGATTTACATGAATTACATGAATACCCAAGGATTTACATCATGACCCAATATTGATTTAGATCATGACATTATTCTTATTCTTATTCTTATTGGTAGGTTTGACATGATCCACACATTAACCCCCAAGGATTTACATGAATTATTCTGGGCTAATGTTAAGGATTTTAGATAATGAGTGAAAACACTTAAGGTATGTGCATTAACAATGTATTTTCACAAGCGGATCTGTGTAAAATAAACAAGTAAGGTGAGATCCACACGAACACTTATGGGACTCAAAGAAGTTAGTGTAAATTTATGAAGTGGAGACAAGGTTACAAAGAGAAAGAACCAAAACATCAAAGGGGACTAGGAGGGTCAAGAAACATATCAACCATTTTATCACCACACCCTTGTTATTTCACAAAGATAGGGGATACATAAAATGGAATTTTTGTAGGAAATTGGTCGCGAGGAACCTCTAAGAAAACATAAAATCCCAATCCTTGATAATTTAGCTCAATACCCCTAAGACTAAATCACCATGTGCGAATTATGCCGAGTTTTCTAAATCAAGGACCCCAAGATAAATAAACACAACACCTAGTATTGTTTAGTTAGTAAGGAATTTTACAGGTCCAAGATAACATCCTAAAGTACCCCTAAAGGACATTAACCTCCCACACCACCCTAAAAAAACCTAAACAATAGGGTGTCTTCATATAAAATTACAACCATAACATGCACAAGATCTGAATGAAAATAAACACATTATTTTACCCCTAAAATCATTCCACAAGAAGAGCATAACCAAAATAATTATAGTAGGTTGTTTAGGATAAACCCATTAAACTTGGAAAGAATAAGGGAAACATATATGTATGCTCTCAAATCTTGTTAATGACTGTACATGAGCAATCACCTTAACATGAATTCTAGGAAAATGGGGAACACAATAGTGCCTACACCACAAAATTACAAATTTCTAGAGACGACTATGCACTTGAAAAATTCCGTAAACCCTACATATATTCCTATACTATCCCTCAACCGTCGACTCCTCATCTAAAACCTTAAAACCTCATATATATCCTTATCCATTTTAGGGTTTTACGGAATATCCCTCCAGATTCTAACTAACTCATGCTTAGGCCACCTCCCAAAGATTCTAAAGAATATTAGGGGATATTTGTCCACAGAAGCCCTTATTTTTTCTTGCCTTCATCCTATTACCATCATGCTAATAATGACGAGGCATTATCTTTTCCACATCACATTAATTTAATATCAACTTTTCCACATGTGAATAAATGTGACGTGGCTACCAAATTTAAATTGACAAGACATTCTTCAAAGGCATGAACATTTACTCCATCTCCAACGACACGCTTCACATTAATAATAAGTCCTAATCTAACTCCCACACGTGCCTATTGATCCGGGCTAGATATTATATTTATAGTGGCATGATTTTTCGGGACACATAATCATGGGAGCCATGCCTATTTAAGCATAGTACCATAAATTCACCACCCAAATTTCATCAAGATGTGTGTGCCTTGCTTCCATTAACATCTCTTTCTATCATGGCTTCGCACCCTAAGACTCGAACCCTACAAATGAAGCTCACTCATCTAGGTAAAGTTTTCTAATTAAAAGGCCCAAACGAAGTGTTTATCACACACGTATTCAGTGTGCCAAATTCTAGGGTCAGTCCTCTAGACAATTTCTCCCTAGATATTATAATCCCATCTTTACTGAATCGATTATCTAAGATATGTTCTTCATTCCCTCTTTTTCAAACTCTTCACTTTCATTTAATCCACATAGAATACCACCTAATCACATGACACTTGAAATTACATTGGCTTCATCATTTACCATATGCCCATGACAACTAATGCCATATGAACAAATATTACTACAATCTTGACTTAGTGACTGCAGAGCTCCCTATAACAAGCCCATCAAGCCTTAGTGGTTTGCATACGATGATACAAAAAAGTGGCTTTCGACCTCGAAGCTTCCTTGGCTAAACTTCGAGCCATAATGAGTATCCAGGATCTAATCCCTAAGAAACAAATAATCTCCATAGATGATGCACCCAACAAAGCAAATCCATCTCTCACAACTCGACACTTCATTGCTCATAGGACAAAGGCTTACATAAGAAGAGGAAACCCTCTCTCTGAAGGGGTGAATTCACTCGAGAAAAAGAGGGAATTCACCTAAATTATTAATGGATAGTGGGTGGAGATTACTAAGATGATAGAGAAGGGGATGTCACGGGGCCTCGTAAGGGACATTTAATTATTTTTCATTGTCGTGGCCGATGAATATTTTATTCAACGCATGGACCATCTGTTGAGGCATGCGCCAACCTTCCTGGGTGAAACTGTGACTTCTAAAATTGACCTCCATGCCTGTAATGAGATCACTTGCATTCTTGAAATTTTGTGTATGTATGTATGTATTTTTAAGGGTAAGGGCCCCTATAATAGAATCCCCATTTTGATAACATTATACATTGTTTTGAACTACCTATTTTCTTTTTCAATACATGATATGTATTTCTCTCTTCTGTTATAATCACTGAAACATATTATTTATCTTGATTTTCATCTACACTACACTGTGAACAAAAATCACACAACTAATCTTCCCATACAAGACTCACTACTACACTCAAGCATTCCACACAATTACACACTACCCCATTGCTCGTGGCTTCTTTCAAATGGAAAATACTAAGTTCCTTTCCCTTTAAATGCGAGCTAGATTCATCATAAACGTATACCAAATTTTTACCTTTACCCAGCCGGGCACTTGGGCCCGTATCAATTAATTTGAATTATCCCAAAATAAGGTGGAAAGTAAACCCGACTCTGGGATTTGAAAAGCCAATTGTTTTACAAGTTGATCATTCATACCTTTTCATATATCGGGTTCAAACTACTACTTTACACATTCTCACGGATAAAACAAACTTTTACATTACCAAATCTTTTTCCATGCATTCACTTTATCCTTTTTCCCTTTTAAAATAACACAGGGTAAGAACCCAACCCGTATACCAAATGAACGTTGAAGGAAAGCATGCCATTCTTCCAAGTTCATCCTGCAGTCATTAAAACATTTCCTTGTTTCGGGCACTGGGAAAACTGTCACCTTGTGTGCAATGTCCACAATTTGCATAAACAGCCTGAAGTTCTGACAATACATCAAAGCACCTGCTGCCCCATACCTCAAGTTCTGCGAAAACCTTAAGACCTTGATAAAAGCATGCAACCAAGTGAATACTTGAATTTTCTGCCGAGAAGAAGGATTTACAATTTTTTTTTTTGGTTTGAAATGCCAATGCCCAATGTGCATCCAAATTGGAAATAAGAACACATCCATTGATATGATACTGAAATGAATCCTGACAATTACGAGAGCTAACAAGATCACAACAGTACACATATGTGTCCATTGATGGAAATGAAACTAGTGACTAATCAAATAATGTACTATTAAATATGTGGACCGTTAAATCATTATCAACACACATGTTTTAGTGTAGATGTAATGGAGGAGTTAAAATAATATAAGGATAAAGTGGTTGCTATGAATATAAAATTAACTCCACTAGGGTCCACTAATTAATATGACTCCTATAATACCAATAATCTAACTGACTAGGTGCCACTACCCATAACATAGAGCATAACACCAAAAGTCCACCAATAAAATAATTTAATGGATACTACGTGGGATATCAAGAAAAACTTGAGGTGGTTTCAAGGAGGATACAATAACATGGGAGTTTTTAAGTATATAATGGAGGTGGATATTTTTTTGGGTATGGATGTTATAGCTATAATAGAGGTGGATATTGTGATGGATATCATGGTGGATATTAATGAAAAATAGGATACCAAGGATACTAAGGTTTTGTCTACTAAGAAAACTAAGGGAATAATTATTAAGGTGACTAAATAGTTAAAGAGTTTTGGACCATAACTTGATATAGGTTCAATAAGGAGAGGAATGTAGTACGCAAACGTACCGAACCATAACAAGTTCAATGTGGGTTTTCCATGAGAGAGGTACCCATATTTAAATTGGTTTTCTAAAAGAAACATATATCTTTAAGAGTGGTGGGAACAAAATAGAATAATTTTGGAATGATGATGATACAGAATAAAAATATTACTTAAGTACCATGGGATTCCACATCTCAATAAAAATATGATAATAATCAACATATAAATCAATTGGATAGTTTTAATACTAGAGGTATTATGTTATATAAATTGAGACATGAATTAGAAGTAAACGATATATTGGAGAAGAAGACACTAATTAGAAAGTTAGTCATAAATCACATGAAAAATAAAGTATAGTTAGAGGTCACTATGAGGAGTGGCACCACATTAGGAAAGGAAAGAATAAATGTGGAGATGAATTGATCGATGAAGAGGATAAAGACAACTATACAAACCTAGAGATGTATGATTTTGTAGTCACCAAGAGAAAAGAAATAATCAAACATAATTTTTTATTAGATATGGTAATAAATAGGAATTGACTCCTAGAAGCCTTACAGAGAAAGATACATCGTGATAACACCTGAAACGAAACAAAAAGACAAAATAGGATTAAAAAGAGAGTTAAACAAGCTTAACTCAAGAGAAACTAGGTCCACAAAACAACTAGAAAATAAAATATAAATTAGATGAAAATAATCAAACATAAAGTATTAGATGAAAATAAAAAATTGTTTATTTTAAGGAAACTAAGATGTTTGGGTTAAATAAATTCAAAATTAATAACAAATAAATGATTATTGGAAAAACACAAACATTTTTGTAAAGATTGAAGTCAACACGAGAAAATGTATATAGTGAAGTGGGTAGAAAAAAGGAAAAAAATGTATTTAAGATAAAAGGATATTCGAAGAAGTTCACCGTATACTTAAATGTCAAGATAGATGGTAAATAATTTACAAGAGACTTGCTCTACTTTAGTGCGGATGTAAATTCAATGTTAAGAGTCATAGAAGGCACTAGGGCATTCATATAGTTAATTATGATAAATCATTAGTAGATGGTACTCTTAAGGCACATTTAGATGTTATGAAAGGAGTTAAACCTAACTTTATGGGTATAATTAAGGTGGTTTGTTTTGAATTCATGGATTTTTTCCCAAAACTAAATCATATTCAAGTGTTATTATGTAAGAATGGTTTGTAGATTCCATTGGTGAAATTCAAAGGAAATGATATTTTTCCCATGGTCCATTAAATATTGGGATGAATTTTACCAAAACATAATAGATATGGTATGATGTTAATGAATATGAGGAATATTATTAGATATAGGGCATTTAAGTAATTGAAAAAGTATCTAATTTTAATTTAAATTTTGAGTTAAATGAGGGTGAAATTAAATTAGAGAGCGAGGAAATTGAATCTAAACTGATGAAGATATATAATCTTTGATTTAATGCGTGTTGATACCGTGTTATGTAAGATATTGTTACATATAAAAATACAAGTTTATAGGAAGTTTAATTTTGTAGAAGAAATGAAGGACATGGTGGAAGACGAGTTAATGTAGCCTAGAATTCACCAAGAAATTATAGGTGCACTCGGCACATCACTCACCTAGATTGAGCGCTCACCAGAAGCGCGCAAAGGTACTAGGCACCTCTTTAGGGTTGTTGTTGCAAAGATGTTAGCATGGTGAAGACTTAAAAGCATTCGGATCTATGAATAATATTCCATTCTACACTACATATTCAAATCTAGATCTTCAAGATATCACCAATCAAACAATAATCATAGTGAAATCATTCATGCAAAGAATAAACTATAACCATGATTAACAATTTGATTCAGCCATTAACCTCCATTATATTAAATACGGTAATACTCAGAAGCTTCCTTACAATAACAACAATATACGCTCATGCGTGCATCATATTTAGAAGCATGACCTCACAATAAATCAATTCTCACGTCTCTCATACTACATAGTTCACTACATATTTATAAAGGTGGGGAATTTCCCTTCACCACTTACCTAATCCCAAAATAGGTTTTATGCTATTATTAGCCACGTGCCGTTACAAAAATAGCCACACATGCAAGTGTGCTAACAATAGACTGCTTTTAGTTAACTACCAATAGTAGATCTATTCTCAGCCTATATCCATGCAAAGTGCTTCGTAGCCGATCCTCCAAAAATAGCCAATGCGTGTCATGTAATTCTTTGACCGGTTTGTGTGCTCTACACGCTATCTCCAAAAATAGATCCTCATCATGAAAATGGATAAGTCTCGAATCTGTCTCTCTTCTTCACGCGTGATCCTTTCCTAAGCCTCCCGCGCTAAGTGCCATACTTTAACTGATCAACATTACCCCACACTAATTGCATTTCTGCCCAAAAATGGTTTGTCTCCAAAACGAATCAAATAATATGAATAGAAGAATAGAAAGAATTTTGATGAATAAAAGAATGTTTTTACCTCAGTAGTATCTTCTGCTTCAACCTGAAGAATCAAATCTGGATATTCTTATTTTATTTCTACCTCTAAAGTCTGCCAATCATTGAGCGTGGCTTCTACCTTTTCTAGGATATCCACTGCAATTGAATCTAACTCATCTTTTGTAATCTCTCCTTTCTCATTCTACAAGACCAACACAATGCTAGACATGGCAATCATTCTTCCTTCTAATAATTCCATCTTTTACGCAATGAGTTTCCCAAGCTCATCCAACATTTCCTTGCGTGGTGGTTCTTTTCGCTATTATAAGGGCCTCACACTTCTACTTGACAAGTGCTAATCATTATGCGCACCAATGTTTCATCTATCATGGCCTTCAGGACTTCACTATCTTCCAAAATGGTCCTGGTCCTTATAATGGCTTCCCGCACACATACAAATATTCGGTGCTTGATCTATTTTCTTTAATTCCTCCTATAAGCTCTGAAGCAACCCCTCATATGATGCAATCTTCTACATCACTGAAGCCTTTTCCACTCTACTTCCTGCTGCTGGATCCTTTGGCGCTGCATGCGCAGAGGTTCATCTTCAAGCACTAAGTCCACCAAGGTACTTACATAATGCATTGCTAAAGGAAATGTTTTGGGTACCTTTGGTTCTAAATGTGGCTTTGATTTCATGATATTGTCCCCAACTTCCTCTGCCATGTTGATGAAAACAACGTTCTTCTTTTGTGCCAAGTCTTTCTCTTGCTTTAGGCACACTATTTTTGCATCCTTAGTCTTGATCTCCTCTCGTAGTGCCCTAATTGTTGCAACTTTATCCATATTCTACCTTGCCACCTTTGTCGAGACTTTCACCAAAGCATTGCTCACTTGTTCATCTGACATAACAATAGGCTAATTGTTATATGTCTGGCCTGAGATGTCTTCTTTAACCTCCTTGATACGCATGACTCCTCACACACATAAAATTCTGGTTCATCCATGTGTGTGTGCATTGACCATGACAGTTGCTTCCTTGTGCACATGGTTTCCATCTCTTCATCCATCAACTCCCAACCATACAACTCCTTTTGTGTCATTGTGCTTTGAAAATGGGCACAAACAATTTTACCTATGTCCTCAACATAGCCCATGACTGGTGGAACATATTCCCCACTTGTTCTCTTTGTTCTTGGCCCTTAGGAACTTGGGCTTCAAGATTCGAGTTTGTTCTATTGTGTTCTTCCGAGTAGTCTCGCTTGCTTTGTATCATTTTCTTCCTTTTCTCCCTCTTCTCCATCCTTCATTTCTTCATCCTTTGGTTCTTCCACGTTCTCTAGAGGTGTAGGGAATTAGGCACACTTTCCTTAGACTCTTTTGCCTCCTCATTCAGCTTCATCTTCCTTCTTCTCTTCTCAGTTGTCTCCTTTTGTGGAGAGAGTCGAGGTGATTTGCACACCAATTGTGGAGTAACACTGGGTCCTTATTCTCTTGAATACCCTTTTAAAATGACGCTCTCCTTGGACCGCATCCAATTCCTCATCATCTCCCTCTTGTGGGTGGGGGAGTAGTCGCATGCTCAAATTCTTCCCTATGTGGAGGCCAGATTCTTCCTCTATGCTCCAAACCACCACTATCTTCATGCTCCATTTCTTCATCATCTATTTATATTGTCTCTGTGGGCTTAGGTGCTGAACATTTTCCATTGTATGCTTACCTTTTGGCAGCCCTGGGAGCATGAACTCATTCTCCACATACTTATTATTCTCCATCTTGGGCTTGATTTGAATGTACACAAGCACTGTTCCAGTGTCCCCAACTACCAAGCTTACAGGATTCATGCTTATAATATCTGAGATGAGCCTCTCAATGTAGGCATTCCACCCTAGATATACATACTTCTTTCTTAGAGTGTGGTAGTCACAATCTACCTTATCTGCATTGAAGGTTAGGTGGCATGCATCCAAAACATGTGAACTGATGCCTAGAAATATCTTACTAGTGAAGGCATACAAAATTTTGCACCATGGGCTCCAAGCCCCTTCCTTCATGGTAAATCACGTGATGCAAAAATGCTAGGCAAACTAAAAACTGTATTGCCTTACCCACCACCGAAGGAAACTCCTTGGGTATGTGCCATTCTTCTTCAAATGCCACATGGATCCTGTCATACCACATCTCCACCCTTTGCTTAAATGGTCCTCTCATTGATCCTTCACACAAGTATTTTTGAAATCTTTCCACTAGAGACTTGTGTTCTATGGGGTACTCCCAAATCTTCTCTTTTGGCCCATTGGGCACTCCAATCTCCATGAACACCAAAGACAATAAAATAGCACCAAAAATTATTATTTCACTTGTCCGTGCTTCTTTTGTCTTTCTTTGCTATGTGATCCACGATATTGTAGACCACTCCTTCAGACATCTTCTTTGCAACATGTAGCCACATTGTGTTTACTGTGACCACCTTTCTTAGTCATTCAACTTTGTTACCAAGTGCAGCTCCCTGAACTATTGGGTACTTCTTCAACCTATCGATGTCCATGCCGCATGGACCTTTGGTATACCCTAGATCCTTCCTTGTCTCTAGGATTACAGCCTTATGAGTTAAATCACTCTCCATATCTGCTCCTGAAGCCCTTAGTCATGTTACTGTTGAAATCAAGGCATTTGATTCTTACCCCCATCCAAAGAAAGTAGAAGAAGTCCTCATGGACTCTACTCATCAACTAGTAATACAATGGTTCATATTTCCCAAAGTAGGGGAGTGCATACAACTGGTAAACTCCTAGTTTCTTAAACAACTTCTCCCCCAATGTCATCCATAAATTGACATGTCTTCTGTTGTGCACTTATTCGTTTTTGTGTTTAATAACGCATCCAAATCCTTCTTATTTTATGATGTAGGATGGTTGTAATCATTGATTTTACATTAATGGACATGGGAATCCCATTCTTGTCCCACATAAAACCCTTGATATTGCATTTAGGATAAATTACACTCGGGAGCAATTTCTTCTTCCATTTCAACCTTCTTCTTCCCTTTTACTCCTACTATGGGTGATTTCTTGATCATGCCATCTATAACCTGTAATATCTACTTCAAATACTCTCCTTTTATCCCCTTTAATGTACAAACCCAAACCTTAGCTCAATTTAGCATGCCTTAGTTGAAACTACCTACCCTAGCTCTTTTTTAATGCCTTGCTTCACTCAAACCCTTCGAACTGGGACACAAGCTTCCTCTCGCGCACAAATTTTCTCGTCTCATTTTGATTCACACTCTTCGCACCTGAATTCTCTCTTCACAACTTGATTGCACTTGGGTCTTTCAAATTATCGTGATTGCAATGGTAAAAATGAACTCGCATCCCATACTTATATAGATTTTCAAAAAGTTAGTGCATTTATTGCTTCTTCACCTAACAACATTCCTCTTATTAATTTACCATTTTCATTCTTTCCACATGGTACATCTTCGCACCCAAGCTATAACCTTCTAGTGTGCCTTTCTACCCTCTAGCCACAAAATTCTCTTTAATGTACCTCCATGCACTCGAGTACCTCACCACTGCGCTTTCCCTTGGTAGTTCCCATGGCCTCTGCTTACCTCGCGTTATAATTGTTTCTTCATTCATCTCCACATATGGTCCTCATTTCCAGTTTTTTTTTCAATTCTCTATCTTGAATAAAGACCCATAGCAATTAGTTCCTTTCATGTGTATTTATTTTCATCAGTCCCCAGTACCTGATATCAATAACCTACCCCACACTAAGGGTATGTGAAATCCTATGCACATAAAAATTCTTCAAAATAGGAATTAGCTCCCGGCGTGTAAACACACTTTATTACACAAACAAACTAACTAAATTGACAAAGCATAACGATGAAGAAGGAAACACATTAAGGAAATACATAATTGAAAATATAATCTAAATGGAAACACTACCTTATTACAAAAACCAAAAATAATTATTTATAGTAGGGCTTCACCTACTCTCGTTGAAGTAATCAGTAACCATATTCCATCAAGTGCCTCTAATCGATAGGTTCCTATTTCAAGTATGTGAGTGATAACATATGACCCCAACAAATGTACTTAAAGTTTACCTAGATGGCATAAAAATTTAGAATCATAAAGGAGCACCATCTGTCCTATCTCAAGCCTTTTATCCTTGATGTGCTTGTCATGCCATGCTTCTACTCCTGGACTTTTCTTGTTTTTGACTCCAACGTGCTATTTCTTGGCACTCATCTAACTTGATTAAATTTTCAATCCATTCTTCTAATGCTTTCTCATCAGCTAGACCTCCAACGCATGCAATACACAAAGATGGTAACATAAATTCCATAGGAAGAAATGCTTTTGCGCCAAACACTAATTGAAATGGTGTGGCTTTGTTCAACCTTTTATATGTTGTTCTATATGCCCAAAGTACTGCAGATAATTTATCATCCCAATCCTTCCTTAACATCATCATATATATTTTTTAATGTCTAGCTCAAAATTTTGTTGAATGCCTCAACAGTTCCATTTACCTAAGGATGATAGGGTGTAGTCTTATGGTGTGCAATCATGAATTTGTCTAATAAATTTCTAATTGTCTCATTAAGAAAATGTGTGCCCCTATCACTGGTCAAACTTAAAGGACATCCATACCTTGTAATAATATTCTCCCATAGAAACTGGCTGTTGTACAATCCTTTGTAGGTGCTGCTTCTTCCCACCTTGTCAGATAGTCTGTGCAAGTGATGATATAGTGCAATCTAGTCCTGTGCACGGCTGGTGAAATAGGACCCACAAAATCGATAGCCCATTTCTCAAATGGTTCTACACTAGCAATAGGTCTTAGAGGAATTTCATCTTGTTGACTTAGTTTCCCAAGATGTTGACAATGATCACAAGTTTTACAATAATCCTTACAATCTTTATACAGGGTCTCCCACCATAATCCAACGAGTATAATCTTGCACGCAGTGGCATCACCTACATAGTGGCCACCTGTAATACCACCATGATCTTCCTCCATGATGTCCATGTGTTCATGTTCCAGTACACAATGATGCAATACTTCATCCCTGCCTAATTTGTACAGGTCACCGCTAATCAACATATAGGGTGCCATGTATATAGCAAGTTGTTTCTTCTCTAAGGATTTCATTCCTTTTGGTTCCATGCCTATTCATAGAAAGACATCAATTTCCTCTAACTCTGATGGTGTGCATTGTTACCTGTATAACTGTGCATCTGACATGGTATCTTCAATTTCATGTGCTTCTTCTCCTGACTATATTCTGGATAAATGGTCTGGTCCGAATTACTTTTCCCTGGTTTTACCAAAACTATGAAGTCAAATTATTGAAATAAGAGTACCCATCTGCATATGTGCCCTTGTAAAATGGGTTTTTTACTAAATAATTCAATGCCATGTGATCTGTATAGAAGAAAAATGGTGTAGCTAGCAAGTATTATTTGAATTTTTGTAGTGCATAAATCATTGACAAAGCTTACACTCTATAGTGGTGTAATTTTTTCATGAGAGTCAACTTTCTACTAGAAAAAGATAGGATGATCTATAATACCTTCTCCAAGCTAAGCCAATATTGTGTCAATGGCCATGCCAGAGGTATCCACATGTACATGAAATAGTTAGTCCCATGAAGGAAAACACAGAATATGTGCGTAGTAAGTTTCTCTTTTAATGTCTCAAATGTGCGCTACTACGGTTATCCCCAAGAGAACGTACCTTTCCATTTCAAGAACTCCTCCAACGGTGTAGAAAATTTGGCATATCCTTTAATTAAATTTATGTAATATCTCGTATGGACCAAAATTCACATGCACCTCACTTTGATCGGTAGGCTCTTTTAGGCCTATAATGACCGCAACCTTAGCTTTGGATAAACCAATAAACCTTCCTTGCAGATTATGTATCCTAAAAATATTCCAAATGGTGTAGTAAATATGCACTTCTTGATGTTCAAAGAGATACTCAACTATCTACATATTTCAAAAATTAAGCACAAATTGTAAAAATGATCCTTAACTGATATATACACCATCCAATCATCCAAATAAACATGTAAGAAGCTGTGAATAAACTCCTTGAATGCTTGAACAACTATAAGCAAAAATACATCATGTGCATTTTTAGACCAAAAGGCATCACAATATAGGTGAAACTACCCCATTCAAAAGAGTAAAATTAGTCTTTTCGTGATCCTCCCGGGTAATCCTAACCTGATGATACCTAGAGAACCCATATGTAAACGAATAGATTTTGTGCTTTGTAATGCCTTCTATTATTTCCTCATTGAATGGTGTAGGAAAGGGATCACCACATAGAAAACATTCAGCTCCATGTAGTACACATAGATCCTAATCCTACCAACCTTCTTAATACCGATCACCATTGAATAACCCATTCTCGACTTGTTGAGGGCTTGATGATCCCAGCACTTCAACATTTTTTCAATCTATTCCTTTACCTTTTCACGCAAGTTTGGGTTCATCTCGTAGGGTGTATTTCTAACTAGGCGCACACCATATTTAATATTTATCATCATCTCTCCTAATGATTCATGCACGCCTTTAAGTTCATGGTACCCTCGAGGGAATAATTCTTGATAATCCCGTAGTAGCTCTATGATTTTGCCACTTCGAGTTTGACCAATAGTCTCTAATTATGGCATCCTTAGGCTCAACATCTGATCCAATATTCACCTTCTTTGTCTTCATATGTTCATGATAGGAACACATGGTCTTATTTACACTAACGCCTACCTACCTGAATGGTTTACATCCATATTTTCTACTTCTTTGTCATCCACTAAGTAGATCATTTTTCTTTTTTCTTTTTCAAGGTAAGGGGCTGAAGTAGTGTGGCATCAAACTCTGTGTCTTCAAAAAACTCCCCGAGTATCCTTCATCAAATAACTCTTGAATGATTTCTTCAGCCTTTGCACTATCTCCCATAGTTAAACACTTTATGACCTTTAATGCTTCTTCCACGGGCTGGTAGAGAAGAAATCAAATGTCTGAGTCACTTATGCAATTAAACCCTGCCAATTTCCAGTCTCTCTATGGAGTTTGGCATAGACATACCAAGCATGCGCGCAACCTTGTAAAGTAGAATAAAACTTGTTCACCCAGAGAAAAGGTGGTAAAGATTTCTAGCCCTTTATCTAGAGTCTCTCACACTTCTAAACGTGATGTTGAACATGTCGATTACCATGATAAGTACAAATTTGAGTAGGTGCATTGCTCATGTAAAACCTAGTAGAAAGAGCAATCCTAACCATCCTATAAGATTATCCTTGTGGACTACCCACTTTGGTGCATTGTTGTCCCACATAGTGTATATGTTAGCATATTTCTCCTTTCCAGTAGGTCTATCCAATGTTCCTCCATGGCACTAATGAACACCATAGGATCTTCATCTTTCCAGTGTAATAAGGTACCGAGTTATTACCTATTCTCCTAACATAACACAGGTTTAATGCCCTTAGAAAATATGCTCTTTTATTCACAAACCCAAACTCAACTCATACGTGCTATGATCCCAATTATCACAAGCAACACTTGTAGTATCGCTAATAGAATGTGCATCCTCCCACTGAATTATTCCTTCTTTAGATGGCTCAAGCATCTCTGGATCTCGGATGGCATGTACATAAATCCTATTTAGGTATTCTTCACTCAAGGGCTCAACATAGGGCATAGATTTACCATCTGTTAAAGGGATAATAAATATTTCCTCCTTGTTTTCAAAGCTGATATAACCCTTGTTGAACCGAAGATCAGCATTATTTGCATAGCACCAAGGATGCCCCAATAGAGCTGGGAAGCTATCTAACTCTGCCAATGCTAAAACCTCAAAATCTCCAGTGAACTTGGCTCCTTGTATGGTAATAGATGCATCTTTCAAAACTCTGATGGGAGTGGCCTTAGTCCGATTAGCCATGAACAATACATTAGAGGATGGTTGTAATGGGGGCATCCCCATTTGTACCCATGCATCTAAAGTAAGAAAATTAAATTCAGCGCCTGTATCAATCAATATATTACTCAATAACCATCCATCCACAATAGCATTCAAAGTGATTTCCTTGTCATAATCTAGGCTACGAGGAGTAAGATAGGCATATAGGATTTGCCATCCGGTCTCAATACTTGTGCATGGAATGTTTCCTTTTAAACAATTCCCCAATAGTGGAATGATATTCTCTTGGCACAATAACTTACACACTTCTCTTAAATAAACCATATCAGTTTGGACCGTCTTTGATGCTTTCTTTTGCTCCATCTTCCGTGATTTCTCTTTTAAATACTGTATCTCACCTTGAATATTTTTTAGTACCTCCATGGTTTCCTGGTAAACCTCCTCTTGATAGGTAGGGTCTGGGTATTGTGCATGAAGAACCTCCTTCTTAGTGATGGTAGCCTTCTGCTGCAATGTTTCTTTGCACACACTGCGATTTAGCACTAGTCGTGATCTTTACTTGCAATGCCTTGGAATCTACTTCTAACTTAGGCATCCATTGATTTTCCACAATGTGTTGTATCCTAACCATCCCCGCACCTTTGTTTTCTTATTTATGCTATTTTCTAAGATGCTCATACAAGTCCAGGCATTCCTCATAACTATGATTCTTTCCATAGAAAGAACATGTAACATTCTGAGGACATTCACACATGTAGTGGTTAGGAGATCCACATGTATAACCTATTCCGTGAGGGAACTCAATTCTTCCACCACCACGGCCTTGTCATCTAAATCCACCATGGTATCCTTGACCTTGGCCACGACCTCCTTCAAAATGCCCTTCATTCCGATCATAGCACACCTGATTGTGATCCCGATCCTGATGCTCATTCTTACCTTTAGAGTTATCTAAAACTTAGGTCCTGTCATATACGCCAATATCTATAAAGCATCATGGATTTGACCAATTAGTTGACAAGATTCCGTGTCATGAGTCATGGACCTAAATATTTTTCAAAGAGTAGCATGAAACGTTCTTCCTTATTACATGTTGTAGTAATGGGCAACGACTAGCATCATGGTTTAAATGGCATATTTCACAATCCAATAACAATGAGCGCACCGATCTGCGGGACAAATATCTTTGTGTGGCCTTCCACTTCACAATATGTACCCCAAATCCCTATGCACGTTTCATGTGCTGAATTTGCCGATAGTTTCTCCAACTGCTTTGCCATAGCTGCGATCTGTGCTTCTAAAAACCAGGCCACTCACCCTAGTGTCTATAATTCCAACTACCTCAGAGCATGTAAATATACTTCAAGTTCTTCGTGTGGATCAGTGTATGTCTTATGTGATAGTGCCCTCCTAAAAGGTGTAATCAGGCCTCTAATGAACCATTGTGCATGCTAGTTTGCATGAATATCATAAGAAATCTTAGATAATAACGTTTTGAAGTGAGCATCATACTCTCTGACACTTTCAATAGTTCCTTGCTTAATATCCTTGAGTGCACTTATACTCTTCTGCTCAAACTTAGGGATGTGAAACTCTTTAAGGAATGCATCTTTTAAAGCTATATAGTCTATGCAAGTCTGATCAGGGTCAAAATTTCTGTACCAACTGTGTGCGCCCTTGTAACATAGTAGCAAATTGGCTTGCCCTATGCTCAGAAAGCCATGATTCCTTTTACGAGCCATAATATTTCACACATGTGTACATTTTTAACAACATCTTCTATGCCCCTATACTCTAGAAGATGAAGAGACATCTCCACGTAAATATTTAAGGGTTGGTGCGGACCTTGCCCACCTAATCCGTAACCTCTCCCGTGTTTCCTCTACCACTAGATCCACCTATACCTCTTGATCCTAAACCTGTAGCTGGGGTCAGACTAGAAGATGTAATTCCTGTGTTCCAACAGTAGTACTGAATTGTACCCTAACAATCATGAAGCGCACTACTCCCGAGAAGAGAGTCCAAAATCTACGCGCCTAAATTTTACACGAGATGATACACTTGAAAAGGTACTCCCATATAACAACAAATCTATTTGCACTGCCATCGTTGTGCCTCTTATAAGACTTGATCCTAATCTCCCACTTCTTTAATTAGCTTGCTGACTATTTGTTGTATTGGATGCTGGAAAATCAAGTGCAAGGGCAAGGTTGCTAGGTGGATTCAAATGTGCTCTCATGGCCCAGTGTCATATCTTATGGTGCACTTATATGTGAGATTGAGGAGGTGTCTCTATCATTATTTCCCAAATGGGGAGTTTCGAGGCTCGGGTTCCACGTCTTTCTCGTGTGAACTTAAACTTCTTACCAAAATATCTTTCTCCATAATGCCATTTGCTCTATAACCTCCTACTACTTCTCTATCTCTCCTCTGCGTGTGCCTCATTTGAATTAATCCACCTTTTCTATCTCTCCCTTTCTATCTCTAGGTCTACCATCTTTCACCAAACTTGATCCTTCCCCCGCACATGGTGGGGGTTTAGTTTTCATCGCTTTGCTCTCTAAGTTCAAAGTTACCAACATGATCTTGATTTCAAGTGAAATGCCTTGCAAGTAAGTTTCCCTTGGATATCGTAAAACTGGAATTCAGCTACCTATGGGCATGAATAAGTGGAAATTGAGTACTCTAAGATATAACTGTTCAAAACACCATGTAACCTTGTATCCATAGTGCGAGTCTAAATTAGATCAGCATCATAAAGGGCCTGAAATTCTTCTTGCGTCCAGAAAAGTGTGTGATACCTCCAATTCCATTTCGATGCATAAGAAACTAGCCACTCATATAATTCTACTGGAAAAATAACAAAGAAGCTCTCATACAAACTGTCATACTGATTCTGTTCCACCCATGCATGTGCGTTAAACTCAAATCTAGTGTTGAACCTTCATGCATATTCTTCTTCTAGATCATGTATCCACTCCTCAACACTTGTTAGGGTCAACCGCAAGTGTCTTCATTGCAACCATCCTGAAAACAATCAAAAAGAGGTCCTAGTAATGGAACCAATGATGAAGCCTAGAATTCACCAGGAAAAGCCCAAAGCGTAGTGGCACATCACTCTCACTAGATTGAGCACTCACCAAGCACGCAAAGGTACCGTGTTGCTCTTTAGGGTTGTTGTTGCAAGATGTTAACATGGTGAAGACTTAAAAGCATTCGATCTATGACTAATATTTCATTCTACACTACATATTTAAATCTAGATCTTCAAGATTATCACAAATCAAACAATAATCATAGTGAAATCATTCATGTAGTGATAAGCTATAACCATGATTAACACTTTGATTTAGCCATTAACCTCGATTATATTAAATACGGTAATACTCAGAAGCTTCCTTACAATAACAACAATATACACTTATGCATGCATCAAATTTGGCAACATGACCTCACAATAACTCAATTCTCACCTCTCTCATACTTCACATTTACTACATATTTATAAGGGTGGGGAATTGCCCTTCACTGCTTACCTAATCCCAAAACAGGTGTATGCTATTATTAGCCATGCACCATTACAAAAATAGCCACACATGCAAGCGTGCCAACAATATACTACTTTTAGTTAACTGCCAGTAGTAGATCGATTCTCACCTGTAACCATGCAAAGCACTTCATAGCCGATCCTCCAAAAATAGCCAATGCATGTCACACAAGTCTTTGACCAGTTTGTGTGCTCCATGCACGCTATCTCCAAAAATAGATCCTCATTGTGAAAACAACTAAGTACTGAATCTGTCTCTCTTCTTCACGTATGATCCTTTCCCCGAGCCTCTCTTGCTAAGTACCATACTTTAACTGATCAACACGAGTATTACTCTACATGGAGGAATATTTTGATATTGCAATAAAAGACTACTACTTTGTGGAAAAAGAGTAAGATGAGAATATAGGAGGTATCATGATTAAAATAATGATCCAATGGGATAAAGAAACCATAACATGAAAGGAAATAATGATAAGGATGTCACAAAACAAAGAGATGATAATGTGGAAGTAATAAAAGGGAATGATGCCATGGGACAAAGGTACTCCACCGCAGAAGAAAATGATCACTTGGGGGACTAGAAAACTATATCAATGATGAGAAGGAGGTTCAATGGAGATATATCTATAGGTTATTCATATTGGGATGATATACCTCCCTCAAAATTGTACCCAAGTTTTTAGCCATTGGCGAAGTCAAAGACTATATTATACAAATGGAAAAGGTAGTCCCTAATGAGAAATCATGATTATAAGCATTAGATTATATTCTTATAATTAATCTCACAAATTTAACGGCAACACATAAATAATATAATAGAAATTGGAGTTAATCTACCATATTAATCAAGATAAGGTAATTATAGGAGGAAGGAAGATTCCAATAAATACTATAGTACATAGTAACTAGGTACTCCAAAATTTATATTGATAAATGTAAAAACTATTAAAGGATTATTAATGATACATCACATTTAGTATGGTTCTAATAATTATATTGGCCCCTCTAACCTTTTTTTATCTTCTTATCATGTATAAAATGAAACAAGAAAGGAAACTAGATACTAGGATCAAATCAAGAAAAATTCTACAAAACCTTTTAGTTTTGGATCTAGATAGGTGAATTTACTACACATTGAGAAAGATAAGATCTTTTCTCATTATATCCAATGAATAATTTGTTCAACAATAGCAAAAAATAAGAAAAATATGAAATTTCAAATTGATAAATGATATGTTGCAATCAAAGGGGAAAAAGCAACGTTGTATTGTTTCAATGTAGAGAAAAATACTAAGGACCCCAAGGAAGAAATAAATATATAAAATGTTTAGTTTAATGAAGAAGAAGGAGATAGGGAATTAGTATAAAGATATGAAGATAAAAATAAATATTTTTACAAGTCATTAAAATTAGAGAAGAAACATTTTCATAGATGGAGATTAGAAATTGACTAAAAAAATTACTAGGAAGTGTAGACACCAAAATTTTACATTTTAGGACTTGATGATGTTAGTTTTGGCTTGCACCCCTTACACATGACTTGTGTACAAAAAGATAACTCAAAAACACTATCTTAAGCTTTCTTAATGATTACAAAATCTCTTTCTTCTACTTAGATATCAACAAAAACACCTTTGCTCGCATTCAAAACCCTTTATGTATGTTATAGAAAGAATTCCAAATTTTAACTAAGATTTTATGCCTTATTAGATAGAACCATCAAATAGGGATATGATCTACTGGTTGAAAATATCCTTATAGTCAATCATATCTATAGCCATCCTAGTAGTAATTTTTTCAAATGTGTATCTTTACTCCCTCTCCTTGGCTAGATTTAGTGAAAAATATTATCCATGGAGTCATATAAATATAAATCAAACCACAGCTTGTTTACTCACTTAGTAGTCACTTAGAAATTTCCTAGAAACACTTGGTCATTATCTCCTAATATCATACAAATATGTCGTATTATTCTATATTTCAAGATTACACTTTAGGATAAACCCCTCAATAGTTTTAAAGCAATCAAAATATAGACAAGAAAATTCTAATCCAAGTCAAGAAAACTTCAATACAAGTCAGAATTTTTTTATCAAGTATCAAGGACTAAACCATAGTTACATATATAGTAGAATGGATTACAATTGTACTTCCACATACGCTGGAGAACTACATTTGTTTTCATTATACATGGGGAAATTTAGGTAGACAAGGGTGATTCAACTCAAAATACCTTATCCCTAATCCCACCGTCTAATTCCAATTCAACTTCTTGTATATGAGAGTTAGGGTTTACTATTATAGGATAATTTTGTGTGAACTTGAAATAATAGAAAAACAAAAAGGGTAGATAATACAAATATGAAAGCACACAACCTGAAATAGAAGTTTAGAAATCAAATATAAACTGTTATCAAACTTTAGATAGGCACTATAGGGAAATTCTATCCTCATGGTTGATTCTATTTAGAAACATATTTCAATGATAGTTTTAGAGAAGAAGAAAATTTAAAATATTTCAAGCATGTTATCCTATCTTCACAACTTATAATTATAAAGCTTATTGAATTCTAAGTGCACATACCCTCTTTTCAATTTCTATATTTATCATGTGCCCTAATAAGTTTCAACATATCAATCATTTTACTACATATTCAAATCTATAGGTTAAATGTGGATTGATTAATATGAATGTGCATCGTTTCTTGATTTAAACCATATATTAGTGTATTAGGGTTATATCCCTTTAATATATAATATTTAATGGTGTAATCATTTGGTGAACCCACTATTGATCAAAAATAATATTTCATTTTTCTCTCAATAATTGGCCTTCACAATTCTCATTCAATACATGGGTTGTACATTACAATATATTCTTCATAACCATAGGGTTTGCAAAAATACAAATTATCACTAATGAAAAATAATTGCTCATGCATTAGGATCCTCCTCTCTTTTATTTCCATTATAATAATATTTAGTCTAAATCTATTGATGTCATCACTCAATGCCAAAAATATTGTATGCAACCTTTTGTTCCACCTCCTCTTCAATCTCAACATTACACTAGCTACCGTATAGCCCCTATTATTTTTCCTAGGCTTACATTGAGATCAATGATCATTGTTGTTAATAAAATAAGGATGGAAAACAAATAGAGGAAACCAAATCATTCCTATAACATATTTCAATTTTATATCTCCACAACACATTCAACCAAGATGGTTTGATATATTGGATCGCTTATGTAACACCCCGCTAAGATTTCTATTTTAGATTTACTAAAGAGATCAACCAAATAAAAGGAAATTTTATGTAAGGAACTATGAAACACTACTCTCCCAATTGAAACACCACCCAATTGTTTTTTTCCATCATGAATACATTCAAGAGAATTGATAAATATATTATATTTAATAGTATGGAGTTACCCCCTAAACACTTATGTGACCAATATCAACCATTACCCAAGACAAATTGAATTTAAGATTTTATAAGTAAAAGGGTATTGATTGATAATGGGTCATACCTCAATATTCTCCCTACTTTCTTACTAGAACAAAATGTCATTGTTGTTAATACAATATGAGTAAAGAAACTGAATAAGAGAAACTAACCCATTTCTCCACCATCTTTCACTTTTCTATCTCGACAACACATTCAACCAAGATGGTATGATATATTGGATCAATTATGTAACACCCCTATTAAGATTTCTATTTTAGAGTTATAAAGATATTAACAAAATAAAAGGAAATTTGTTTTAGGAACTATGAAACACTTGCTCTCCCAATTGAAACACCATCCAATTGTTTTTTTCCGTCAAGATTACATTAAAGAGCATTGATAAATATTTAATATTTAATATTATGGAGTTACCCCTAAGCACTTATGTGACCAGTATCAACCATTACCCAAGACAAATAAAATTTAATATTTTATAAGTAAAAGGGTATTGATTGATAATGGGTAATCCTCAATATTCTCCCTACTTCCTTACTAGAAAAATGCATTCACATAGAGGCTATTCAAAAATTATCTCAAGTTATCAAAGGATTTGACAAAGTTACATGACCTATTTAGATTATAGTAGATGGTCAATTAAGGCCCAAAATAAATCCTACTACCTTTCGAGTTGTGGAAACACTGGTTACAATATTATACTTTGGGTGGACCATGAGTTCATGACATGGAGGTTATACCATAAATGTTTCACCAATGTATCAAAGTAACACATGATAGACATGAATACACTATTACAACATGTTATGAGCCTTTCAAGAATTGTAAAATCAAGCAATTCTCATCTTGATAGTCATATATAATACATCTAATGTATCCCATTCCAATTAATAACTTACACACTTTTAGGGAAATCAATAAAAGGAAATGACAAAAAAATTGGCATTTTATCACCATACGAGAAAATATATAAATAATAAATGAGCAATAAACAAAGTTGCACACGGTTAAGAGAAATTATAAAAGCATGATTACAATTAGGAAAAAATTGAGTGACTATGGAGAAGTTGTAAAATGATCAAAGAAATAAATAACAATCACATTATGAGGAAGATACTAACAATGTCATTCCATAAGAAAAATTATGTGAAATCATAAAGAAGGATTTTGAGGTCATCTTTGATTTAACACTATTAGTAGATTTAGAATAACACAATACTAATATTTTAGATTAGTAGATAGTGATGATGATGTATATGATATGACCGATGAACACTTATGTAAGTTTAATTTTGACCCTCTTGATAATGAAATTTCATTTTTCATCTTTATTAACTTTTATGGGTCGAGGGAAATACTAAAAAAACTATTTTAAGGATGAGGTTAAAATCCCTTATAATTTTCCGAGTAAGAAATATGAAGAAATCATAGTGAAAAATACAATCACATACCTACTCCCTCTTCTTATCTCCTCCAAACACTAATGTGCGGGTTCTTCATTAAATCAAGAGTGACAAAAATGCAAGGCAAAACATATATTGTTGATTTAAGTAAAATTATAATACATAATTTATTTAATAATATTGAATCTTTTGATGCATGTATCTCTATCCAAATATCATGAATTTGAGATGCACCATATCTCATATTATCGTTATTACTTGATAGTATATTACACACATTACCATCTACACTCTACCTCATGAAAGTTAAATTATACAAACACAAAGGTAAAACCTACTCGATTACCACCACATCACAACTCATGAAATTGATTAATGTCATGAATTTCTATTAAAAATTAAAAAATCTCAAAGGTAAAGGTACATTTCAGATAATTAAAGGTACTACAAAGAAACAACAATTACCAATTAGTGATCATCTTTTAATGATACAAATTATGTGAAAAACACTCGTAATTAAAAAATATCAAAATTATAGTCTAATTTAATTATTAGTATTAGGACAATGTACAAATTGATAGTGTTGTGACTAAAACACCCCATTCCCTTTTGACAAAAAATGGATCCCCCTTTATTTATCAATTATAAAACTATGCTTTAGAATCTCTTTAAGGTGAATGAAAGGTACCCATCCTTTGAATTTTGGATAAACCTGAAATACAATAGTTTTAAACTTGGTTTATACTTATCGCACTTTCAAGAGTTTATATCTTGCTTTTATTTTGATCTTATCCTTATTTTTTTTTCTCAGTAAATAAAGCTTTTATGGTGTGTTTTTATGTTTAACACATGGGTAGGTTTAAAACATAGAGAAACTCATAAATTTGATACTTATTTAAGTCATGCAAGAGTCAAACACACAAACATAAAACATTTGTCATCCATTAGTGAAGTATATGATATGTAAGTAAAACCATCCAAGATAGAGGAAGACCGATGGTGGAAATTTTTAAGGATCGGTGACATGATAGGTGAAAAATAAGGTCTAGACCAAGGTCTTGATGGTTTGTGGTGAGTGATAGTATGAATGGGAGACACATGTCTCTCATCGATGTAGTGGTGGATACTAATGTTAAAGGCCTTAAAAATAAAAAAACTTGTAGGACATGATGAGATTGATGGCCTCTGCGTATCATCAATCAAGCTAGCTAGAGATTTAAGGAAAACAACAAATCAAGCAAAGCTACATGAAGGTTAACCATATAACAAGTCACCAAAGTATTTTGAGTTGATTTAGAGTCAAATAGAGACACATGAATTCTATTAAATATAATCAAAGGGTTAATAAGAATAATTTTTTATTAGCACTAATTTGATATGCATATAATAATATTTTTAGTAATCACATACTAATTTAGAATTTAGAAATGTTTTATCAACAACATATATATCTTCATTATCTATTCTAAGCCTTTAAAATTGTGATAAGACTGATAGATAACACATTTGAAAAAATGACCAAATCATGCAAGAATAATCACAACATACACTGAACCATTTAGGAATTTTTAAAGATCCTCTAACAATATTGTGGAAAAATTCCATGGATTATGTGGAGTTTGCTTCAAAAATGATTGAGGAAGGGTTTTTGGTGATAGCTTACCACGTAAGCACCCTTCACACATTTCATGAAAGATAGGTGGCATATTAGAAGCTAGGTTAAGCCGAGACATGTCATACATGCTCCTAAAAATATGATCTAGTCTCATACATATATTATATATCTAAAACAAAATCTCAATCCTATACCGATTAGACAAGATAATATATTTTATTTAAAAAAATAGGAAGGCTATATATATATCTATATATAGGAAAATAAGAGAGAGAATAAGTTGATAATTTGAGAATCATTTTTCTTACTATAACTACAAGGTTATAAATTAGATATGGAGCTTATATAAAAACACTACTTCCTTTGAGACTATTTTAGTTCAACAATTTATTCACTTTATTCCTTGAAATTTCACATAACTGATTATAGCAACTTGTTATAATTTCACAAAATCATTTCAAAATCCCAAAAATATGTCCTTCCTTTCTTCAACATGAATCCCACCAATAACCACAATAATTTCTTACACGTTTATTTACATTGAAAGACAAAATCTCTATTTCGCCACACATACTTCTCAAGGTACTTATAAAAGTGAATATGTTTCATGTAAGCTCATGATTTAACATAATGGAGGAAATACAAAAATCCAAACCCAATAAAACCTTTCCAAATAATACTTTGATCCCATTTTTTCTTTCAACCAAACTCCACAATCAACTAAGAAACAATTTTACAAACTTATAAAAATTTGAGAAGGCATAATGGGATAACATCACCCTTTAATATAGAGGATTATAAAGGAATTCTATAGATAAAAATTCAAGATTTTAATGCCATGGAAAAAATGTTAGAAATTATAGGCACTGAGAGGGGGGAATCATTTCTCTTTAAAACCTTTCAAGCAATTCAATTAACTAGACTTAACTATATTAATTATGATAAACATGAATACTCAACCATGAGAGAGAGAGAGATGAACAAACACACATGAACATGTGAGAAGACAATATTTAAGGTGGGAAACCAAATAAGGGATAAAAGCCATTGAAAGAAGAAATCAAAGCAATATCAAGGATAATTGTACAATAAAAATTACAATGATCTCACCAAGTGGTGAGCACCCACTCACCCCGAAGCTCTAGTTCAATTTTGAAGCACCCACTCTAATACAAAATCAAACAACCACTTGAATATAAGGCCAATCACATACTTGGAAGATTTCGAAAGTACCTACTTGTTAGGAAGCATCCACTCCGAAATTGTTGAGCAACAACTCAAACTTTTTTCATAATAATTTTGATCTCCTTCTTCACTTGGTTACCTGTATCAACCTAATGTGATCAATGTTTCAACTCACTTTTCTTCTCTTCTCCTCTCCTAATTTTTCATAGTTTCAACACTCTTCTACCTCTCAAAACCAACACTCATCTCTCCTCACTTTTAACAACATTTACATTATAAAAATGAGATTATATAAAAAACATAACTCCTAAGCATGACATTTGACCTTTCACTTCCAATGAATCTTCAAATCACTTACTTTCCATACGTACAAGTGCATACAAAAGGACTTTACAAAACTGCCTAATTTTTTTGTCTTATTGCATATGACATTACAACAATTATGTCTTAATGATTTACAGTTCATACAAGTATTCCTTGAGGTCAAATGATGAGGTTTGATGGATCTTAAACTCCCTGACATTCTGTCCAAACTGATTATATTCCAATCATACTTCTGCTCTCCATTTTGTAACTAACAAATCTGATTTTTTCCTCTAGTAAGAAAGCATACTTTTTTTTTTTTGCACTCCAACCTTTGTCGATGTAACTAACATGGGTGAATGTTATGAAAATAACTACACATTATTCATAACCCTTACAAGACCCTTTCTTCGCCATTTTGATTCTAAATTTCATTTGAGTCCATGAAGGTGCATTAGAAGCAAGATACTAGATATCTCAATTTTGGAACAAGGAGGAAAGTCTTAACAAATCACATTTATCTTAAACTTCATGAACTTCAAGGATAAGAATTCACATGCATTAAAATATGACAACATATAAATAAGGCAAGAAACTCCATTAAACCTCCTTCAAAATTTAAGAGCTTGCTTTCATGGATAAAATTTAACACAAAAATAGATAACCCTATCAAGGCACAAAGAGTAGATATTCAAGAATTTTCTCAACTTGGAGAGGATTTTATAGGAACATTTGATCACCTATCAAACTCAAGAGGGAAGAACATTTAAGATATTTCTCACGAAGCAACTTTGAAATCAAAGTCTACATTATTTTTGCAAACACAGACTTGCACAACTAAGGATTAAGCGAAACACGTGTATAATCAATCAAACAAGACTATCAAAACATATTTTATGAACAATAAACCATTTACACACCTTAAAAAGTTCATAGTTTATCGGGTATTTTGCCCACGAGTTCAAACTTTTATTCTTTTAAAAAACTATGCATAGTGAGGGTTTTGAGATTCAAACCCTTGTCTTCTATTTGAAGCCTTTCCATTATCCATACTTCAAATTTATGCAAAATAAGGTGTATAAAAACTTCATTTGAGGTTCCTTTAACTATATCAAACATTATTGTGCATTAAATGATGTATAATAGCTTCAAAGTTTGAGTCATAGTCACTCATTATTCTATTCTCGCACAAAGACTAAACCCGGTTTCAAAACAGAGAATTTTCAACATGTTAGATACTATGGTGGTATTGTATGTGTATAGGTCTTCACAAGATGCTATTTCCTTAGTCTCCAAGATACTAACAACAATGGGGAATTGACTTTATCAAGCACTCCATACCCAATCAAGTGCCAGACATAGTTATGTCCTAACAACAATAGATTACTTCACCAAATGGGTGGAGGCCATACCTGTTAAGAATGCCACCTTTGAAGTTGTTTGCAACTTCATCAAAGAAAATATCATTGTGAGATTTGGCATCCCACACAAGATCATTACTGATAATGCTTCCAACTTCTCCTCACGGGAAGTTATTGGTTTTTGCTATGAATACGGAATAACCTTGGCCCATGCCTTGGATTATTACCCTCAAGGGAATGGTCAGGCTGAATCCAACAATAAAAACCTAGTGACTATCATACGGAAGCTAGTCGATGAGAATCAACGGTCATGGCACAAGTCATTGTATGATGCTTTGTGGGTAGACCATATTACCCCAAAGAGGTCTCTCGGAATGTCACCTTTTCAAGTGTTATATGGAATTGACGCTGAGATCCCTATCTCCACGGAACTCCCGCTCTACGCTTGGCACGAGTGATCGAAGATGAAACTTTCTAGAATTCTCTTGAAAAGAGGATCATGTATCTAATAGAACTTGAAGAAAAAAGGGTAAGGGTGGTCGACAGGATCACTCGAACATCAGAATAAAGTCAAAAGACTGTTCGATAAAAAGGCCAAGCAGAGAGATTTCCAGGTGGGAGATCTTGTCCTCCTATGGGACAAGCGAAGAGAACCAAAGGGCATGCACGGGAAATTTGATTCTCTTTGGAGAGGGCCATTCAAGATCAGACAACTGAACGGAGAGAGTAGCTTCTATCTCTCATATCTGGATGGAACTGAACTCCCGCTTCCCTATAGTAGGCAACATCTCAAAATATTCAGGAAGTAGAGCTTGCTCTCTTCTTTGTACAATTTTCTTTAGTTATGTGTTTGTTTTTGTTGTGTGTTTGCTTTCTGTTAGTTGTGTGTTTTCCTTTATTTTTGTCACCCTTGTTTTTGACCCTGTAACCCAATGGATAGGCACATGAAAATCTAGGATTCTCTACCCTTAAGCTTCGCTCGAAGATAGTCCCTAGAAAGAGCCAACTGTTATCCTGTAAAATTGACAAGGGCAATTTTACAGGTAACCATACCAAAATTCCATTTCAGTCCCCTGATAAGGTCTATTAATGTTCTGAAAGGCCTAGAACTCCCTTTCAGAAAATCAAGTTTCAAAGAACTTAGCCATTTTCAAACCTTTTGACTGGGCACAAGTAATGTAGTGTCAACACTCTCAAACCGTGCCCCTTTGGTCCCTAGGCGCACTCATGCTTATTGCAACATCATTAAATGATGTGCCCTCTTTAAGTGCACTGCACATCCGTAAGCATGTTAACACCTTTTTGAGTGCACCTTAGGCACATGTAACATGATGTCGACATATTAAACATCATGCCCTGGTGCAACCTTCCCCATGTCGACACTCTGTAAAGTGTGCCAAAGGAAAAGTTGGTGGTGCAATAAATGCACATTTTTCTATATATAGGCGCACCTGACCTGTCATTTTCACAATTGAAAAAATGTGAAAAGTTATTCCTCTATGCCTGTCGCTTGCTCTCGACATCCCATGCATGCCATTTGTCATGATCATGGACCCCACCTCATCCCTTCGTCGTTATTTATACCGGGTAAGTGGTTTCTACCATCCTTGTTGTTGTTTTTATGGATGTTGGGCTAGGTGATTAGGATTTTTGAATAATAAAAATGAATTTAGAAGGAAAGGATAACACCATTTGCAAACCCAAGTACCCACCGCAAACTCTCCTTTTCCTTTTCTTCCAGATCTACAAATCTGGAAGGCTCGACCTCAAAATAACTCATGCCCATTTGTCCTTCACTCCCTGCCTTGCTAAGTTTTCCCTCCTGGACATCAAAATCTGAGCCAAAAGAGTAAAAATTGAGAAAAAGGGAAATCCACCCACATAGTGAAACTGTTTTCACTATGGCGCATTACAAACTCCTATTACACTAAACACAGCGCCCCTTTGGTGCACTATTTCACTATGTTGCATAAAAAATAGTCGCGCCATTAGTGCATTAAAGGACCACATAGCATAAGCCTTTCCCATGCCTTATAAAACATTGTAAAATTCCTAAGGTGCAAGCGTTAGTGCCAAAGCAACTACAACAACACTGCATGTTGTGCAAACCCTTTTCGCACCGTGCAACCAAGCCCCTTGGTGCACTTGACCTATGTGTTGCACCTTCTGCAAATGTGCTTGGCACACCTCACCCTCATGCAACATCTACCACATTTACGCCAATGGCACACCCTAAGACCTTGCTACACCAAACAAAACTATGCCTAGTTAAAACACTTCCTATGCGCAAGCGCATATTCCTTGACATCAACATCTAAATGTTGTGTGTAGCCTTTCCGCACCCCGCACTCCCATTTTGGCACTACTTTCCCCCATGCAACACTCCCTAAAAGTGCGCCTTGCTTTTCAAAACCCCGCAAAGCTGCAGTAAGGATGTGCCTTGTGCCCAGAGGCTCATAAGTTGGTAATTTTTCATTCTGCAAAGCTTTTATGGACAACTTGATGGCTAACATGGCCCTTCTATGTTGGAACTCTCTGATTCTTCTTGCAGAGCAACAACAATCCTTGAGTGCACTTATGTCTTCATCGAGTAAGAATCCAACCAAGTCCAAAGGCAAAGCCAAGTTGACGAGCAAGAAATGAAGTATAAATACCAAAAGGTCAGGATGCTTGACTCACTTGCAGAGTGTGATCTCGATATTAGAGATTCAAAACTTGGGCATATAGACATGGATGACTTTTGGGCTAGAACCAAGAAGGTCACAGTAGCCCATGGATGGATAAATTGGTTGGCAGTGGTTTGCACTTTGCTACAGGGCTCCCAGTGAGCGCAATTAATAATGAATTCATCATGTTGGTGGGCTATTGTTACAAAAAGGACACAAGATGTGTCGAAAATGAGGAGGGCAAGGTGATAATCAACCTCACAACCTTGACACTTTGAAACTATCTTGGGCATCCCCCACCATAGGAATTTTGTGGTAGTAAGTCAAGAAGACTGCATGAAGACTTGGACGATAATTAGGACAAGTGCATGCAGATGATGAAAGAGGTATACCTCCAGAATAAAAAGGTGGTGAGCAGGTGGCCCCAAGTCATTCATCGCAGTGATTTTTCAGAAGAGCTGAGTGACACAATCACCTTCCTAAGTAGAGTACATGGGCTCCCTGATGCCCATTACTTTCATAAGTGGATGCTCAGGTATTTGGAAACAATGAATAAAAATGTGCCTGATCAGCGTTTTGGCTGGGCCAAAATTATCAGTGATACAATCTCGGAACAACTTCAATGACTTTCAACAACTAGGAGGTTCTATATGAACTCCTATGTAGTATATGCATTCTGCAGAGAGAGACTACCTGTGGTTGAATCGGATGGAGTATGGCCCCAGTCAAATATATAAATACTATCTAGAGTTGAGGCTCAAGAACAACATAGCTCAGTTCAACAAGATCAATGATGTCTTCTTCTATGGCATCATTTTCCTCTTGAGGCCCAACATGACTCATGGTTGGACAAGAAAAAGTGTGATCACCGCCACAAGAAAATGGGGAGCATTGTTTACGTAATTCCCCACCTTTATCTATCTCAGAGCTTCCAAATTCTTGGGAGAACCCACAAGATTTCCGAGATATGTGGGGCCTAAACTGATCCTTCTGGAGCTGTCAAGGTAGCTTATCACCTATCACAAGAAGTGTATGAAGAGGAAGAAGTGAGGAACTCCATTCCCCCTCATAGTAGGTAGGTACACATGCCCCTCACAAAGTAAAGCTAGGAGATGTATGCAGAGCTTGAATTGCTTAATTTGAAGCATAATTTCCTGGCAAGGCCAACCTTCGATCCTTGCAGTTGCCTTCCAGGGGTAAAGATCGATCCTATCCACGTTCCTCATATTGAGGATATCTACATCGACTTAAATCATGAAGTCAAACTCAGGTGAAAGGATCACTCCCGACTGGCCCTGAAAGAGATCATTCAATATGGCGTGGCCATCACCCCAAAGGATTTCCTAGAAACCGATCGTAAAATTGATCAAAGTTTACTCTGAGACATGGAAGGGGATGATTGGCCATTCACGATATTGACAGAACAAAGCTCCCGCACCATCCAAGAAAGAGTTCAACCTACTGCAAAGACACCGAGCATTGGCGTAAGAAAATGGTATAATCTATCTTGGGGTAGATTTTATCACATCTCCTTGGGAAATGCACCCACTGTGCCAAAACACTTGTCTAAAGGAAAAGTAAAAGATAAAGTGGGAGAGGCAAGCAATGCTCAAGAGAAATCTCCTAAAACCCTCCTACTACCGCAGAGACAACAAGTTGTGGACTTAGTGTCCCCCCGGAAAATAAGAAGCGGTAAGTGCTCCAATAGACACATCCACTCGTGGATGTTGTCGAACTACAATCGGCAAAGTACCAACCGCTCCTCTCTCACTCCTCCTTCCCCTCCTCATGTTGCTCAAACAACCACTCCTTTGGTTGTGTCTTCTCCTCTGCCTTTTCCTTTCCCCCTCCCTCTTCCTCCATCTTCTCTTCCCTTGTGGATCTGTCCCCCAGCATTTCTTCCCTCATCTCGTAGATCCCTTCCGTCCCCATGGCCTCCTCTCTTGTAGTGACTCCTAATCCCGTGAGCATTGGTGTGTCGGCCCCTTTCTCCATGCCATCACCAAGTGTTTCGACACACTTCCCCGTGTCCACTGCAGTTGTTCTTCCTTCCATCCCTGTTTCTTCTTCATCCTCTCGGTCCCACTCCCATAAGTCTAAGATGGATCTCATACCACCTAAGCCAACACGAGAGGAAAGTCCCCGTTGCACCCATGGACTTATCTATCATCCCGGCTAAAGGACCAAAGAAGAAAAAGTGATAACTCACTTTTCAAAAAGTGCTTCAGGTGAAAGGGTTATGGAGATAGCCTACCTGGATCCCATAAAGAAGAAAGAAGATTTGTCTCCTACAGATTTTACAGTGACCCAAGTCATAATGGGAACATCATCAGAGAGCTTGCAAGGAGAGGCCTTGTCAGCCATGGATGCCCTTTGCAAGAAACTGCAAGAAGAAAAGGAGAAGAAGAGAATGTTAAAGGAACAAAATGAACATCTTCTCCAAGCTCTGCAAAGAATGGGCAATGCACCTCCTATAGCTGCCGCTGAAACTCTTGAAGTCCTTAGTCAGGAGAAGATAAATGAATACACCAAGATTGGAAAACAAGGTGAGGCAGTGTCCTCTTGGAGAGAGCAGATCCTCGGAGAAAGTGAGGAAGTAATCACGAAGTTCACAGGCCTCTACCAAAGTATAGATAAGGAAAACAATGAACTCTAGGCAATAGCAGGACCTGTCTCCAAAGAGTTGGACCATGCCAGGTTGTAACACAAGACATTCTAGAAAATGATCAACTACCCGACCGATGACTTGTTAAAATTTGGCATCATTGATCACCCGCGAGCACACAACAAAGCACTTGTCACTTTAGACTATCGGGTTGATCAAATGGAGTTTGTCCTAGAAAATATAGACAAAATCAAGGAGGAAGCCCTGGACGTGAAACATCAAATGGAGTAGATCATCTTGAGGATGTCTCTAGGGTTTCTTAACGCATCATTCACCTTAAGAGAAGCAAACAATACTATTCAGCTTTTCAAGGGAATTACATCACAAGGTTTGACACCAGAGGTCACTTTTGACCGAGAATCTATTAACAACCTTCTGGCTTGCCGTGATTTTGTTAGGTACTTGATTGAGGCAGGAAATGAATACTTTAAGCTCCTTGATAGGCTCAGAGATGAATGAAAACTTGCGAATTCATCAAGACCACGAGAAAGGGTCCCTATCATGATCAACTTTAGAAGACGATCAGCAAGTTTATGGAGTATTGAGCTCAGTATCATATCACCTCTCTAGAGCAGAAACAAGACACTCCATTCAAGCAAAGGGATGATGATGAATAGGCTTCCTCCTTCTGGGATAAATCCCATTTTTGTAAAAGTATTTAAAATTATGTTGGCACACGCGATGACATCATCCATGTTGCACCATGGGATGTTGTCATCCACAAAATTTCCCCAAAGTGAGCATTTGACTTTTAGATATTTTGTAGATATTTTGTAAATAAGTTGTTGGCTCCTTTTTTCTTCTTTCTCCTTCTCCTTCTATAAATACTTGGATACTTGTAGTATTCAAGGGGGTGAACAATCTTGTATGAGAAATAGAAGTGAGGAGAGAAAGACTTTGAAATTTCTCGTAATAGAAGAAAACATTAATACAATATTGAGAGTTTTTGCTAAATACATGTGTTATATGCATTAGATCTTTCTTACGTCAGATCTATGTGTTTATTCTGTTAGATTCATATCTACTTTTGTCATTTTGTTTATCAATATTGCTTTATTTGTTTATGTGAGTAAGTTTGGCTCTGTTTACTACCGGCCCAAAACATAAACCCTCTGACCTTTCTACTTTGGAATTTATTTCTTTTCTCCCTTCAGATCCATATTTATTCCATTCCTTCCTTTATTCCTTTCTTTTATTCTTCGGAACTAACTCTACTGGGATGAGATCCCAAACCCCCTGAAGGCATAATCCTATAGGACTTTGCATGCATTCCCCGCCGGTAGAATAACAATAAACCAGCCACTTTGTTGTCTCAAAGAGGGCTATGCCCTATGCACCTGGCCCGTCTATCCATAGATCTTCCCACCCAACATATTTTCGGACCAACAGAATGTGATTTAGAGTTTACAAGGGGAAATTTAATGCCTAAAGGAGCATTTAAATTAGTTAGAAAAGGAATAATGTCGAGGCTCCAAAGGATGACCTAGATGAAGTCAAGCAAGTATGTAGGATGGTAAGGCAAGAGAATATTATTCCCTTGCTAGGATAATGGATACGGGAAAAGTTACCATGCACTAGATAAGAGCGTGAAAGGTAGGTTTTGCATGCAAACCTTCCTCCTCACACCCTTGACTATGATAAAGATATTACATTGAATGCAGTTGTTGATGGGTGCCTTCTAAGTAATATCCTCATTGACATAGTAGCGGAGGTTAATGTTTTCACCTTAGATGCATGGCATCAAATGGGAAGGGTTCATTACAACCATATTTGAATGTGTTGTATATGGAAAACAAGATAAAGGCAATGCCCATTGGATTCTTGAAAGATTCGGTTATCACTGCTCAAGGGCCAAGTTCACTGGGAATTTGAAGTCTTAGTGCTCGCCAAGGCGTATAAATTCCCATAATTACTGGGTGCCCTTGGTGTTATAAGAACAATGCCATCATGCATTTTAACAAGGGGTATATCAGTTTTGAGAACAAGAAAGAAAGGGTGATTATACCTTTAACATGATGGGAAATCAACACCCTATAATGAGCCCTTATGAGAGGAATTCCTCGATAGAATCTATGTGCAATCCATCGAGATCTTGAGATAATTCATCCTACAAAAGGGGTTATCTAATTTGAAGATGCTTAGTCGATCGCTGATACAACTAGCATAATGTGTGAGAATTGGGTAAATGGGACTTATGAGTTGATTGGGAAATAGTTTAGAAGATCTATAACAAGGGTGAAAATGCGTGCTTAGTCAAGCACTTGGGAAGAAAGAAGCTACCAAGCTACTATGGAGGAGAAAGTTCTGATGAATTCTTATGAGAAATGGAAGCTCATTGGAAAAATGAGGGTGAAAGGATAAGTATGTTCGAGTTATAACTTGCTCGTAATCTGCAGTGCATTATGCGAAACTCATCGTGAGAGTCTCCTAGAATGGCACGAGGTAATAGTCACATTTTCTCGTAAGGTTCTTTGGAAGCAAGGCACCCATTGTCATCCAAGACTACCATGGAAAGGAGGCCACCTCATTCCATATTCAAGCTTGTGAGAAGGTCTAGATGGAGGGCACATAATATTTACCACCTTTTTTATGGGTACATAAGTTATATTCCACCTTACAGGGTTGTGTGCATGCATGGTATATCCACTCAGAAACACGCCATCAGATGGGGAATTGGCAAGAGTTAACAACTGATCTCATTCAAGATTTTGAGTATCAAAGTACCAAGCCATCAGTGGATAAGGCATTGCAAGTTGTCAAGTGCCTTACAATGGGATATAGTGCTATGACAAGAAGATAGGCTAATATATTTTCCGGTGAGCCTTATTTGGAGATGCATCTCAATGAAGAAGAATTAGAAGAAATATAGCTTGAGCGCACGTGCATTGAAAAGGAAAAAGGAAAAATGGTCTATGTAGTAGATGGTGTAGAGATGGAAAGTTTGGATGCTAACCATTCTAAAGGTATACGTGAAGTCATGTATAAAATTGATAAGCAAGCATGTGCCTACCATGAGCCCTTGAAAAAAAAGAAGGTTAACATTGGGATAGAGATAGAACCCAAGGAATATATCATTGGGGACTATTTGTCGAAAAAATAAGTTTCAAAGGTCATTGATATGTTACGTAAGTTCCAAGATTTTTGCCTTGAAGGTACCATGAACTCAAAGGAATCCACTATTCCTTGGGGATATGAGGATCAAGTTAACGGAAGGAGCGTGCCCAATTTGAAAGAGGCCTTATCGGATGAATCCAAATTTGTGTGTACAGTGTCAAGGAGGAAATAGAAAAGATGATAGTATCTCGGTATCATTGAGGCTATGGAGGAATCGGAATGGATAAGACCAATGGTTATCCATATCAAGAAGGATGGAAGAATAAGGATTTGTGTTGATCGAAGGGACTTGGATGCGATGTGTCATCGATACTTTCCCAAACCCCTTTTCAAGAGATTCGATAGCTTTCTCCTCCTTACACTACAAGCGTTGATATGTGATTTTTCCTAAGAAGGTGTATTATTTTGACTGTTGGGAATCATGCTTGCAAAGGGATAAATTATTTCCATTCATGGATTCATTTTGCTATGTTGTTGTTGCTTGGAAGTAAAATTATCCTTCCTTGGGCTCTGTAAAAGTTGTGAACCAAAATTTCTATTTGCATACTTATTTTTAATAACAAAAAAACCTTGGATCAATTCCATTGATCCAAGGTATGCTTCAGTTTCTTACCTATTCAGTTTGTTAAGTCGACATTCTGGAATGGAAGGTATTAAGAGAAATGAGTCTTTGTATGTTTACAATTTTTTGGAACCCTTCTTTTGAGGTCCTTGTTTTACATTTTCTGTGAAATAAAAATTGGATCCTCTAGTTAATTTCTTATGACACTGGTTGGCGTAAGAAGGAAAAAGACTTACTTCAGGACTATTAAGGTAAATCCTTAATCCTAGATCTTTAAGATCTGTCCTAACTGGATTCTAACCTAAGGTAAACTGACCTACCTTAGATCTATGTCTACACTAATCATGTTGCATCCTAATCTAAGTTGTATGTTTTACAAGTGTGGGATTTGGAAATAACCTAAGGTAATGAGAGGTCTATCTCTAACCTATTACCTAATACTAAACTACTATGGGGTATGGCTTATCCTATGATGGAAAACTTACCTAAGGCAATGTTTAATGACCTAAGGTAAATAACTTTTAACTAGCCTAAGGTCGGATCCTAAACTAATGTTTATCTAACCTAAACTAATGTAAGGTGAAAGGGGACCTAAGGGGTCACATGGAAAATGGGAGGTGGTGGTGATGGTTTCAATGACATTAAAGAGATTTGATTTTTGAATTTATGGGACATGGTACTGCCAGTTATGGCAGAGGCATGAAGTTAGATGGAATGTCCAGTTGGCATCATCACTAAAGTTAGAGATGCATGCTTTAGTTAAGTTTGAGTTCACCAATTTTAGATGGCAAATGGCATGGAGATATAGGTAGGAAAGTGAATGCAAGTGCATTGATGAGCATAGGTTTTGGTAAGAAAACCACCTTGGAAACCATGCAAGAAATTTTGGGAGGTTGTTTGGTCTTTCATCTTTTAAATTTTTTTTTTCATGGGGATATCTGGTTCTTCAAACCAGTAGTTCATTTTTTAATTTGTTTCTATTTTTTTCTCCTTTGGACTATTTTTGATCCAATGGAGGTATAAGAGGCATATGAGAAAGAAGTTTTGGGTTGTTGACTTTGTTTGGAGAAGAAGGAATTGTGGAGGCTCAGCTGAAATCTTCTTTGAATCAACAAAAGCACTATCAAGCATGATAGGCTCTACCCATTAAGTTATTATGATTTTCTCTAAACATATTCATTAAAACAACTTTTCTCTTGTGAAACAAATGGGTTTTTATTTTAATGGTTACCATGCATTCTTACTTATAAATTCTCTTGTATTTTTTGTTGAGGAATCTCTACTAGATAATATAGTAAGTGGGTCATTTTCCTGTTAAGTTAATGGTGAATCGTACCTTAAATTTGGTTGTGACTTGAGTAATGTTGAATATGTGTGAATCCTTCTTGTCTGCTAAAAAGGGGTTAATGGAAATATAATGTTGCTTTAAGTTTTGAACTAGGTTTGTCTGTTATGGTTGATAGAAGGTAAGAAATGTATTCTTCTCTATCGCATCTTTGATTTGGTTGAAGTATTGTTACTTCTTATTGGAACCATATTTATGTATGGATGCTTGGATTCAATGTTGTGTGAACTAGAACTCGTATGGAAACAATAATGAATGAGTGAATTCTTCTTGAACTTTACTTGTAGAAACTTTCATTTCTTTTCAACTGGTATTTTGATGGAAGCTGAGTTGATAATGGGTGTTTGGATTTTCTGTATTTGTGGATTCAAACTCGTGTGGAAACAAGAATGAATGATTTATTTATTCTCTTACCCTTTTCAGTTAAAACTTAGTTGTTCAATCTTGTTCCTTTATGGAAACTATGTGGTAATGGTTTCTTGGATACTTAGATTTTGGAATTATCTTGTTGAATATAACAGTGTGCAAAGTTTCCTCTTTCTAAACTTTAAATGTTGTTGGGTTTTTCCTTAAATCTTTGGAAGACTGAACTAAAAGTTGGATAAATGAAGTTCTATTATATTTAAGGAATTTTGAGGAAGTTGGTTTGGTCTGAGTTGATATTTGGATTTATTTACATAGCTCTGTTGAGCTTGCTAGATGTCATCGATCTTGATGTCCTTCTTCACTCTAAAGTAGATAATGATCGTTTAGACTTACTCATATTGATCTGGGTAAACATCATAAGCTAACTTGCTCGTATGAGTTGTTGAAACCTTATTGTTGTGGTTTCGTGAAGATTTATTGAATGTATATTTAGATTTTTGGTTGACATACGTGACCTAGAACTAACCACTCGGTTCAGTATGAAGGGTTTTCTAGATTCGTCATTTTCTAGGATCTCTGAGTATGTTGAAGGAATAAATGTCTTGTCGACATAGTATATTTGTGCAGTTGAGTCTTACCCATAGGGATGGGGTGAATGGATTTCGGTTTATCTATCATCTCTTAAGATGACTTGTGCACCTATAGCTAAGTCATGTCATTCTTTGTGTTGCATCTTCTTTGAAATCAAATTTGGATGGATCTTTCTCTATCCATTCAAAAGATGTTTTCTCTCACCTCTGTGAGGATGCGAATGTGAGTCTTTCTTACCGATTGTTGCACTATCGTCCTGAAGGAATGAATAGACTATGGTTCCTTGACTGAAACTTTAATGATTTGGAATGACTATTGAAGGTGTTATTTTCCTATAAGATGTTTAGAAATTCTTGTTATTTCATCTCCTTCTTGATAAGGATAATGTACTACTGATACTGTAATTGTGTCATGATGGGGAGCCTTATTTTGAGAACTGATTTGTATACTACAATCGTATATTCGGTTTAGTATCTTCTAGTGCATGATTTCTATTTTTAAAAAGAGTTAAAGGATGTTGTGATTGGGTCTATACCAGTCCTTTTATGACCTTCTTTACTTGGGATAGAATGTTGGAATCCTCATCTAAACATGATTGATTGACTCCTTTCTCTTCTATTCTCTGAGGTAAAGTTTTCATCGTTGTCTCCTTTGGAAACTATAAGAGATTATGTGTTGCATTCTCTTTTCTGAGTTGTGAATTGATATTTGGTTTAACTAAATTGGAAGGGAAGTTCTAATTTGTTTTATCCCAGTTCGTCCTTCCCTCTTCTATGTAAATCTTGTTTATAGATTTAATAGGTTTAGTTGCATTACTTTCATGAATGCATTTGAGTAGTCGTTGATACTTCTTACTTATTCACTTGACTTGTATTAAAGGAATCAATATTTGTAATAGTTGATTAATGTGAAATGCTATTTATTGAGTGAATACTTTCCTAATTCTAATGTGTGGCCTAACTTGAGAACTTAGGCTATATCTTGGACTTTAAATTAGGATGTAGCATCTGAAATAGGAATTTCTTATTTTATGTTGTAGATGATTCATCCTAAAGCCTTTCATGAAGCTGGAATTAGCTTGGTTGTAGATGCCTTTTTATGAAATTTTGTAATATTGAGTTTGATAGTACTTGTTTCTTAAAGTAACTCTATTTTTGGAAAAATAATGGAGTTAGTTTCTGTATTTCTAATTCAGATTGAATTATGTAAGAAATAATTAGTACATGCCTTTATTGGAAGGAGATAAGTAATTTGGGTGAAACATTACTTATCTGATATAATGTTGTAGAGTGCTAATTATATCATGATCTTTTCTTAATGATTATTTTAGGTTGATCAATTGTTCTTCTTTTATGGTTGTTATTACTTATGATTTATTTATTTTCTTGGCCTTACTGTTTCATAAAAGTAGAGTTGGTTTTATGAAACAGTTAGTTGAAGGCACATCGTTTTAATGCTTAGTGCTTATCATGCTCAGTTCAATGAACTGACCCATGCTAGCAATTTTTGCAGATGGACTTCGTAAGTGATAAAGGAAGGCAATAACTTATATGATGTATTGGTTGCTTAAAGTCTGGATCTTTTATAGAGAAATTTGATTCATTATTGAAATGTATTGAAAGAAGAAAAGTTGTATTCTTTAATGATCTTGATGTTGTTTGACATGAAATATGTCTAAAATGCATGGTCTTGTAAAATATGTATTTTACCATGATGAATTGAAAAATATTGAGAGTTACTTATACTTGTTATGTCATTTTCCTTGTGTATTATATGAAGGAAATTTGTAATCTTATTTGCATTGTTTTCATTCTTATCTGAATGGATCCTTATTTCTGTTGTAACTAAATGGGTTGGATGGATGGGAATTAGTTACAATATCCCTTATTTGAATGTAACTTATTAAGTTGGCATGCATCGATGTTCTTTTATCTAATCATGCATGGTTTATTGAAAAGATGATAATAGAAGTATAACTTAACTACCATGACTCATGTAATGGAAAAGGGTATAACAAACCCTATCACTTAACTAGAAAAAGGAAGGTTCACTCCCTCTAGAGCAATACCTTGATAGGTTTCAAAAAAAATGTTTGGTATATGAGATCGTTAATCAATTAGACTTCATCTCTATGAAGTCTACTATAATGGAACCTATTTTGGATCTTAAACAGGCTATGAATGGTTGAGTTATATTAAGTAAATCTTATGATGGATGTTGTTTCTGTTTTTGATTAATACGCACATTAAGCAAAAAGTTAATGAACATAAAAGTAATCATAAGTTTATGAAGTTCTATATTACATTAACAACTCAAATAAGGATGACAAACTTAAGGGTTGTTGGAAGTAGGGTTCAATGGGGTTGCTTGTAATTTGAATCTTAATTAAGAAATAAATGAGTGTAAATGACCTCTTCATGAGGTGTGTACATCGAGATGTGTAGTTCTAGTCGATGTTGGCACACACCAACTACAGAATCTATACCTTCATGTGAAGACTAGGGTCTTCATGAGGATACAGTGTTGTAGTTGACATGTTGCAACACCCCTCAACATTGGTTCATCTAGACCTACTCAAACCTAGACTTGATCTTAGTTTCTCTCTAGGTCAGATTAGGGATATGATTTAGCATAGGAAGTGACTCACAATGACTTAGGGTAACTAGGCACATTCAATCGACTTAGGTCAATTGAGTATGTCTATATACCCTAGGTCATCGCGAGTGGTTCCCTATACCAAATTATGTCACTAACCTGGGTTAGGGTCAAACCTTGAACAAGTGAACTGATAGAAGTCAGTGAAGACCATTCTAGATAATAGAGGAGTGGGGTGAAGGATGTATTCCATTAGACGAGTATGTCATCAAGGAATAGTAACATGAACAAGTATGTTGGAAATATTTGGCCAAAGTATCGCAAGTTGCTGGTTGCATTGTCCTATGTCACCTAGTTTAAGAAATGGGATTTTAGATGAATATTGGTAACAAATATTTAGATAGGTTTCTTATACAAAACACTCAAATACCTAGAACAGGTAAGAGAACCAAGTATACTTAGTATACACATAGTATTCAATACTTTAAGTTAACATGAGAGATCGGTTAGAAACCGAGTCATGAAATGAGAGATCGGTAGTTCACCGAGTCATTTATAGCTGCATATGGTTATCTGTTATGAGATTGATTGGCATGGAATGTGTGTTCTAAATTATGATTATTTAGAACAAGAGAACATTATGTATAATTTTTTTCTCCTTGTTTCTAAAGTCTTAAAATGGGAATGTTACATCTTGGTATCAGAGTTGAAGGTTATAGCTCTTGGACCTACTGTGTCCATAATCTGATAAAACTTAAATTTTCTTGTTAATAGAAAATGGTTAGAACAAGAGGAAATGCTGCAAACAACCCACCACCAGGTGGAGAAGTAACAACTTCCCAAAAACTCGATGAGATCCTTGCTGCCCTATTGGACATAAGAGATTGTTTGACTATACTTGAACATCAAGTAATGGGAAATGAGGAGGAAGAAGATGTTGGTAATAACAATTAGCCAACTCCTATGGATAACGCCAATTTGTAAATTTAGGTGTTGATAACAATAATTTAAACCTATCCGATCACCAAAAAATAAAAAGGCAAGGTTGACAAAAACTCACTAATGATATTAAAAGGATAAGTCCACCTAAGTTCTATGGAACCACATTAGGAGATGGAATTGAGAATTGGCTCAGCAAAATGGAGAATTACTTTGCAATAAGGAACTTCTCAGAGGAAACAAAGTCAATATGGGGAGCGTATCAACTTTCCCATGAAGCATCTTCATGGTGGGACAAACGAAAGGATGGGTTAAAATTGATGAAATGAATATTACTTGGGATCATTTTAAAAGTTATTTTAGGCAACGATGGCTGCCACAACTTTATTATGATCAGAAAATGACTAAATTTCAGAACTTATCCCAAGGAAAATTAACTATAATAGAGTACTGGGAGCAGTTTACTAAACTCCTTAAGTATGTACCTCAGTATCAAACTCGACGAGAAGTTCAGGATACGGAAATTTATCATGGGATTGAATCCCATTATAGGAGGAGAGGTGGATGTTCACATCCCAACCACTATGGAAGGGGTTGTTGAAAAAGCCATACGACAGGAATAGAAATTGAAGGCAATTTATGCTCATAAGGAAGAATTCAGAAAGAAAGTTCCAAACTCCTCTTCATCATCTCTTGCACCTAAGAAAGGACCATGGAAGAAGTTTGGTATGAAAAATAATTTTTCAACAGATAATAATAAGAAAATAGAAAAAATAAGCCTGCTGCTAATGTACAAAATAACTTTGTCAAGAACAATAATAATGGACAAAAGTCCTATGGAGGTCAGAATGATAACTTTAAGGATGGAAATAAATTTGAGCCTAAAAAGGGACCTATAGGAGGCTATTACAATTGTGGCAAGGATCATTATGCAAATCAATGTCCTTTGAAAAAGGATGACCATAATCAACAACACAAGATACATGTTGTAGTAGCTGAAAAACAGGCTAAAAAACAAGTCACACCCATAGAGGTTCTAGGTAAGTTATTTGGCATACCTGTAACTATTTTTTTGATACGAGAGCTACTAAATGTTTTATTTCTAGTAAATTAACATCAAAATTAAAAATAAAAGATGGAAAATGGATAAATCATGGGTGTACATTATGGGAATAATGTTGTTCATATAGTTAGTATGTGTCTTTTTGGGGCAGTCCTTGACTTACCTAGTTTTTCCATAGAAGTTGATCTCTATGTTGCTCCTTTGGGGTCTTATGATGTAATCATAGGTGTTAATTGGCTAGTTGAGCATAAAGCAAAAGTTGATTGTTTTGAAAAACATATTAGTTGTTTAGATGACTTGTAGAAAACAACAGACATTCAAGGTGTAAAATGTGAAATTTATGTTAGGAAGTTGTCAGATATGTAACTTAAAAAGGCCAAAAATAAGGGTTAGTACCTTATATGCAGTAAAAATTTCAGAATCTACTAAAGAAAATAGTGATTTCTTGGAATGTTATCCGCTATTACAAAACTTTAGTGATGTGTTTCCGGAAGAACTACCAGGTCTCCCACCCAAACGAATTTGACTTCACAATTGAAATCAAACTTGGAACCGAGCCTATTTCTAAGGCACCTTATAGGATGACTACTATTGAATTAGTAGAGCTTAAGGCACAGTTACAAGAAATTTTGTCAAAAGGTTTGATTAGACCGAGTGTCTCACCTTGGGGAGCACCGATAATTTTTGTGAAAAATAAAGATGGAACACTTAGATTATGTATCAATTATAGGATGTTGAACAAGGCAATGATTAAGAACAGATATCCACTTCCTATAATTGATGATCTATTTGATCAAATGCGTGGTGCATCGGTATATTCTAAGATAGATCTTCGATCTGGATATCATCAGTTATGAATTAAGGATGAGGACATTCATAAAACAACTTTTAGAACAAGGTATGAACATTATGAATTCACAGTTTTACCATTTGGATTAACAAATGCACCTACAACTTTTATGAATTTAATGAATAATATTTTTCAAGAATACTTGGAAAAATTTGTGCTTGTATTCTTAGACGATATTCTCATATACTCTAAAAGTATTGAAGAACATGAGTATTTGAAGATAGTTTTGGAAATCTTGAGGAAGAGACAATTATTTGGTAAGTTATCTAAATGTTCTTTCTATGACACGGAAGTGCACTATTTGGGTCATGTTATAAGAAAAGATGGAATAGCTATAGATCCCTCTAAAATTGTAGCTATAACTGAGTGGCCTGCACCAAAGAATGTACATGAAGTTAGAAGCTTCATGGGTCTTGCTTGGTTACTATAGGAAGTTTGTTAAAGATTTTTCCAAAGTTGCTGCACCAATAAATTCATTACGAAAAAGGATAAGAAATTTGTGTGGAATGAGAAATGTGAATCTGCATTTAAAACTTTGAAGGATCAATTAACTTTAACACCTATTTTGGTTGTACCTAACCCTTATGGAGACTTTATTGTTGTAATGGATGCATCCAGGGAAGGTCTTGGAGGTATTTTGTTGCAAAAAGATCATGTCATAGCTTACGAAAGTAGAAAAATTAAGTTACATGAGTTGAATTATGCTCCACATGATCTAGAGCTTGCTGCCATTGTTCATGCACTTCAAGTTTGGAGACATTATCTACTTGGTAAACCTTTTGAACTAAAAACTGATCATCTTGGGTTGAAGTATATTTTTACTCAGCCAAATCTGAATGCAAGACAATGAAGATGGTTAGAGTTTTTATCTCAATATGATTTTGACATAAGTTACATAAAGGAAAGGAAAATAGGGTAGCTGATGCTCTAAGTCATAGGAAGCACATTTATGCTCTTATAACGTTAAGAACTCAGTTTAAGGATGAGGTAAAAAGTGTTATGGAATCTGATTCTTATTTTTAGCAAGTAAAAACAACACTTATTGAAGACCCAAATGATGTGAGATATAAGGGTTTTCACTTTGATAATGAAGGAATTTTACGGTTTGAAAATAGGGTATACATACCTTTGCTAAATGATTTAAGAAAGAAATTATTAGTTGAATTTCAAAATTCACCTTTTCTGGACACCCTAGTATTACAAAGATGCTTGCTGATATAAAACAACAATATTTCGAAAGGGATGAAAATGACGTGATTGAATTTGTGACACACTATTTAGAATGTCAACGAGTTAAAGCTGAACATATGCACCCAGCTAGTTTATTGTATCCTCACAGCATACCGCAGTACAAATGGCAAGTGATAAGCATGGATTTTGTACAAGGGTTTCCTATGTCAAGAAATAAACCGTTGATCGAGTTTACTTCTTCCTTAGAGATGTCGATGGATAATACAAGCGTAAAATTGATGTCGAACTCCTCGGTGTGTGCTCCCAACAAACCTACATCTCACATACACTAGAGAAAGATTGATTAGAGATTTTATGTGGGGGCTACCTGACAAAGTAGATCCGGGAAGTGTTAACTCCCTCGGTGGTTGTAAACCCTCATGTGATAAGAATAATAATAAAATAGAGTCCAAACAGATAACATGTAAGTTGATAAACAAAAGAACTTGAAAGATGCCAGTATGTAGATGATTCTATTGATCGATGCGATGCATGTAACATGAATCTTAATACATGAATCAAATCACGAGCAAAGTACAATGGAAATTCCACATGTTATCACAAAGATAGAATAATAATGATATTATGATAAATGGATAAAATTCCTCAAAGATTTACGCAAATTTTCTAACTTTTTCTTCCTTCCCTAAATATGGGGAAAAACCCATATTTATAGTTTAAAGGTGAGGTTAGACTACATGTTAAAAGATACTCAGGGCTTGAGTGAAGTAACTCCGAGTTAAGAGACATGATGTGATCTAGTGGGGCTCACAATTTGACTTAAAGTAAAGAAAAAGATAAGGATGTGATAAGAGGTGGGGATATTAGGTGAAATAAAGTATTATATTTTTGAATGATTAAGAGTGGGATGTCGATGGATGCATTATTTCCCATGTTTTGAATAATATGTGAGAGATTGGGAATAATGCCTAAAAATATAAATTATCAAATGGTCCACATGGAGATCATTTGGTAATTAATTAAATAAGGTGAATAAATGTATGAGATTTTATTTAAATTTAAGAAAAGAAAAAGGTGAGAGGGGAAGTTATATGAATGTGAGATACGGAGGGGCACTATACCAAAAATTGGTATCTACATTTTCCCCTTTTTGTTGAGTGGTTTGTGATAGCAAGCCACGAGACAAAATAAAAGGGTTATGAGAAATATGTGTCCAAGATGGATGAAGACATGACCAAAGGAAAGATTCCTAGGAAAAAAAGATCACAATAACAATGAAACAAAGAATGGAGGTGACTCCAATATCACATTGGTAGAGGAAAATTATGGTCTCAACGGAGATAGATGACAAAGTTCTATAGACCAGTGAGTGGGTGAAGACCACTGCAATATGGATGTAAACCAAAATGACCAATGGGTCATAGGAAGACATCAAAATATGTGCAACTGAATGCAAAAAATATGTGCAATCCTTTTTCTATGAGGAATCATGCAAAAATCATGTGTCCACAAAAGGGACGAGGATGAAGATAATGATGCCCCAACACAGGGCACGAGAAGGACACAAAGTGATTTATATGTGTTGACAAGTACAAGGATGAAAATATGCCCCAAGATAGGGCACAAAGATGACATAACGAGAGATGGATGTGTAAATAAAAATGCCCCAAGGGGAATAATCATAAATGTGCACATGATGAGTAGATAGGATAGAAAGGTGAGATAAAATGCCCTAAAGGGGTGATAAATATGATGGTAATCATGTTTCATAGGAAATATGCATAAGTGTTAGCAAATTAGAAGATAAAAGTAGTCCTACTTGTTCGGTAAGTAGGATAAGAAGTCAAGATACTTTTGTGACAAAGCAACAACAGAGAAAATATTCATGGAAGAGTACAAGATCAGATAGGTGTTGGCCATTATGGTATCCTCCAAGACAAAAATGTCCCAGGAATATGGGATGAAAGATGTGGATGATAGATGATAGAGATAAGAGAAAGCGAGACATGGTTGGAGTAGAAAGGACATGGTGGAGGAGAGGGATCAAATAGTAGAGAAGGACGATGAGAAGATAGATGAAAGCAAAAGAGAGAGAGAATGATAGTTAATAAGAAGGTAGTGGGAAAAGATAAGGGGGAAATAAATAGGTAAGGTATGAGGGACCCGGAGAAAAAGAAAATAGAGAAAGAGAGCATGACAAGAAGAAGACGAGATGAGAAGGGAAAGGAGATTAGAGGAGAAGGTGAATGTACAAAGATGTACCATAGTAAAGAAGAAACAAATATAATAAAGAGGAGAGATGGTGGAAGAAAGAAATGATGAAGGAAAAAGAAGAAGACAAGAAAATGATAGAAGAAAGGATGAAAGGGAGATGGAGATAAAAAACAAAGGGAGAGAAAGAATGGATCATGAAAGAGATGACAGAGTTGAAAAAGAGAAGATGTGAAGAATATGCGAGAAGGATGGTTGGAGAGATGAATAGGAACAGTGGGATGGAAAACTGAAGGAGATGAAGAAGATGAAGAAGTTAAAGAAGATGGGAGAGGAAGTAGAATAGAAAAGAGAAAGAAAGGAACTATGAGGAGCTACGAAGATAGGGGTGGTAGAGAAAGAAGTTCAATAATGGGGAAATGGAAATAGGAGGGAAAGAAGAGATGATAGAGCCAAAATAGGAAGGGAATTGAATCCCCGTGTTAGGGGTAAGACCCAGGTAAATAATATGAAATAGAACACATGGAAATGCATGTGGATGGTGGGATGATTAAAATATGGGACAACGTTGATGATTCAGTTATTAATGGAGTAGGACGAAAGTGTAAGGAGAAGAGGAGATGAAGATGATATACATGAAATGAAAGAAAACAAGGGGTAGAAAGGAGGAGAGGACAACATAGAAAATGATGCAAAGGTAGTATGTGATGAAGACAGTAGAGATATTGAAGAAGGAAAAGGGAAGATGGAAAGGCAATACTAGCGAAGGGATGTTAGGAGAAATCCTCTGATAATGATCAGAGGGCACAAAAGAAAAAAGGAAGGAAGAGAAAATGGAGGAGGTAAAAAGGAGTGAACTCGGTGTGTGTAGAATGGGGATAAATGAATTTTAGGAGAATTCCACCAATAATTCTTAGCGCGATAAAGGAAGATGATGATGGCATACTGTTAGATGGACAATGATAATGATGAGTAAGTATGGTGATAGATATGGGAAAGTATTCTAGAAAATATCTTTTGGAAAGAATAAAGAAAGGAGGGATAATGAATGGTGCAGAGAGGATGATGAAGAGAGAATGTAATGGATGAGGATGTGGATGAAGATGAAAGAAGTAAAGATGAAGGAATGAGACATAATAAGAAATTGTATGAAGTGGTTAAGTTAGATTTCTGAATGAGGGATGATGGAGATGATAGTTGGGGAAGTTTGAGATATTTTGTGCGAGGAAAAAAAAAGGAAGAGGATGTGTTTATGGGGAATGAAGAGAAAATATGGATGGTGGGAATGTGAAGTAAAGGGGAAAGGAAAGAAGATAGATCATTCTTAAGAGAGACTCTTAAGTAAGATCGCCATGCCGTAGGAATGGTTAAGTAGGATCGCCAAGCCGAAGAAGAAGAAGAATGATGAAAATACTAAGCGGTGTATACCAAAACGGAACAGAAATGAAAGGAGGTGATAACAAGGAAACAAAGGAGTGTGACATGAGTGGATGGAGGAATGTATGCAGTGTAGGATGGAGAGTGTAAGGGGAATTCTTAATTAGGATGCCTATGTTGTGCGAGTGATGATGTTAGAGCGTTAAGCAGAAGTTATGGAGTAGGAAGATGTTTCTAGTGTTGAATGGAATAGAAAATAATGAAGGAGTTTCTACAGTGGAAGGATCTTAAGAAAGAGATGCATTGTGATTAAGAATCACGGTGGAATGGGTGGTTAAGTAGGATTGTCAAGCCGAAAGAAGAATGAAAGGGAAATGTAATGATAAAATAGATGACAATAAAAGGATATTAAGAGAAAAAAAAAGATGACAAGAAAAGGATATTAAGAGAAAACACAATAATAATGGCCCGGTGGAGGACATGTGAAGTATCAAACAAATAATAGAGAAGGACAAAGTGGGTGAGAAGGGTAAGTGCACCAAGTTGGGGGACAATTAAGTGGACATCAAATCCTGAATTTTACATTAAAAACAACAAAACATCAAATTTAGTCTTCCACGGACTTGAACCATGCCGAAAAGTAAAAAATATGTCATAAAAATGGTACCATTGCGTAGGGGAGACTGTTAGCTTTGTAGAAATACTGATTTTAAAGTGAATAGAATAGGATAAATATCATTTTATAATTTTTTACTAATAGTAGGTCTTTAAGACACTTTTTCCCGTGAATGTTTATGTCTAGGTTTAAGACTACAAATTTTGTTTCACTTATCAGAATGTGATAAAACTTATACCATCCCAACCGTGGTGAAATTATATACATGTTAAAAAAAAATTATTTGATTTCAATATTTTTTGATGAAGTTATGGCGGGCAAACAGAAAGTGCTTTGTTTTCTTTATGTTTTCATACCACTTTCACGGAAAAAATCATAAAAAATAAAATATTACTCAAAAAATAAAAATAAAATCCATCCCAAGATAGATAGTGGCATCTAACTTCTCACCAAAGGAGAAAAATATATATCAATTTTTGGTCATCCAAATCGTGGGCAAACGGACTATAATTTTATAGGCGTTTTAAAAAAATACCAAGTCATTGAATTTTGAGTGTTTAATATAGCTAATCTTGTCCATTTTAAAAAAATTAGTATTTTAGAAACTAGATTTCGGATGCTACAATTCATATTAATATAAGTTTTTCTAATTTTGAGTGTATGTATTGATAATAATCCCTACAAGTTGATATTATGTTGTTATTTACAATATGACGTCCACTTATGACCCCTTTTGTCCCCAACTTGCTGCACTTACCCAGTCCTAAGAGCAATGGAGAACGAGATGAGGTGAATTTTAGGAAAAAATTGGGTTGATAAAGGGGACTATGAGGAAGGAATGGTCAATGAGACATGAGCATGAATGAAACCTTGTACGAGAATGCTAGGTCTACCTCGAGTAGGGTTTCGTACTGCACGTGGGGAGTTATGCGAGATGTGCCAAGATGGGGATGAAAGGTCTGTGATGATGAAGAAGATGATGTCGGTGCTAGATGACAAACAAAAATAAGAGCGATGGAAAATAAAATTGGTGGACGATTGTAGAGAGGAGAAGGATTATGCATTAAAATGGATGGAGAAAGATAACATTGGTCATGGTGGAGGATGAGAAGTCAGCCGGATAATGAATGCTACTTGAGAAATAATCTCAAGTAGAATTCACAAACTAAACGGATATCAAGTATAACTCCCAAACCAAATAGTGTATTAAAGAGAGTGTGTAGAAATAATGTAATGATTTCATAGATTCATGGATGATATTGATAGGGGACATCCTTAAGAGTAAAAAAGAATATAGATGCAGATTTAATGATATAAAATTTTATTTAAAAACACAATTTTAATAAAAGATGATTTTGATGAGATGGGTGTCACATACCCATAGCAAGGGCCATGTAAGAAATTCATGCTTTTAACCGGATAAGAGGTAAACAAGAAAAAGGTACTACTCAAATCATTGCACTTGCAGCCGATAGTAGGTGTTAGTACATAACTAATGAGATTTGATTATATCAAAATACCAAGAGGGAGATATGGATGAAATATTCTCATAATCTTAATATCGACATGACGAGGGATTTGAGATGTAACCTGTATGTGGGAAGAAGGTTCTCCAAAGATGGTGTTCCTTAAGTCTATGCCCCAGCTCTGGGAAAGGGAAAGAACAATAATAGAAGAAAGCTGATCAATGCGGGAAGCTTTCCGAATGTCATAACAAAAGAGTATCCATCCTTCGAGGGTATGGTATACTATATATACAACATAGATGGAAAGAATGATAGCTTTCCTTCAAGGGATTGATCTATTTATTTTTTTATTTTTTAATCCACATGTTTTTCATTTTATTCTGTATTTTGCATTTTGTATGCACAACTGTCCTTCAAGGGATCAGCTTTTTTGGATAATTTTGACTTCTTTTTGCATGCATGGATGTTAGCTTTACATGGGGGAGAGCTAGGGATAGTGAAGTAAACCACTTAGGAGGGGATAATGATGGTACATGAGACACCCCGATACCCTTTACATGACTGTCATAGGAGAATGAGAGGGTGATGGATGTAATGATTACGGGGTTCTCACCAAATGGGAGAACTTATCCATATTGAATATGCTATAAGTAGAGCCGTGGTACTTATATTCAAGGTCATATCAAATTAGTGACAATAGACCACATAATTCATATCATTACCATGATATATGGAAGTGGATAATGGTGGAGACATGGTCTTAAGATAGGATTATGCTCATAAGTGTGTGTACTAACAATAGAACGACATTGTAAGTGCAATGCGTTAAGGGGTTTGATCTCTGGTTTACCATCAAGAGAATTTAAACAATAAGCACCAGATCCATACTTATGTGTGATAATATATGGCTTGATCTAGTTAGGAGCAAATTTTCCCCATTGGCTCCTTTCTAAGGTAGTGACATTTTGATTTTATTTTAAAACCAGGTCACCTATTTTAAAATCACACTCTTTGATATGTTTGTTATAGGCCCGTTGGATACGATCTTGATAGACATGATGGTGCTCAAGAGCGAGAAGGTGACACTCATCTAATAACTCAAGTTGCATTAGACATTCCTAGTGATAATCTTCATCAGAAATGAAGTTGCGAAGAGACACACATAAAGATGGAATTTGGACTTCAAGGGGAAGAAGGGCCTCAGAGCCATACACTAGAGAAAATGGAGTAGCCCCTGTGGAAGTGTGAATGCTAGTGCGATAGGCCCACAAAGCAAAGGGAAGTTGGAGATGCCAATTTCATCCTAGCTTGTTGATAGTCTTGGCCAAGATATTTCGAAGAGTTTTATTAGTGGCCTTAGCTTGGCCATTAGCTTGAGGATAATACGGGAAGAAAATCTAAGTTGGATCTTAAATGCATCACCGATATTTTTAAGGTCCTTGTTTTTAAAGGACTTCCCATTGTCCATAATAAGTTTATGTGGAACACCAAAGCGGCAAATGATATGTTGATATATAAAATTAATGATTGGGCTAGATTTAGTAGAGGTGAGTGGGATTTCCTCCACCCATTTAGTGAAATACTCGAAGCAGTGATGATATAATGATGTTGTTGTGATGAACAAGGATTTATTAGACCAATAAGATCAAGGCCCCATTGTGAAAAGGGCCATAAATCTTGGCAAGATGTAAATCTTGGCTAGGAACACAAATAAGATTAGAGTGTTGTTGACATCTTACACACTTCTTGACATATTCACAACAATCGTGGTTTAGAGAAGGCCAATAATAGCCGAGACAAAGAACACATTTGGCAACAGATAATCCACTAAAATTCCCACCACAAATACCATCATGGACTTCTTGGATAGCTCTAGAGGCTTCATGGGATTGAAGGCACCAAAGAAGGATACCATCAAACCCGTGCTTATAAAGAATACCGTCGAGGATTACATAACGAGTAGCACATTTTTTTATTATTGGTAAATAGTTTTAAAGGGACTATACCCTATTACAAAAAGGGCTCAACAGCCAAATATAGCTATAAAGGAACAACAAAAGAGGATCAAAATCCAGATAAAACACTATGTCCAATAGTAACCAAAAGATAGTTACAAGCAAGAAACAAAACAAAACATAAACTCAGTAATGTGAGAATAGCACAAGAGCAACATAGAAACAACAAAAAGACCAAAAAAGAGCAGTGACTAAAATGATGCCCGCTAGCCCAAGTGAGTTTACTTCTTGGACGCTCTGTCGATTCTGGATTGGATAGTTTGTAGCGAGGTGAACAACGCCAATGTGGTGATGTGCGTTGGGTCAGTTGTGTTTAGCTGTGAGATGGTCTGGCTTCTCTCTTTTTCATTCCCCCAAATAGTGTCAGGGATCCCACTAAGCATGGTAATGCTTTGAACATGCTACTCTAAGAAGTCACTAATGGCATTGAAGATAGCCATGTTGTGATCATGCCTATATTTTTCTCTCCCCAATCTACTATCCAGAGAGTTCAACTTCTTATAAATGTTAGCAATCTGATCCTTCCCAATGTCATTATCATCATCAATTTTTCTTTTGCCTTTCTGCTTGTCCATGCACTACAGGTCCTTCTTAAGCTACTTCATCTCTTTCTCCAGAGACTCCAATCTATGAGGTACGTTATTCCCCTCCTGATGTAGGGCCATATCTAGGCCAACATTGCTAATATGCAACAAATTTTGTGCAACTTCTAGCTCTTTGGTGCTTCTAAGAACTGAGCAGAGTGAGGGGTGTCAGTTTTTGGAAGCTTAGGGTTCTTGGTCTTAGGTTTGGAAGAGGTGTCCAGTATGGGAGTGGGAGCAGTGGAGGTAGTGATATGTGGATCACTTGGGAGTGGTTGGGAAGCCAGGAATTTGGAGACACAAAGCTTATGGAGCAGGAAGATGAGGCTCGTGGAGAGGGATAGCATGAGAGTGCTTCTGAAAGTCCAAAATGGAGCACTGAAGGGAATTTAGCAGGTAGTGTGGGAAGCAGACCGTAAATTGCCTTCTAAAATGATTAAGAAAGACCAGGTGCTTAACAGGGACAATTTTGTATCGCCCTTCCAGAGAAATATACCTAACCATCATATTTGTTACTTCATCAAATGGCTTGGGGATAGAACTTACCCTAATACCCGCAGAAACAAATTCGAGCTCCTCTCCCACATCAGAGAATTTCTTAGCCTTGGCGACCCTGTCAATCCTTTTACTAAAAAAATGGTAACCCTCCAACTCGAGGCTCTGTAGCCTCAACAATCAACTCTTCATTAATAGTAACATGGTGGCCACCATATTTCACCTTTCTATCCTTCTAGTCCATTGCAAAATGAACCAAAATATTCTGATCGTGGCCCTGAATGCATTCTATAAAATTGGAAATGTCACCCTTGTGTAAGAGGTTCCATAGCTCCTCATTGTTCTTCCAGGCCGGATCACTGCAGGGCTCCAATTGGCATGGGGCACCTCCCATTTTCTTCTTCTCCCTGCTATTCCTGCAAATTTTCTACTCAAAACCCTCATTTGAATCTTTTTCTTCCTTATGTCTATCCCAGTTTTTAAGAACCCATCCACCTGTGTGAGGTTCATGGGTGTTAATATGGCCATAGTTAGGATGATAATTCTCACATGTGTGATCTTTCACCTCCGCTAAAGCCCACTCCATACCATTATTATTTCTACTCCACATTTGAATGCCCATATTTATCCGCATTAATGCTATTATGTACCTCCTTAGGGATGTAATTTTCATTATCCCATATGGTTAGATTATTATTGATGCCAACATTGGCCAAGGTATCTCGCAACCTTATTCCCCTCCCTATAAGTATGCCTAATGATGATATTCTTGAAATTTTGACAAATACTTATGGATTCCATAATAAATTCCTTGATAGTCCAGCTAGGAGGAGAAATTTGATTTAGGTGATTGATGATGTTTAGTGAATATCCTTCCAAAATTAAGTTTTGTATATTATAATCTTTGGCAACCCTTAGCCCCCATAGAGCAACTAGGGATTCTACATAATGATTTTTCTGAATCCCCATTTTACCAGCATAAACAACAACTAAACAACCTTTATGGTCCCGAATTACACCTCCCCCAGTGCAACCAAGATTACCCTTGGAGGAACCATCAAAGTTTAGTTTATGCCAGTTAATCTTAGGAGGGATCCAATGAATCAAAGACCTATCAATGTTTGAGGTATTCCTAATCTGTAAATTTACAGCTCCTATCTTCCAATTGGAAAGTATATATTCTTCATTCTCAAGATATTTCTTATTTTTGGGAGGTTTGAATCTCCCAATATTATCTTTAATAGCATGACCAATCTTAACAAAGCTAAGCTTGCAATGTTGTTTATTGTTTCTGAAAATGATATCATTCCTATCTTTCCAAATCCTCCAGATAATATGGGGCATGACCAATTTCCAAAGTCTTCTCACAACATAGTGCTTAAAAGGAGGATTCCATTGGATCCAAAACTGAATGAAATCCTTAGGCACAGTCCAGAAAACATTGAACTTGGAAAAGGCATAACTCCAGATCATTGAAGCATACTCACAGTGGACAAAAAGGTGCTTAATATCCTCAGATTATTTTTTTTAAAGGTGACACCTATTAGGCATAATGAATCCTTTCTTCATCAGGTTGTCATTAGTAAGAATTCTACCTCTGAGCACAAGCCAAAAGAAAAAGTTAATTTTAGGGGTTAGCTCAGTCATCCAAATCTTGCTCCAATTAAACTCACTCTGGATATTCTCAAAGTAAGAATTATATCCAGATTTAACCGTATAATCCCCATCTCTAGATTTGTGCTAGACAATTTCATCCTTGACTTCCAACTGATTCAAGGGGATGAGGTCCAATTTGCTCTGAAGAGAGGACAACATGGAGTTCAGTTCAATTCTATCCACTGAGAGTTGTTTCCATCTCTTCTTATTTCCATCAATTTCCATGTAATCAATGACCTTAGTACCATATTTATGTTCAAGACTATCCTTTGCTGCACCAAATATGTCATTGAGGCTGAAATTAGACCAATTATCTCCCCAAAAATTGATGTCTCTACCATTTCCCACTTTCCATCTACAACCTTGCTTGATAAAATTCCTGACTAGAATCAAGTTGTTCTAGAAAATGGAACCTTGGGGAAGTTGTTCATCATGAAGGAAAGAGAAAGTTGTTTGTTGTTCAAGATATTTGGCCTTAATGAGATCAATCCATGGTTGTTCCTCCAAGAGCATTCTCCAACCCATTTTTGCAATTAAGGCCATATTCATTTTTCTTATATCTTTTATGCCCAATCCCCCAATCCTTTTAGGAGTGCACACTTGATCCCAGAAACTAGGTGATATTTGAATTTTTCCTCCATTCCCTGCCATAAAAGTGTTTCTAAATCCTTTCAATTTTTTCTCTGAAGGCAGAAGGAATGTTATAGAGAGACATAATGTAGATAGGTAGATTTTGAAGAGTGATTTTGATAAGCAGACATTTACCAGCACTGGAAAGAATGGCCCCTTTCCATCTAGCCATTTTATTTTGGAATCTTTCTAGTAAATCATTCCAGACTTTGATTGAGACTTTTTTAGTACCAAGGGGGAGCCCCAAATAAGTAGTGGGAAGTAAATTGATTTTACACCCCAATATTTTAGCAATTCTATTCTGCCTTTCCAAAGGAGTGTTGAAAAAGAAAATTGAACTTTTATCAAAGTTGATCTCTTGTCCAGAAGCAACCTCATAAAATTTTAGAATGGACTTGATCGCCTTAGCTTCCAGGATAGATGCCACTAAAAGTAGGATAGTGTCATCCGCAAATTACTGATGAGAAGTCATTTGATTCATAGAGGTAGGTTTAGTGCCTTTTAGAAGACCATCTTTAACAACTTTGGTAATAGTTCTGCTTGAGGCTATCTGCCATAATAATGAAGAGAAAAGGGGATATAGGATCCCCCTGTCTTAATCCCCTACTACTGGTAAAGTACCCCACTAGTTCACCATTAACCACCATAGAGAATCTAGCAGTAGAAATGCAAGCCTTGATAATTCTTCTGAATTTGTTGAGAAAACCAAATTTGGCTAGAACCTTGTCAAGAAAAGACCAGGAGACTTTATCAAAGGCTTTATTCATGTCAAGTTTAAGGACCATGCTTGATTTTTTATTATTATCCATAGAATGAATAATCTCATGCACCATGATCACACCATCTTGAATTATCCTTCCTCTGATGAACCCACTCTGCTGTTTTGAGATTAAATCATTCAAAATGAACTACAGTCTGGTGGCAATAATCTTAGTAAAAATTTTGTAGACAACATTAACCAAGCTAATGGGTCGAAATCTTTGAAATATTTAGCGTCCATTTTTTTGGGAGCTAGCACGATGTGAGTATTATTAAGCTCTTTCAATAAATCTCCAGTTCTAAAGAATTCATTTACAACCCTAAGGAGATCATCCGAGCAAATTTCCCAAAATTTCTGAAAAAATTGACAGAGAAGCCGTCTGGTCCTAGAGCCTTATCTCCTTCAAGAGTAAAAACAAATTTCTGAAGCTCCTCCAAAGTAACAAATTTGGTAATATCTTTAAATCTCTACTCCTCAATTTTATCTTGTGGGATAGCTTCTAACATAAAAGAGTCAGCCATATCATTAATAACACTCTTCTCATTGAGCAATTTTTCATAGAATCTGAGAGCTTCATCCTTGATGATCTGTGGATCTTTTATGATGATTTATTACCTTTAGAAACTTCCATAATCCTATTATAGGCTCTATGCTTCAAAGTGGTCATATGGAAGAACTTTGTATTTCTGTCACCCTCTTTCAACCATATAGCCCTAGATTTAAGTCTCCATAAGGATTCTTCCCTACTACAAACCGTGTGTAACTCTGAAAGGATATTTTTTCCGCTAAATGATAATGAGTAGCATGTTGGATAAAATATATCCTAGCATTTTTAGAAAGATCAAGGGGAGTAATGGATTTGGATAAATAATCAAAAAAATTTGAATACTAGAGGTCTGACAAATTAGATTCGACCAGATGAATCTGAGATATGTCATAGAATGGTTGTTTACGATGATGTATAATAACCGAAAGCTTGGACTCTTGCGTTGTCCAAGGGATAAGGGCTACAAGGGATGCCATTGTATCAACAAAATGATTGGTTGAATGAGGGACATGTTGAATAGTGTAAGAATCGAAGGCTTTAAGAAAATGATGAGAAATGTCACGATATTGTTGTAGAATATCATTTCTACACTGATACTCTCCAGTGACTTGCTTTATTACTAGTTCAGAATCACCAAAAATGTCAAGAATATGGACGCCTAGAAATATAGCAGTTTCTAGTCCTAGTATAAGGGCCTCATATTCTACCATATTGTTTGTACATTCAAAATCTAATTTAAAATCTAAGGAGATTGGGGAATCCCCAGGAGGAATAAGAACAACACCTGCCCCCTCCTTGCTGGAATTTAGAACCATCGAAGAAAAGAGTCATTTTAAGGGGATCATGATGAAATTGATTGATTGATTCATCTGGGAAGTGATTAGAAGGAGTATGTGTATTGGAAAGAGGGGCTTCTGCTAATTGGTCGATATCTTGACCCTTAATTTCCTTTTGAGGAATGAATTCCAGGTCAAATTTGGCCATGAGCAGGAGCCATCGGGTGATGTGATCGTTGTGATATGGCTTAGAATGCATTACTTTGAGAGGTTGAAAGTTAGTAACAATATAGGTTTTATGATTAAGAAGATAGTGTCGAAGTTTTGATGCAACAAAGAAAATAGTGCAACACAATTTTTCAGCTTCAGTGTATCGTGTTTCACAATCATGGAGAGTACGAATGGTTTAATAAATGGTTTGTTCATGTCCTTGATCATCACGGTGTGCTAACATAGCTCCTAGAGCATGATCAGTTACAGAAATATATAAATAGAAGGGATCCCCTTTGCGTGGAGGTGTGAGTACTGGTGGAGATAACAAATATCACTTAAGATCTTCAAAATCCTTTTGACAGTTTTGGTCCCAATCAAAGGTTATGTATTTTCGAAGGTGATGAAAGGGCTGACAACGATCAGAAAGTTATGATATGAAATGACGAATAGATTGAAGTCGACCTTGAAGACTACAAAGTTGCTTGAGATTGGAAGGAGGAGGCATTTCAAGAATTGCTTTGATTTTTGCGGGGTCAACCTCAATGCCTCTGATAGAGACAATGAAGCCAAGGAGTTTCCTAGTAAGAACTCCAAAAACACACTTCACCAGGTTGAGGCAAAGGAAGAAATGAATGAGACGCTCGAAAATTATCTCAAGGACCAAGAGATGATCACATCTATGTCTAGATTTTGCTAAGAGGTCATCAACATAGTCTTCTACAGTTTGATGTAAGAGGTCATGAAAGATATACGTCATGGCTCGTTGATACATAGCCCCAACATTATTTAAACCAAAGGGCATGACACGATAACAAAAGGTACCCCATGGGGTGATAAAAGATGTCTTGTTCTGATCTTCAGGTGCAATCAGAATTTGGTTATAACTGGAAAAACCGTCCATTAAAGAGAGCATCTCATGTCCCACAGTAAGATCTATAAGTTGATCAATACTTGGAAGAGGGAAATAATCTTTAGGACATATGAGGTTAAGATATTGAAAGTCAATACATATACGAAGATTTCCAGATGCTTTGGTGATGGGTATGATGTTAGAAACCCATTGGGGATAATCAATGGGAATGATGAAGTTGGCATAGATAGGAGACATTGCAATTCTTCTTTCACAAGAAGAGCAATTCGAGGATGCATTTGACGAAGCTTTTGTCTAACTGGTTTGGCATTGGGGATGACAATGATGTTATGGATGATGATGGAGGGATCAAGACCCGACATGTCCAAATATGACCATGCAAATGCTTGGCTATGTTTGGAAAAAATGAGGTGAAGGCTTCGAGCTCTTGAGGTTTCAAAGACTGACCTACTTTAAGGATGTGGTGCTCCTGAGGAGCTCCAATAGTAATGTTGATAGTGGATTCATTCAAGAGGTTGGACATGTCTAGCGGATGAGTTTTCTGGTCATGAGAACCTTTAGCTCCCATGTAGGAGAGAATGGAAGTGTCATCATCACATTGAAGAATGTCAATGATAGGGGAATATTCCTCTACCATCTCTGGATGTTTAAGGGGAAAAGACTGGGTTTCATTTTCAGCTTGGATAAGTCACTGGTCCAAGAAAGATGGTGGAAATAAAAAAATTAGGGGAATAGGAACCGTATCATCTTGATCTGGATCTATGAGATAATTGGATGGAGAAAAATCATTATCTGAGCTGGAAGGATAGTTGGAAGGAGATGAGATATTATTTGAATCTATAGGATAGTCAAATGGAGAAGAAGTGTGTTAATTGGTAGTATATCTGGATGGAGAAGAAGTGGATGAATCAAGATGAATGGGAGAAGATGTAGATGTGCCGGAAGGGTGTATGGTGGAATCGTTATATCCCAAACCAAATTTTTGGCATGATTCATGGGTTTGGGAAAATATATTTCCGTGAGGGCCTTATTCATAGCACCCCAAACCAAACCCCTTCCATGCACAATGATAGAGGTATGTGTGAGTAAAAGATGGTTTACTAAGAAATCTGAAATCACTTGTATATCATTTGGCGTGAAAGTGATTTTCAATATGAGAAGAAGGTTGATCAAGGCCGCCATAAACTAAATTAGTTTTGAGGGAAGAAGGGCCAAACAAGACAATTTCCCCAACATTCAATTGATACATAGGGGCCTTATCAGGGTAGCTGAGGTGATTGGGAGAAGGAAGGGTATTGAGAGTGAGGAGTTGATATTCCCCTAAAGCAATATTTTGCATTATAGTATCAGAAGAATCCGTATGAGGTAAGGTAGATGGAAGTACAAAAGAGCTGGTGGATGCATCAAAAGAAAAATTATTGTAGGAATAAGGACATATTTAGGTCTGTAGATCATGTGACATGTCTTGGAAGGAGGGATCTCATCCGAAAGAGCATAAGTGGTCCCTTCATGTTCATATTTGATACAACAATGAAGAGTAGATGGGACGTAATGCATGGCACGAATCCAAGGACGCCCCAGTAAGAGATTATATTGGAATTCTCCTTCAATGATGTAGAAAAGCTCGTGGAGGAGTTTATGGCTGACACGGATAGGAAGAACAACCATTCCTAATGGGGGAGTGATAACATCGTTAAAGCCGTGAAGAATGGTAGGAGACTTGGCAACAATGGTATTGGGAAATTTGAGCTGATTGAAGGTATGAGAAGAAATGATATTGATACTGGCACCATTGTCAATCATGGTTCGACGGATGCAGTGTCATTGATGTGGACTGTGATGAACAGTGGTAGATCATGTTCTTCTTGTGGTATCCTAGGGATTTCTAAACTTTCAAATGATACAGTATCATATGTTGCGAAAGCATGAGCTAAAGCCGCAAAAGGCTGGGGCTCATTAGATGATACCTGGGATCTGTTGTAAGACCTCCATAAGAGCTTGTTTATGGTGTGGAGAGCTTTGGATAAGCTCGTAGAGTGACATTTTGATAGGAGCCTAGTGAAGTTGTTTAATAATGGTGTGTTCAATGGGAGAAGGATTCGGACGGTCGGAACAGATACCTTGGCTTTAGAAGAAGATGAAGATGTTGTTGTGGGATGATTGGTAGGAGCAACGATGACAACCTTTGGCTGTGATGGAGGTGCGGAGGTAACAAGCTCCTTAGGAGGAGGGATAGCGACATAAGTCTTAGGGGTGGACGGTGAGGTAGAGTCAGGGTTATATGGTTTTGAACGGGTGGTTATCCGAACAACGTTGATTACAAGAGGAGGACAATCCTTAGGATCATCCTCTTTTGATAATATGTTTGTGGTATTGTTGGTTGTATCTTTATTTGGTAGTGGAGTACTGACATGATTTCTTAATGAAAGGGGTGGTCGAGATGTTTGGACAGATGCATGTTGGGATGTGGAAGTTGATGGGGAGATGGTAGAGTTGGTTTTTCATCGTTAATATTTTCATTGAAAAAATGATGCATGATGGCTTGGAGAGCTTTGCAATGTTCAGTGTCATGTCTAGGGGCACAGTGAAATGCATAGAAAAGATTGGAATTAAACCAGGAAGGCCTTGGCACGTTTGGATCGAAAGATTTAATTGGTGGTAAGGTGATGGTTGAGGCTTGGAGTAGTTGGTGAAACATAGTGGTATAATAACTTAGTGTTATCAATAGAGAACTTTGAAATTATGTCAGGAAGGTGGTGATGTAATAATGGCTTTGGACATTGTTTTAGATTTGGAAAGGAAGATGAATGTGCTTGATGTGGGATAGTAGTGGAAGACACAGACGCCTTTGAATTTTCTTTAAGATATTGGTTGGAAAAGGGTGGTTGCATTGTTCTAGTAGTAGTATGGGTTGTTAGTGAAGGGAAGGCTCCTAGAATGGAAGAGGATGACGAGGGGTGTGGTCCTAAAATATAAGGAGATGGTGTGGCCTCTAGGGAGCTAGTATTGGGAATAGTGAGGTCCACTTTTCGATGAGGATGTGAAGGAGAACGCTTGGGAAATGGGGGCCTAGATCTTGTATGTGAATGGGGATTGTTAGAAGGAATGAAAATAATCTCTACAGGAGGAACTAAAGATGATATTGAAGTGGATATTTGTGGGGACTGCACCGATGTGTGAGTATCTAATGGTATAGAAGAAATGGGATGATAATTCAAATTAAGGAAAGCTAGAATGTTTGCCAAAAATCATCAAGTAATGACATGGCCGTGGAAGAGGGAGATGAGATAGATGAATGTAAAATAGTAGATGTAGTAGGTGTTGGTAAAAGTGTAGAAAGAGGGATTGGAAGTGAGGCTAAGGATGAGATAACAGGTAGAGGTGGGATAATTTTTGGTAAGGTGATTGGATTTAATGGAGTAGATGTAAGAGGCAACGACACAAAAATGATATTTGCACATGAGGAGGGGGTGGTAGGTGTGAGTATAGGAAGGGGTGCTGAAGTGGGCATGGATGTGACTAATGTTGGTGTGGAGATGAATGTTGATGAGTTTGTGGATGTAGGGAATGTGTCAAAGGGGACTGGTGTAATGGTTGATGAAGATGGTAAAGTTGTGGAGGAAACTGGACTCTTATCGCCAATGTGGATAGTGTTTATGGTGTGGGTACTAGGGGTTTGAGATATAGAAGTAGAGGCAATCTATTTTTTGATGTGGGTGTATGATTTGGAAATGGTTGTTTAAAAATATCTAATGGTTGATTGGGTGAGGCATTTGGGTTATCCACTTGAAGTTCTCCCTGATTGATGAGTCTTTGGACGAATCCTTGAACGTCTGACATTTTTCTATGTCGTGTCCTCGACTTGATGGTACTTGTAATAGTGATCCTCTCGATACCACATAGGTCGTGGTCTAGATTCGTTAATAGGTTGGATAGGCGGTAGTGTGATCAAGTGTGTTGTTATCAATTTATCAAAGATGGAATTGTATGATTCTCCTAAGGGAGTATAATTGGGCATTGATTGTGAATCATTGTTGAGTTACTATGGTAGATGTTGGGGTAGGAGATGATTTAACAATGATGGCGTTGGCAGTTGTCTTTGATTTATCATTTGATATGGATGGTCTGACAAATTCAATTTTTGGCTTATTTGTCTTTAATTTTAAATGCCCTTGTTCTAAGGCACGTGTCTCAAGCTTGCGGGCCATGGTGAAAGATTCTTCAAAAGTGTGAAATGATTGGATTTTCAAGGTTGATGAAATATTCTTAGCACAAGAGCGCGCGAAGATCTCAATGAGGTCAGTTTGAGGAAGTGGAAAAGATAATTGGTTTATCATATTGCGCCATCATGTGACAAAATATGTGATGGATTCATCTTCGAATTGGAGAATGGTATACAGATCATTGATGGTTATTCTGCACGCAATATTAATGGAGAAATGCTCAAGAAATAATTGTGCAAGCTGAGAAAAAGAAAATATGGAGTCTTGGGAATATTATTATACCAATCTAAGGCAAGACACACCATGACATGGGCAAAGTATGAAGCATCAAGTCTTGGTCATGTGTAACAAGATAACACTCATGTTTAAATACTCGAAGATGTTGTTGAGGGTCCTCCTTGCTATTAAATTTGGTAAACTTTGGCAATTCCCAGTGTGGAGGATATGGTTTCATGGGCATAAATGGATGAATGGGTTTGTTACATATTTTTTGTAAGATAATGTAACTTTGGACCCTAACGTAGTAGCCTCTAGGTTGGCTAACCAACCTATCAAGATTTGCATGGGATCATTAGGAAGTGCCTGTTGAGAAATGAAAGGTGGTGGTTGGACTTGCATATGTGTGGGTGTCTGAGGAACTTGGTATGGGTGAGTGTAAATTATGGGTTGTGGTTGAGGTGGAGGTTGATAGAATGTGTGTTGGTGGGAAACAGGGGCATGGTATGATTGTTGAGATTGTGCAGGTTGTTGAGGTAACTGCTGAGTGGGGATATGGGTATAGATGGGTTGATAGACTGGAAGTGACACTACATGTTGCAAAGGTATCGTTGGAGGAGGTTGAGAAGTAATGGCATAGACTTGGGACGTAAAAGGAATTTTCTATTTGGATAAGGTATTTGACACATGGGATGGTTGAATGAAGGTACCAGTGACAATTAGGGCTATCGTAGTGATAGGGATGGTAGTCACGATAGTCGTATTGATGTGAGGAAGATTTGGCGGAATGGGCGTGACTACTTGGGTGGTTTGGTGTGTCGATGGGTTGGTGGAGGATGAAGCAAAATCATGTAAGGCCACAAATTGGGGAATTTCAAAACTAATACTATAAGGATAAACCTGCTGGAGTGGTGGGTCATCTAGAGGAATGTTTATGTATTTTTTATAAGATAGTCTTGAAGAGCCATAGGATTCACGTCCAAAATTTGTTGAAAGTCCGGATCACCAAGAGGGAAGATAAGAGTACGAAGGTTCTAATCTGACAGAAGGTGGAGTGATTAGCCTAGATGGGATGTAATGTTGGTCTAATACCATAGTGTGGCTGAAAGATATTGAATGAGGTATATTGGTGAGAGAATGGGTGCCTGTGAGGGAGATAGGGAGAGGCATGGATGATGAAGTTGTTGAGGTAGTAATTGGTTGGGATGAAGCACTATGTGTGGCGAGGTTGTGTTCCATATTTTTAGTAGTAGATCGAGTAATTATTGGCATGAAAGTTGTTATTATATGAGCCAAACAAGTGAAGCACACAACAATTTTTTTGTTTTGTTTTGTATTGATTATGATTAAAAAGAAATAAGAAAACTAGTTGCAAGAGGGCCTAGATGGAGATGAAATATGTTTGGTTTCGGGTAAGTTATAGTGGAAATGTCTCAAACGGTTATATTGGGTGATCAAATCCCAATTAGTGAACCAGGTACAAGGAAAGTTTTGGTGTGTAAATTAGTTTGTGAAATTTTAGGAAGTTTGTGATGTAAAAATTTAAACCCCTAGGTACACTATGTGAGTAGGCAGAATGCACGGGTTCATTTTACTCTAAAATCGAAAGATGAAATTCAATGCTGAAAATCACCCAAAAATGACAGATACCATGCAGAAAAGAGGAAATAGGGAAAACTAGAGAATACATGTATATCGCTTTTCCTTTTTATCTGACAACAAGTTGAGCCAAGTGTAAGCTTTAAGCAATCTAGAAAGCACCTTTTGTCGTATCTAGGTAAACGATGTTTGGAAAGTAATAATCGGTGATCGGGAACGTCCAAGGACCTTATGATTGCAGATGAGGTTGACAAGAGATGATTGGCAATGTGGTTTGAGTTTAAGATTTTATCTTTGACAACGCAATCTGTAAAAAAGCAAATATGAAAATTAGTGGATATGACCCAAAAGAGATAAAAAGAATAAATAAATTAGAATAAACAAATTATCAGGATTAATCGAATATAAATTAAATTAGACACTAAACAATGCAATGACTATTATTAAGTAATAAAATAAATGATGATCTAATGATGAAAATAATGCGAATCGTAATGCAAAATGATAGACATGACAATGTGATAATCAAATCAAAATAATAAATAACGACACACTCAGTAGATCAAGAATTTCGTGCTTGTTACTGTCCCAAGTTAATGCGCACCAAACTAAACACAAAAACCCTGAAAAACCTCAATGAAATAGATACCTGATGAAGATGTAGACGGATGAGGAAGTCGATGTAGATAAGACGGGCGCACACGAGCAATTCGCACAATAGATCCGAGTAACCTGCAAAACACCTATGCTTGACAGAAAAAGATGGCGTTAGAAGATATATGGGTGGACTGCCCGAGAAGCGGGTCCGAGAAGCGATAAGCTTCCTTGGCGGATGTCAGTCCACGTTTTCAATAAAGAAAAGCAGCATACATGATAAAAGATGTAAATAAAGACTAGATTCTCTGATTGCAGTAATAAAACAGAACCTGAACAGCAGACAGGAAGTACAGAAAACTGGGAACTGAGAAATAATGCTAGATTTGTGTTACCTGTGACCTTTTACCTGTCTGCAGGGAAATCGGCGTCGACTGTGTAGAATCGGCGGCGACTGATGTGATCGGGCGCGATCGGGACTGATCGGGCGGCGAGGGGACCGATCGACGCCGATCGATAAGATCGATGTCAATCAAGGCGATCCGACCAATCGAGGAGCGTGCGATGAGATTCGGGGATCGGAAGGTGAATGTAGTCTGTAGGATGTGCCGAAGATGGAGAGACGCTGGAACAGAGTCACCAGATGATAGATAATGGTGTATGGTGTTGATATGATACGGGCAGAGTAACGGTGCTCCTCTCAGGGATTGATTAGGACAGGATCTGCCCTAACTGAGACAATTGATGCTAAGAAGATCTCTCTTTCTCACTCTCTTGCAAGGCGTGCGTAAGTGCTTCCTTTCACTCGTTCGTCTCTTTTTCGGTCTCTTCGCTCTTTTCCGTCCCTAGAACTGAGTTCTGGGCTTGCTTTTATAATCGGCGCCGCTTCTAGAAAATCGGCGCCGACCATATGGGTCGGCGCCGATCGCGGAGAAGACTCCCGAGATGGCTAAAAATGATCGATTCGAGAAAAATAAGACTCATCCCGACTACGGGAAAATATCCCGCTTAGGGAAGATTAAAAATAGATGTGATACATGGGTAGAATAAATTTGGGGTGGATAAGTGATTAAGATGCATGGGAAGAAGCGTAATTAAATATTTAATACTTAATTACTCATGGGTAAGATGTGATGGGATGAATTAAATTTAGAGTAGGTGATTAAATCACAAATTGGAAAACTATCCCAAGGGGATAGTTGGTGATGTAAACGTGCCCTAGGTTACCTAGGCAAGTAAACGGATGAGAAGGGACACTAAATTGGGTAACCAATTTTAGGTGTCTACATTTTGCCCCTTTTTGTCAAGTAACTTGCGATAAGCAAGGTTATGAGACAAAAACATGGAGATGGAAGAAGAGAAGAATTTGTGGTGATGTGATCCCCCTCAAACTAGGGATGGGATGGATGATAGAACAGACGATCCCGAGTTTGAAAGAGGTAGATAAAAAAATGCAGGATGCCCCAGTCGGATAGCTGGAGTAGAACTGATCATTGAGGACGCATAAAAATAAACACAAGGGCAGCAACCTAAGGAACTCACATTGGTAGGGAAAACTAGCCGGTCTCCTCATGAGACGACGTTAGTGCCTACAGACCCATGAGTGTAAGGAGAACTGCAAAATAGCCAACATCTAAAGAGAGACACATTGGTAGGGACAACTAGACGGTCTATAAGTCAGACGACGTTAGTGCCTACAGACCCGCGTAACTCTAAGCGGCTAAACAAAAAGCGAGTGCTCCACGCAAAGGGAACAAACTCGAAATAGATGATGATATCGAAAATATGTGCCGAAAGACAACATGTAGCGCACAATAATGATCAGATAGACCAGCCAAGCATCAACACTATGGCAAAGAGATTAGCAGATGGAAGCAAACGACGTGGAGAAGCGATACCGCAATCCACGGGCAAAAATGAGTATAAATCGATAGACTGATAGATGATGATATAGACATAGACTGATAGATGATGAATAGACGTGATTAGATAGATTGAAATGTGGATAGAATAGATGTGATTGGATAGATATAGATTGATAGATGATAGATGGATGTGATGAGATAGATTGAAATGTGGATAGAATAGATGTGATTGGATAGATATAGATTGATAGATGATAGATGGATGTGATTAGATAGATTGAAATGTGGATAGAATAGATGTGATTGGATAGATATAGATTGATAGATGATAGATGGATGTGATGAGATAGATTGAAATGTGGATAGAATAGATGTGATTGGATAGATATAGATTGATAAATGATAGATGGATGTGGTTAGATAGATTGATTTAATTTTGATAGATGATGGGAAGTATCTTGGATGGACATAGCTTTTAAATATTTTGATGGATAGATAGATAGATGCGTTTGATGTATAGATGGATGTAATTTTAATGAGAAATGAATAAAGATAGATGTTTTGATAGATAAGAGGAATGTTGATAGAAGATAGATTTTGATTGAATTAACATGTGAAATGTCAATTCAACAGGATGCAAGACAAAGAAATGGAGAATGCTTATTGTAAGAGCAAAAGATGAAAGCAGAAATAACCGTGACTTAGAAGAGAAGACACTCGGAAAAGAAGGGAAATGATAAGTCGGACTTCCAACCGACCATAGAGAAGATCCAGATAAGAAACCGAAAGACCAAGCATACAAGGCCCTATATAAGATTAAAATAAACTCCGACACTAACTAGTCATGAAACCGATCTAGGATAGAAATGGAAAGAAAAGAAAGTAAGTATCTTGTCGGAACCTACAAGGGACAGAATACATGTCCATGATAGGAAAATAGGATTCTCCATATGATCGACAAAAGGTCTAAAATCTCAGCTTCATGATTTGGACAGAAAAGCAAACTGATCAATGTGGGAAGTTTGCTTGATATGGAAAGACTGATCGATGCGGGAAGTCTTTCAGTGATGCTAACAAGTGTATAAACTGACTGGAAGGCTGATTGATTACAAGAAGCCTTGAATATTTCTTTGAGAAACAGCCGTCCTTCAAGGGAGCGGTCTGTATTTTGAAATTTGTATGATAGCCATCCTTCGAGGGTATGGTCTATTTGCTTTTTGATTCACTTGACAATGTATGGATAGCTGTCCTTCGAGGGATCAGTCTATCTTTTTGGATAGCATCTTTTTTTTTTTTTTTTTTTTTTTTTTTTGAAACTCTTTGGAAGAAGCTGAGTTTAGACCTAGATAGATCAGATGAAGGGGAGGAGAACATGGAAGAACATGTACTCATGCCCCGAGCAGATCCGATTAAGATAAGTACTTGGGACAGATGAAGTGGTGATTAAGGTATTCCTACCATGAGGAGGAACATATCCAAAAGAAACGTGCAATGAGTAGAGCCGCGATACTCATATTTAAGGTAAACGAGGCAATAGGCGGAGAACCACACAATTTCAAATCACCACGAAAGTAGATGACTGGTTATTAGGACAGATGGAAGATCTGAGTTGCGACTAGATTTGTGTAAGAGAGATTTTAACAATAGAAGGGCCGTAAATGCAAGGCATTAAGAGGTTCTGTTTCAGGGATACCATCCATGGAAGACAAACGATAAGCCCCAGACCCATATTTATGAGTGATAATGTAGGGACCCATCCAGTTGGGAGCAAACTTACCACGTTGACTCCTTTCGAGTGTAGTGACATTTTGATTTTCCTTAAGAACAAGGTCACCAATTTTGAAGTCACGGTGTTGCACATGCTTGTTGTAAGCACGCTTGACACGCTCGAGATAGACTTGATGATGCTCAAGAGCGTTGAGACGCCGCTCATCTAATAATTCAAGTTGAGCTAGACGATTTTGACGATAATCCTCATCAGAGACAAATTCTCTGAGAGAAACACGGAGAGATGGGATTTGGACCTCCAAAGGAAGGACGGCCTCAGACCCATAGACGAGAGAGAAGGAGTAGCACTAAAGAGGAGTACGAATGCTAGTCCGATAAGCCCAGAGAGCGAAAGGGATATGTAGATGCCAATCCCTACCAGCTCGACTAGTTACCTTTGCGAGGATATTACGCAAAGTTTTATTGGAAGCTTCGGCCTGACCATTAGCTTGAGGATAGTATGGAGAAGAAAAACTGAGCTTGATTTTGAAAGCATTGCAGAGATTTTGCAAATCGACGTTCTTGAAGGATTTACCATTATCTGTGATGAGCTTGTGTGGAACGCCAAAGCGACAAATGATGTGTTGATAGACAAAATCAACTATGGGTTTAGCCTTTGTTGAAGAAAGAGGGATAGCTTCTACCCACTTAGTAAAGTACTCAGTGGCAGTAATGATAGAATGATGACGCTGTGAAGAACGGGGATTGATGAGACCAATAAGATCAAGGCCCCATTGTGAAAAAGGCCACAAATCCGCCGCAGGTTGCAAAGCCTGACTAGGGACGTGCGTGAGATTGGAATGTTGCTGACACTTGACGCATTTCTTAGTGTATTCACAACAATCTTGATTAAGAGAAGGCCAATAATATCCCAAACGTAAGATGCGCTTAGCCACAGCTAAACCACTAAAATGTCCACCACAGATACCGTCATGGACCTCCTGAATAGCTTTAGATGATTCATGGGTTTTGAGGCATCGAAGCAAAATACCATCAAAGCCGCGTTTGTAAAGAATCCCGCCTAGGATAGAATAGCGATTAGCGCGTTGGACAAAAGACCTTCTACCATTGGAAGTCAGATCTGGAGGAAGCACCGAATGAGATAGATAATCAACTATCTGTTGATACCACTCATCCTGAGTATGGGTTGTGGCAAAGATTGATCGAAGTTAGCTGTTGAAGATAAGATGGTTGATCTAATCGTTGCACAGCCACATAAAGACGCGAGTCTTCAGTAAAAGGCGGGATAAGGGATGCTAATGAGGCCATGGTATCCGCGAATCGATTTGCAGTACGAGGAATGGATTGGATGGTGAACTTATCGAAAGATTGGAGTTGGGCAAGAACAATGTCGCGATATTTTTGAAGGATATCATTCTTGCATTGATAGACACCCGTGACCTGATTAACGATGAGTTCAGAATCACCAAAGATGTCAATATGACGAGCGCCGAGATTAATGGCATTTTGAAGTCCTAAGACAAGAGCTTCGTACTCAGCCATATTATTGGTGCACTCAAAGTTCAATTTGTGTGCGACTGGGATAGGCGTACCCCAAGGAGGAATCATCACGAAACCCGCACCTCCCCCTTGCTGGCATTTGGATCCATCAAAGAAGAGCTTTACTTTAAATGGAGATAGACCAAAATCGATTTGTTGGATAAATTCATCGGGGAATTGAGCAAGGGGGTCTTGAGTGTCCGGAAGAGGAGCACTAGCTAGTTGATCTGCAATAACCTGACCCTTGATAGCCTTTTGCGGGATAAATTCGAGGTCAAATTCTGTCATGAGCATAAGCCAACGAGTGATGCGATCATTGTGATAAGGCTTTGCATGAATTGTCTTGAGGGGATTGACATTTGTGACGATGTAAGTTTTGTGATTAAGAAGATAATGACGAAGCTTAGAAGTTGCAAAGAAGAGAGCGCAACATAGTTTTTCAGCCCCGGAGTAACGTGTCTCATACTCATGGAGGGTGCGACTGATGTAATAGACAGCTTGTTCTTTACCACAAGTGTCCCGATGCGAAATCATGGCTCCCAGAGCATGGTCAGTCACAGAGATATAAAGATAGAAAGGCTCCCCCTCGCGTGGAGGTGTAAGCACGGGCGGAGAAAGAAGATAAGCTTTGAGATCATCAAAGGCCTTTTGGCAATGCTCATCCCATTTGAAATGAACATTCTTACGGAGAAGATGGTGAAAAGGTTGACAACGGTCCGACAATTGGGAGATAAAACGACGCACTGATTGAAGACGTCCTTGGAGACTGCGGAGTTGCTTTAAGTTAGACGGGGGAGGCATCTCAAGGATGGCTTTTATTTTTGCGGGGTCCACTTCAATACCCCTGATGGAAATGATAAACCCTAAAAGTTTACCAGTGAGGACGCCAAACACGCATTTAGATGGATTTAGACGAAGACAAAAGCGGATAAGCCTCTCAAAGAGAGGTGCAAGGATGAAAAGATGCTCCTGACGACGTTTGGATTTGCCGAGGAGATCGTCAACGTAATCCTCTACAGTTTTGTGTAAAAGATCATGGAAGATGTAGGTCATTGCTCGTTGATAAGTTGCTCCGGCGTTCTTAAGACCGAAGGGCATGACACGATAGCAAAAGGTCCCCAAGAGTTATGAAGGAAGTCTTATGCTGGTCTTCTGGTGCGATGAGGATTTGATTATATCCAGAGAAACCATCCATAAGAGAAAGCATTTCATGACCCGCAGTTAAATCTACGAGTTGGTCGATATTAGGAAGAGGAAAATCATCCTTTGGACAGGCCAGATTAAGATCCCGGAAGTCGGTACAAATTCGAATCTTCCCAGTAGCCTTAGTTACTGGTACTACATTGGACACCCATTGCGGATAATCGATGGGTTGGATGAAGTTAGCCGAGAGCAAGCGCTGTAATTCTTCTTTAACAAGAAGGGCTACTCTAGGGTGCATTTTACGTAATTTTTGCTTGACTGGTTTGATATTGGGAAGGGTAACGATATTGTGGACTACAATATCGGGATCGAGTCCTGGCATATCCTCGTATGACCAAGCAAAGGCTTGACGATGTTTGGAAAGAAAAGCGGTAAAGTCCCCTAATTCCTGTGGATTAAGGGATTGGCCGACCTTAATGATGCGAGGGTCTTCAGGAGTCCCTATATTAAGGTCGATAGTGGCTTCGTTGAGAAGGGTAGACGTGTCAGAAGGAATAGTCTTGGGAAGGTATGAATCCTCTGCCCCTAGATAGGTGAGGACAGAGTCGTCATCCGCACAGTGGATAGTGTTGATAGTAGGAGAGTCGTCTCCAACTATCTCAGGGAAGATTAATGGTATAGAAGCAGACCGATTGTTAGTCTCATAGACTAAAGGTCCCAAGGAAATGGTATTGATCAAAAAAAAAAGTTAGGTGGGATGGAAATGTCATCGTCCACATCAAGTGATGCTTCGGATTTGGTGGGGGAAGATGGTTCTTCAGTAGGAAGAGGCTCATCAAGAATAGTGACAGTGGCTTTTGAAATGGGTTTAAATCCCAAACCAAACTTTTGGTGTGGCATGAGAGTAGGAATGGATTTGAGGTCATGTATACCTTGTTCATATTTTCCAAGGCCAAAACCTTTCCACGCGCATCGATATAGATAAGTTTTTGCAAACGTGGGATTCTGTAGATAATCAAACCCTGTTAGGTAAGGTTTGGCTCTAGGAGGAGAATCCGGACAATAATGAGGTGTATCAAGACCACCGTAGATGAAATTGGTCTGTTGATTGGGCAAACCAATGGTAACGATGCGACCGAGACCTGATTGATATTCAGGTTGCTTGTCGGGTCTACCATACTCATTAGGTTTGAGATGGGCATCGAAAGAAAAGAGAGGAAGCTCTCCTAGTGAGAAACGCTGCAATGTCTCTTCCAGATTTCGCAAATCTGGTAGTTTGGTTGCAGGTATGGAAGAAGATGAAGCCCCATCTGGAGAAGATGCATTTTCTTTTAAAGGGGCAGACCTTGTGGTCATGTCGCATTGCGCAGAAGGAAAAGGATCTCCTGGATGGGTGTAGATTTTGCCCTCATATTGATATTTTAGGCATCGATGGAGGGTGGATGGGACACAATGCATTGCGCGAACCCAGGAGCGTCCAAGGATCATGTTATAGTGGAATTTTCCTTCGACAATATAGAAGAGTTCATGGAGCAGCTTTTTACCTACTCGGATGGGTAAGACCACAGTTCCTAGAGTGACTGCTAGCTGATCGTTAAATGATCGAAGGGCGAAAGGCGGAGGTGACACCACATTCTTAGGTAACTTAAGTTGTTCGAATGTGTGGGAAGAGATGACGTTGAGAGCAGCTCCACTATCGATCATAACACGTTTTAAGGCAGTGTTATTGACTTGGACTGTGATGAAGAGAGGAGCCTCCAAATCCTCTGAAGAAAGATGAGGAATTTCTGAATCCTCAAAAGAAATGGCGGTCGATGGACCATTCAATCCAACAACCCACTCGAAGGGCTGGGGCTCATCGGAATTTACTGCGATGCGACGCAGATTATCGATTAGAGCCTGGCGATGTTGTGGAGAGGATTGGATGAGGTCAAAAAGAGACATTTTGACCGGAGCTTGGGTGAGTTGCTTCATGACACTCTCCTCAACGGATACGGGAACTTGAGTCCGAGGTGCAGCACGAATGGAGACCTTGGGTCGTGGGGCTGATGAGGAAGGAGACACGCCTTCAGGGGCTGCAGAAATGACAACCCGTGGTCTAGATGTTGGAGATGAAGATGGGTTATGATAATGTTGGGTTCTAGTGGCGATATGGATTGTGTCAATTTGGGAAGGAGGGAGATCAAGTGGAGTGGAACCACTAGAGGTCTGAATGGATGGTTGAGGTTCGGATGAGGCTAGGGTAACAGGAGGTACTTGTTCCTCCTCCAACAAGAGGTCACTTTCTTCCAGAAGGTTCTTGACAACGGCTTGAAGAGCTTTACATCCTTCAGTGTCATGACCTGGAGTACGGTGGTAAGCACAAATCAGATCAGAGTTAAACCAGGTAGGTTTCACTCCTTTGGGGTTATAAGGCTTAATCGGAGGAAGGGTTATGGCTGAAGATTGGATAAGTTGATGAAGGATTTCGGTGTAGAATCCGGTAGACGAAGATGAGGATAGAGATAATGGAGATGGTTCTTTTACCTTAACCGACTGCCGGGGTAAAAGAACTTGCATGTTAGGTTTAACAGTTTTATTAGGGATCCTCTTATTTGTTTGGACATTCGGAGGAGCAGTCTTGGGTGCTTGGGATGGGAGTAAATGAGACATGATTGTCTTTGGTGGAGGAGGAGTCCCTAAGATAGATTTTGAGGAGGATGGAGATGCGATAATTTTTGCGGTTTTTGGAGACAAAGGGGGTTGCTTAGTCGGATTTACGGATGATTTAGATAATGTCGGTTTGGAAGAGGAAGAAGCTCCCAAAATAGGTGAATTTGGAGGAAGATAGGGTGTCTTGATTTTTGGTAACAAAGATGAGGATTTTGATAGAAGAAGTGGCATCTTTTTGGTAGGTAAGTCTACTTTTAGGGATGTTGATGAAGAAGAAGATGATGACTTTGATAGGTGTGTAGAAGAAGATGCCTTCTCGGGCAAATCTAATCGTTTATGAGGCGTGGAGAGAGATTTTTGTGGAAGAACACCGAGAGTTTTGATGGTCCGAAATATGGGCTTCCCCTTTTCGTGGGATGGTGACAACTTCAACGTCATAAGGTGATTGTAACCTTTTTGGAGGAAGCAAATGGGGAGATATTGATGGTATAATGTTAGATTTTGGTTGTCGCGGTTTAGGTTGAGGAATCGAGTGTGCAGGTGTTGGTGTTACTTCTTTTGATTTTTCCTGAATAGGTGAAGTAGTATTAGTGATGGAAGAAGTAAGTGATGAAGAAGTTCCTTGCGAAGGGACCACTTTTGGTGTAGTGATCATGGGTGGAACTACTATAGGAAAAGAGATAGGAAGAGTCAAAGTTGAGGACACTTCCGCCGAAGTCGGCACGATTATAGGGATGTTTATCAAGGGCATAGTTGTAGCCGGAATGGGAGCAAAGTAGATGTGTCTGAAGTGGAAACTCGAAGGGATGTAATTGCCTCGAGCATTGAAAGGATGTCTGATGATGAGACAGATGAGGAAGACACTGTCTCGGGTATGGATGGGAGATCGGACAAAGGAGCGGAGAGAGATGACTCCGTGTTTAGCAATGTAGGAATATCCAAAGATGGGTTATCTGAGGATGGAGGAATTCCAGTGATTGGTGAAGTGGAAGAGGGTTCTGATTCGATTGCTGCGTTTGTAGATGATGTGGTTTCAGAAGCGGATTCTTCAGTAGAAATGAAGTTGATAGTGTGGGTGTTTGGTTTTTGAGATTCCGAAGAATTATGATTTGGGGCATGATTGGGGAAGGGTTGTTTGAAAACGTCCAGCTTGATTTGGGGGAGCATTTGGGTTATCCAGAATAAGCTCGCCTTTATCAATGAATTTTTGGACAAGATTTTTGAAAGTCTGACATCGTTCGATGTCATGACCCTTGGTTCTATGATAGTGGCAAAAATCATTTTCTGTACCACAAAGGACGTTCTCGACTTTCATCAATATCTCTAATGGGTGGAAGTTCGATCATGCGAACTTCCAACATTTTTCCTAAGATGGAGGCATATGATTCCCCCATGGAGCGAAGGATCGAGATAATGAAGCCCCTTTTCGAAAGCGTGATGAAGGGTCTCTTCGTGGTGGTTGATTAGGAGTACTATCGGTTCTCGATGTTTTTAATACGATAGCATTGGTGGACCCTTGATTCTTATCTTTAGGAGGAAAAGAATTTGGTTTGGTGAACCGAGAGAAATCGGGTTTAGATTTGGAGCGAAGTTTTAGTTTTCCTTGTTCAATGGCACGAGATTCGAGTTTGCGTGCCATTGTGAAGGCTTCTTCGAAGGTGTGGAAAGTTTGGATTCTTAACGTGGAAGAAATGTGACTAGCGCAAGATCGGGTGAACAGCTCGATCTGTTGTGATTGAGGAAGAGAGAAGGACAATTGGTTGATTATCCCTCTCCAACGAGCGACAAAGTCTGCAATAGACTCATCGTCAAATTGGCGAATGTTGTAAAGATCTGTGATTGAGATCTTATGGGCAATATTTATTGAGAAGTTCTCAACAAACATTTGGGCCAATTGAGAGAAAGAAAATAATGAATGTTGAGGAATATTATTGTACCAGTCCAAAGCGGGACCCGCTAGAGACATAGGAAAGGTACGGAGCATGAGCTCCTGATCTTGGACAATGAGGTAGCAAGCATGTTTGAATGCTCGCAGATGTTGTTGGGGGTCTTCCCGACTATGAAATTTTGAGAATTTGGGAAGTTCCCATTGGGAGGATAAGGCTTAAAAGCCACCGAAGGATGAATGGGTTCATTGCATACTTCTTCAAAGGAGTATGAAGGGCGGGCTCCTTTTGTGGAGGCTTCCAAGTCTGCAATTTTCTTGAAGAGAAATTGAACCACATCCGATTGGGGAGGAGGTACATTGGTTTGTCCTACATGAGAAGCAAGTAGTGGGTGTGGTTGAGGTATCAATGGGGGATTCATCTGTTGTTGGATAGGATTATAAGAGGAATAACCAGGTGTTCTGGGTGACACCGGGTGGGGTATTTGTTGTGCAGCTTGCGTATAGGCAGGCTGCGAGATAATAAGTGGTTGAGCAAATAAAGGTTGGGTGACGGATGGAGCCTGTGATTGGTGGACTCCTATGTTGGTTGATTGGATCGGGATAGATTGAGGAATATGAGTGTTAGTTGGATTGGTCATGTTGGGGAACAAGACCTGAAAGGGGCCTTCTATTGCTGAATTAGGTATCAAGGGTGCCGATACTAGAGGATGGGCGAATGTCACAGTAGCTGGAATATTGGAAGAAAGACCCCCTAGAGGACGAGAAGTAGGAGCCAACTGCCTATTCGGAGGGGGTTGGCTCATGAAGAGGTATTGACCTTGAGAAACGATAGAGGGCATAGACGAATTGACGGCAATGTGCGGATGTGCAGACGAATTTACTATAGCAAGGGCAGAAGACCTCTCAGAAATGGGTTGTGGAATAGTCGAGGTAGCTGCAGTGTTAGGGATAGGTAAGACTAATTGAGAATTAGTCGACATGGTAGGTGGAAGAGAAAAGGGAGGCATAGGGCCTCACCCTTCTCCCGTGGCTCGAGGCAAGAGAGATGGTGCAAACCGCTCTAAAGAGGCACAGGGATGATCCGCGAGGATAATTGTACACTTGTCGGATTGGTGGGTCTTGGTGATATTTTGGATCGACTTGTGTACTAGATAGTCCATGAGGGCTACCGGATTGCGATCAAGGAGAGCCTGAAATTCGTGATCCCGAGGAATAGACTCTGAGTCAGAAGATATTTCTGATGGACTAGGAGAAGCCGGACGTGATGGGATTGTTTTGGCTTGATGGAAAGGATTATACGACCATGAGGGGGAACCCACTAACAGTGGTCCCGAGGAAGATTGGAGGGGTGCCGAAACATCCACGCTGGTGGTGATTTCGGAGGAAGAAGGAACCTGTTGGGCCATTTTCCTAGATTGTGAACGGGTGATAGCCGTCATAAACAAGCAAGAAAGAAGATTGTCTTAACTAATGCACAAATAGTTCAAGCAGCGCAAGTGATTATCTCCTTTAAATTTTGATGCTTTTAAGAAATGAAAATGTTAGGGAAGGCTTTTTAGAACAGGAACTACTCAGATAGCCAAACTAGGGATGGTTTGGGTAATGTTTGGTGAGGAGTCCCGAAGGCACTTCAGTAAAAGACCGGTACGTGGCTTGATATAGGGGCCTACCCCCGCACTTCACACACCGCCATTGCGATAAGGGAGTCGGTGCTTTGCCAATAATATATACCAAAATCTTTCGTGAATTTATAAGCGCGGCCCGAGTACGCGTGGGCTCTTCCTCTTGGATATCACTTCCAAGTAGGCGAGGCCAGGGAAGGAGTTTTGTTTAGATGCTTTATACCTAGTGATTTTGGCTTTGTGTGCAAGGGTGAAAAATAAAAATCAAATAGTGTCACTACCGATTTTGATCAATTTTCCAACCTAATTAACACTAGATGACAAAGCATGCAGCAATGAAAAAGAAAGGGTTCTTTTTAAGCACTTAAAACGAAATGTTTGATTTCGATGAAGACAATTCAAACAAGTTCTTTCCCAAATGCGATTAGGTTCTTTTTAAGCACCAAAAACTGAAGTGTTTGGATGTGATAAACAACCAACAAAGAAAACCTAAAAAGGAGAAAACACCGAAAAAGAGGAATACCTGTAGTTTTAGCTCTCCAAGGTGTGTGGACTTCAAAAAGCGCGTTGTTGAGCTCTTCCCCTCGAACAATCCCACGAACAAGCAAAGTGCTCCGCAAGAAAGGATCAAGCAAACAACAAACAAGATCCGGAAAGATACATCCAGATAATGGCGAAACGAAAAATTTCTATTTTAAGAAAATAGAAAAATTTCAAGATAATGACTTCGCCTAAAAGCAAGATTGAAATGATGAACAGAAATGTTCAAATAGGACTGATAGAAATCAGTGAAGAAAAGGAACAAAGTTCAAAACTAGAAAAGAGATGAACTTACCAATAAGGGACTTTGGTTCATGTCCCACCGGGCGTGCCAGAATGTAGATCAAGAATTTCGTGCTTGTTACCTGTCCAAGTTAATGCACCAAACTAAACACAAAAACCCTGAAAAACCTCAATGAAATAGATACCTGATGAAGATGTAGACGGATGAGGAAGTCGATGTAGATAAGACGGGCGCACACGAGCAATTCGCACAATAGATCCGAGTAACCTGCAAAACACCGGTGCTTGACAGAAAAAGATGGCGTTAGAAGATATATGGGTGGACTGCCCGAGAAGCGGGTCCGAGAAGCGATAAGCTTCCTTGGCGGATGTCAGTCCACGTTTTCAATAAAGAAAAGCAGCATACATGATAAAAGATGTAAATAAAGACTAGATTCTCTGATTGCAGTAATAAAACAGAACCTGAACAGCAGACAGGAAGTACAGAAAACTGGGAACTGAGAAATAATGCTAGATTTGTGTTACCTGTGACCTTTACCTATCTCTGCGAGGGAAATCGGCGCGATCGTGAATCGGCGGCGACTGATGTGATCGGCGGCGACTGGGACTGATCGGCGGCGACTGGGACTGATCGACGTCGATCGATAAGATCGATGTGTCAATCAAGGCGATCACCAATCAATCGGACTCGTATGCGATGAGATTCGGGGATCGGAAGGTGAATGTAGTCTGTAGGATGTGCCGAAGATGGAGAGACGCTGGAACAGAGTCACCAGATGATAGATAATGGTGTATGGTGTTGATATGATACGGGCAGAGTAACGGTGCTCCTCTCAGGGATTGATTAGGACAGGATCTGCCCTAACTGAGACAATTGATGCTAAGAAGATCTCTCTTTCTCACTCTCTGTTCGTGCGTAAGTGCTTCCTTTCACTCGTTCGTCTCTTTTTCGGTCTCTTCGCTCTTTTCCGTCCCTAGAACTGAGTTCTGGGCTTGCTTTTATAATCGGCGCCGCTTCTAGAAAATCGGCGCCGACCATATGGGTCGGCGCCGATCGCGGAGAAGACTCCCGAGATGGCTAAAAATGATCGATTCGAGAAAAATAAGACTCATCCCGACTACGGGAAAATATCCCGCTTAGGGAAGATTAAAAATAGATGTGATACATGGGTAGAATAAATTTGGGGTGGATAAGTGATTAAGATGCATGGGAAGAAGCGTAATTAAATATTTAATACTTAATTACTCATGGGTAAGATGTGATGGGATGAATTAAATTTAGAGTAGGTGATTAAATCACAAATTGGAAAACTATCCCAAGGGGATAGTTGGTGATGTAAACGTGCCCTAGGTTACCTAGGCAAGTAAACGGATGAGAAGGGACACTAAATTGGGTAACCAATTTTAGGTGTCTACACACACACTATATAAATGACAAACCCATTTTAGACTTATAAAAATGAATGATAAATGAATAAGATAATAATTAAGCTCGATGATAAACAATGTTATCAAAACCAATGTGAATATGCATTTATTTATTCAAAATCTAAACAAATTTCACTAATATATGTTTATTAATGATATAAAATATAGTTGAAGCGAAATGTTGGATGTCAATCGATGATACGAAAAAGGAAATATCTTATCACCCTTCGTTATTAACACTTCCTTATCTAATTTTTGATACTTTACAATTGATTCTACTTGCACATGGACATGGATTTTTACGTGTATGATGATCACACAAAATCTAAACGAGAAATATATAACTGGCCATGGTGCTCCAAGCGGCGTTTATTGTGTTGTAGAGAATTGTAGACCAATTGCTATAGAGGGACTTCACTGTTGCTGCCACAGAGTTTACGTGAATTTGAAACTGAGATATACCAAGTATCCAAATCTTATAAGCCAGCGTCGATATATGATTAGAATCGAAAATCAATTGCTATAATGAGACTATAAAGTCACTAAATTTCAGTTCAATACTGGAGCATTATCTATCAAAACACTATTTATAAATGTGTTCTAAAGAATTGTTAACCAATTGCTAGAAAGAGAATGTATAATTACTAAATACAATATTGGCATGAATGTAATGTTAAGATGGAAACAATAGAAGAAATCAAGCATCGTAATAACGTAAAAGAAATTAATAATAGGTATTTTATAATGAATTGTGAACTAATTACCATAAAGGGATTGTAAAATCACTAGATTACATGTCCATACACTATAACGAATTGTGACCCACTGTTAACAAATGTATTCTAAAGAATTGTGAGCCAAATATATAGTTGTTATACACAAATATTACGTGAATTGAAACTGTGCTAGAAATAGTTGAAAGCATTAAGCCGTGGAATGAAGAAATGATTTTCTAAAAAGAGACTTTTCAATCGGTGTCCACAAGGCTATATGTGAATTTATAACCGAGATGGTAACAGTTGGACACAACAAAAATTGAAAGCTTGAGTGGATGCATGTGAATGTGGCGGATGGGAGTTCTTGGCAGAGGAGAATGGCAAGTTATGTGTTAGAATAAAGCGTTGGGGAAGTAGTGTTGGTGAGTAGTCGGGAAAAACCAAGCCGGATGGAGAGGGGACGTGAAAGATTTAGTGGGGAAGTGGAATTCGAATGGACATTGGAGAGAAGGGTTTTGGGAGGTGGTGGCTTAGGGAGAGGGGAGATCGGGTCCGTGGGAGGATAGTAGCTTGGGCGGGGCGAGCAGAGAATGTGGAGGATAGGCCGGATAGATTGAAATTGGGAAGCAGGCCGAGACAGTTGGGAGGGGGTGAGTTACTTGATTCGTGGGTGAAAGGGAGGTGATAAGTCGAGAGAGATCTCGGTCGATGTGAGGACGGGGGAGCAAAGTGGATGATGGGTGAAGTCGGTGGAAGTGGTCGAGTGGACTCGAGGAGAAGGGTAGGTCGATTAGGGAGATAGGGAATAAGGTGAAGATGGGGTAGCGTAGGATAGGGTTAAGATGAGTTTTTTTAAATATATATTTTAATTTACTTTTAATTAATTAATTAATAATAATATTATTATTATATATACATATACATATATATTAACAAATAGCAATAACAATAAAATTTTACCCTTATTATAAACAAATCAATAACAGACCTTTTCAAATGAGAAATCGACGCACCTTAATAGCGATATAAATGACTACATGTACGGATCACAACACATGGATGAAGATAGTACCAAAGATCCTGCAAGCGGGTGAGTCTACAAACAAAAATTACAGAACACATATCTAGATTGACATGATGTCATACTTTCAATAATATAAAATACAATAATTGTTATACATACAACACCTATACAAAGTGAGCAAGCAAAAACATGACCAAAAATTGGATATGGTCCCACCGAGCGAGCCAAATGTTGATAAGAGTTTCCTTACTTGTGGATATGGCAATGGATAATACAGCTCAAAATTGATGTCAAACTCCTCGGTGTGCTCCCAGTAAACCTACACTCACATACACTAGAGAAATATTGATTAGAGATTTTATGTGGGGGCTGCCTGACAAAGTAGATCTGGGAAGCGTTAACTCCCTCAATGGCTATCAACCCTCGTGTGTGATAAGAATAATGATAAAATAGAGTCCAAACAGATAACATGCAAGTTGATAAACAAAAGAACCTGAAAGATGCCAATATGTAGATGGTACTATTGATCAGATGCGTGCAACATGAATCTTAATACATGAATCAAATCATGAGCAAATTACCATGGAAATTCCACATGTTATCACAAAGATAAAATAATAATGATATTATGATAAATGGCTAAAATTCCTCAGCATTCACCCAAATTTTCTAACTTTTTCTTCCTTCCCTAAATATGGGGAAAAACCCATATTTATAGTTTAAAGGTGAGGTTAGACAACAGTTAAAAGATACTCAGAGGTTGAGTGAAGTAACTCCAAGTTAAGAGACATGATGTGATCCAGTGGGGCTCACAATTTGACTTAAAGTAAAGAAAAAGATAAGGATGTGATAAGAGGTGGGGATATTAGGTGAAATAAAGTATTCTATTTTTGAATGATTAAGAGTGGGATGTCGAGATGGGTGCATTATTGCCCATGTTTTGAATAATTTGTGAGAGATGGGGAATAATGCCCCAAAATCTGAATTATCAAATGGGTCCAGATGGAGTTCATTTGGTAATTAATTAAATAAGGTGAATAAATGGATGGGATTTTATTTAAATTTAAGAAAATAAAAAGGTGAGAGGGGATGTTATATGAATGTGAGATACAGAGGGGTGCTATACCAAAAATTGGTATCTACATAAACATGATGTTATTTTATTTGTTGATAAAATAATAAAGGTAGCACATTTTATTCTATGGTAATCTTAAGGATGATTCACCTATTTTAGCAAAAAGATTCATACATGAGATTTTCAGATTACATGGAGTACCTGAATTAATCATATCTGATAGAGATCCAAGAATGACTTCAAGATTTTGGCAAACACTTAACGCAGCTCTAGGAACTAAGCTGAATTTCAGTTCTGTGTATCATCTAGAAATGGATGGACAGACTGAAAGAGTTAATCAAGTTTTAGAGGATATGCTACGAATGTATTACATGGATCAACAGTATAAATGGGAAGAGTACCTTCCATTAGTTGAGTTTGCATACAATAACACATATCACGCCTCTTTGAAGATGGCACCTTTCGAAGCATTATATGGAAGGAAATGCATAACCCCTATTAGTTGGGACAACATTGAGGATAGAGAGGTGGTTGGACCTAAAATCCTTATGGAAATGGAACAACAAGTTAAAATGATTCGTGAACGCTTGAAAGAAGTAGCGGATAGGCAAAAGAGTTATGTTGACTTGAAGTGGGTTGATAGGAAATTTGAACTTGGTGAGAAGGTCTTTCTTTGGGTTAAACCGAAAAAGAGTTCTATAACTTTTGGCAAGGCTACCAAGTTATCACCTCGTTATGTGGGACCTTTTGAAATTGTTGAAGTAATCAACCTTGTAGCTTATCGTTTAGCATTACCTCCTGCTTTATCACGAATGCATGATGTTTTCCATATTTCTTTGCTTAAGAAATATGTTTTAGATTTATCACATGTGTTAAATTGGAATTCCTTATAGGTCCAAGACCCAAGAATAATCATGGTTAAACCTATACGAGTGCTGAAACTCACCAGTTGCACTTAAGAAATCATGAAATAAGTCAATGTAAGGTCTAGTGGGATCAATTTAACGAGGAAAGTGTAACCTAGGAAAATATGGAAGATATGAAAACTATTGCTTTTCCATATTTGTTTGAACATAATTGATTCTGTTGACTGATAAAGTTTTAAGATTTTATTCTTTTTATGTTAGTAAAATTGCCAATTTTGGGTAGACATCACATTATTTAAAATGAACAGCTACGTAAATGCTGATTTTGGAATTTTAAAATCCTATTTTTTTGGAACATATGAAAGGAAGTATAATAATTGGATTTGTCCTTGATGCAAATTGTGTAACTAAGTCGGGAAAATTTTAGTGGTGAATATTCGTAATATGGTGAATATTCCATTTTGAAAATTTTGAAAAGGCAAATTTTCAAGCTCAGATCGGTGACTGTTCGCCTAAAAATTACACTTTAATTTTTTTAGGTCGGCTTCGCCTACCCTTAAAAATATCCCCTATATAATCCTAGATTATTTGCGGGTAGAACACTTCTACTTCACATTTTTTCAATAATATGATATATCCCATATTACAGGACATGCGACAAGGGGGTAAGTTATTGATGCATGACAAGGAGGGTTTGTAGATGCGCGACAATGGGGTTATTTTTTGATGCATGACACCGACGAATAGTTAATGCGTGACAAGGAGGTACTACAGATATTGATGCATAGTAAACGCATGAAAAAGAGTTTGTTGACATGTGACACAGATATTTTTTTGATGCGCAAGTAGAGGGTGGAGGCTGCAGGCGCGACGGGAGATTTGTTGTCGCATGTCAAAAAAATTCATTGACGATAGCACCCTCATTGGCGTGCATCAACAAACCTCTTTAAGCGCACATTAACAAGGTTTTGACACGCGTCAATGAGGTCTATTGATGTGTGTCAATGCATTTTTTTGATGCATGACAGTAAATCTCCCGTCGCGCATCTGCAGCCTTCTCATGTCACACCACTTGAAAATCAGGCGAAAGTTTTTCATACAACCCCCAAAATATTCACCTTCCCATGAAACCGGTTCCGGGGATATTCGCCAGGTATTTTCCACCTTTGATTTCCAAGAGGTATCTTAAAATTAACCCTAAACTAAGTTAATCATTGGGACGATGATTCTTTTTAGAAGGAAGTATGTAACATCTTTGCAACCGATAGCTCTCTCCTCCTTACACTACAAGTGTTGATATGTGATTTTCCTAGGAATGTGTATTCTTTTGATGCTTGGGAATCATGGTTGTAAAGGGTTAAATTATTGTTGTTCATGGATTCATTTTTCTATGTTGTTGTTGCTTGGAAGTAAAATTATCCTTCCTTGGGCTCTGTAAAAGTTGTGAACTAGAATTTCTGTTTGCATACTTATTTTTAATAATAGAAAAACCTTGGATCAATTCCATTGATCCAAGGTATGCTTCAATTTCTTACCTGTTCATTTTGTTAAGTCGACATTCTGGAATGGAAGGTATTAAGAGAAATGAGTCTTTGTATGTTTACAATTTTTCGACCCTTCTTTTGAGGTCCTTGTTTTACATTTTCTATGAAATACAAAATTGGATCCTCTAGTTAATTTCTTATGACCTTTGGTTGGCGTAAGAAGGAAAAAGACTTACTTCAAGACTATTAAGGTAAAGCCTTAATCCTAGATCTTTAAGATTTGTCCTAACTGGATTCTAACCTAAGGTAAACTAGACCTACCTTAGATCTATGTCTACACTAATCCTGTTGCATCCTAATCTAAGTTGTATGTTTTACAAGTGTGGGATTTGGAAATAACCTAAGGTAATGAGAGGTATATCTCTAACCTATCACCTAATAATAAACTACTATGGGGTATGGCTTATCCTATGATGGAAAACTTACATAAGGCAATGTTTAATGACCTAAGGTAAATAAATTTTAACTAGCTTAAGTTCGGATCCTAAAATAATGTTTATCTAACCTAAACTAATGTAAGGTGAAAGGGGACCTAAGGGGTCACATGGAAAATGGGAGGTAGTGGTGATGTTTTCAATGACATTAAAGAGATTTGATTTTTGAATTTATGGGACATGGTACTACCAGTTATGGTGGAGGCATGAATTTCAATGAAATGTCTAGTTGGCATCATCACTAAATTTAGAGATGCATGCTTTAGTTAAGTTTGAGTTTGGTAGTTTTAAATGACAAAGTGGCGTGGAGATATAGGTGAGAGAATTGAATGCAAGTGCATTGATGAGCATAGGTTTTGGCGAGAAAACCACCTTGGAAACCATGCAAGTGGATTTTTGGGAGGTTGTTTGGTCATTTGATTTTTTCAATTTTTTCTCTGCATGGGGATATCTGGTTCTTTGAACCAACAATTTAGTTTTCAATCTGTTTCTATTTTTGGCTCCTTTGGACTATTTTTGATCCAATGGAGGTATAAGAGGCATATGAGAAAGAATTTTTGGGTTGTTGACTTCATTTGGAGAAGAAGGAATTGTGGAGGCTCGGCTGGAAATCTTCTTCGAATCAACAGAAGCACTATCAGGCATGATAGGCTCTACCCATTAAGTTGTTCTTCTTTTCTCTAAACGTCTTCATTAAAACAACTCTACTCTCGTGAAACAAATGGGTTTTTATTTTTATGGTTACCATGCATTCTTGTTTATAAATTCTCTTCATTTTCTGTTGAGGAATCTCTGCTAGATAATATAGTAAGTGGGTCATTTTCCTATTAAATTAATGGTGAATCGTACCTTAAATCTGGTTGTGACTTGAGTAATGTTGAATATGTGTGAATCTTGCTTTTCTGATAAAAAGGGGTTAATGAAAATATAATGTTGCTATAAATTTTGAATTGGATTTGTCTGATTATGGTTGATAGAAGGTAAGAAATGTGTTCTTATCTCTCGCAATCTTGATTTAGTTGAAGTATTGTTACTTCTGAACTGTATTTATGTGGGTGATTGGATTCAATGCTGGGTGAACTAGAACTCGTATGGGAAATAGTAATGAATGAGTGACTTCTTCTTGAAATTTACTGTATAAAATTTCATTTCTTTTTGAACCTTGTATTTTGATGGAAGTTGGACTGATAATGGGTGTTTGGATTTTCTGTATTTGTGGATTCAAACTCATGTGGAAACAAGAATGAATGATTTATTTATTCTCTTACCCCTTTCAATTAAAACTTAGTTGTTCAAATCTTGTTCCTTTATGGAAAATATGTGGTAATTGTTATCCAAAATTCACCCTCAAGGTAATTTTGATAACATGCATCAAATTATTCATTCCTGAGCAAGTTGATTGATTCAAGGCCCGAAATCATGTTTTTGGGGGCCCCTCGGCTTCTCTCTAACTCTCCCATCCAACAAGAAATCCCAACGAGTTAGAAAAAAGGTGAAAAATGCAAAAAATAAGGTTGCATGATTGTTCTAAAGAATTTCGGGTCTCGAAGGGTTCAGTCATACCAGTGCGGTCGTAATCTAGAGGTTCGTCATACCAAGCTTGGGGCCGAAATACAAAGAAAATCGGCTAAGTTAGACATTTTTGTCCCAGGTGGTCCGCGGATACGGTTGGGGCGTCGGGGCGTGAGGGACGCGAAAGCGGCGAAACGCAGCGAAAGCAAGGAAAATCGTCAAGTTTTTTGTTTCGCGTGGTTTGGGACAGCCGGGACAAAAGTACGTGTGGGACGCGAATCGGCTGATTTTCCAAAAGACGGTTCATTTTGGGCGATTCGGAGATTAAATGCAGGGCGGGGACAATGGGACAAAAATACGCAGCGTGGGGCGCGTGGGGCGAAAAAGGCGAAAAAGGCCGAAAAAGGGACAAGGAAGCCCAAATCGGCCGATGCGGGAGATATTCATCCGGACAGCTAGGACAAAAGTACGCGTGGGACGCGAATCGGCCGATTTTCCGAAATAGCTGCAACAAAGAAGAAAAGTCAATGTTTGACCCGTGAAACTTCAAACGGCCATAACTTTTGACTCCGAGCTTCGATTTTCACAAAATTGGACTTTCTGGAATGAGCATGACATCCTATACACTAGTTAAAGAAACATATTTGGCTCCAGGTCACTTAATGCTCATTCCGTCAAATGACGTAAAAACGCCACATGTCAGACCCAAAATAGTACTGCACTCGAAGGCCATAACTTTTGCATTTCTCAACAAAATCACACAAAATTGGTACCATTGGAATCGTGGCTCCAATCCCGACACACAACAATCAAGAAATTCCAGATTTGATGAGATATTGATTGATATTTTTAAGAAAACGTGGCTGGGTTCATAACAGTGTTTTATTTGGTGGTTGGGAGTGCAATTAAGAGGCATGGTCATCATTCTTTCTCTGCTGCAGCACCTGGGACAGTATGGGGAGCCTTTTGCAAGTAATATATAATCATTTTACTCCATTTAATGCCTCTTACAAGTGGTTGAAGGACAGATTTCGGGATTTCCATTTTCCCTTCTCTTTCTCTTCTCATTTTTTCTATAAATTGGAGTGTTGGGCTCATTGTAAGAGGAGGTAGTTTTGTAGCAAAGCTCTGCCAAAATTGCTTTGTGAAGCCAATGTGTTGTAGGCCCTTGTTGTGGACTCCTTGCATGGTGATCCAGGCCCTTATCTTGTAACCGATTGAACTGTGCATACCAGGAAGCAATAAAATACAAGTTTGTGGATGTATCTTCCCCTGTTGTGTTTTCTTGCATTCTTCTTGCCCCTTTAACCTTGATTACAAGAATATTGTGTCTATTATTATGTTCTTGCAGGGATCCATTATCATTGTGTATGTTTGAAATATTGTTGTAAAATGCATTTTGCTAGATTATGGAGAACTGTCATCACCCCTTCTAGTGTGCACTTTGCTTCTGTATCTCACGCATTTGAAGACTACTCTCACACCCTCCTTTTCTAGTGTATCACCGCTTGTAGTGTAGGATTTCATTTTATGCATTCTCTCTCCCTGGTCCCTTGGAAATTTAGATTAGAATAGTTAGTTTCCCCTGCATTAGAGTAGATTGTGGCAGGTAGTTTAGGAGCAAGAACCAGCTTTCTCTGGAGGTCTATCTCAAGTAACAAGTCCCACAACTTGGAGATAGTACCCATGTTATCCAATCACACCGTGAGTTCAAGTATATGCACTTGTATAAACATAGGGTGCTGTGATTCGGTGATAACAATAATGGTTTCTTGGATACTTAGATTTTGGAATTATCTTGTTGAATATAACAATGTGCAAAATTTCCTCTTTCTGAACTTTAAATGTTGTTGGGTTTTTCCTTAAATCTTTGGAAGACCGAACTAAAAGTTGGATAAATGAAGTTCTGTTATATTTAAGGAATTTCGAGGAAGTTGGTTTGGTCTAAGTTGATATTTGGATTTATTTGCGTAGCTCTTTTGAGCTTGATAGACATCGATCTTGATGTCCTTCTTCACTCTAAAGTAGATAATGATCATTTATACTTACTCGTATTGATCTGGGTAAACATCATATGCTAACTTTCTCGTATGAGTGTTGAAACCTTATTGTTGTGTGAAGATTTATTGAATGTATATTCATATTTTTGGTTGACATACGTGACCTGGAACTAACCACTCGGTTCAGTAGGAAGGGTTTTCTAGATTCTTCATTTCTAGGATCTCTGAGTATGTTGAAGGAATAAATGTCTTGTCGACATAGTATATTTTTGCAATGATTGATTCTATCATAGGGACGAGGTGAATGGATTTTGGTTTATCTATCATCTCTTAAGTTGAATTGTGCACCTGTAGCTAAGTCATGTCATTCTTTGTGTTGCATCTTATTTGAAATCGAATTCGGATGGATCTTTCTCTGTCCATTCAAAATATGTTTTCTCTCACCTCTGTGAGGATGTGAATGTGAGTCTTTCTTACCAATTGTTGCACTATCATCCTAAAGGAATGAATAGAATATGGTTCCTTGACTAAAACTTTAATGATTTGGAATGACTGTTGAAGGCTGTTATTTTCCTGTAAGATGTTTAGCAATTCTTGTTATTTCATCTCCTTCTTGATAAGGATAATGTACTACTATTACTGTAATTGTGTCATGATGGGGAGCCTTATTTTGAGAACTGATTTGTATACTACAGTCGTATATTCGGTTTAGTATCTTCTAGTGCATGATTTCTATGTTTAAAAGAGTTAAAGGATGTTGTGATTGGGTCTATACCAGTCCTTTATGACCTTATTTACTTAGGATAGAATGTTGGAATCCTCATCTAAACATGATTGATTGACTCCTTGCTCTTCTATTCTCTGAGGTAAAGTTTTCATCGTTGTCTCCTTTGGAAACTGTAAGAGATTATGTGTTACATTTTCTTTTCTGAGTTGTGAATTGATATTCGGTTTAACCGAATTGGAAGGGAAGTTATAATTTTTTAATTCCAGATCATCCTTCCCTCTTCTATGTAAATCTTGTTTATAGATTTAATAGGTTCAGTTGCATTACTTTCATGAATGCATTTGAGTAGTCGTTGATACTTCTTACTTATTCACTTGACTTGTATTAAAGGAATCAATATTTGTAATAGTTGATTAATGTGAAATGCTATTTATTGAGTGAATACTTTCCTAATTATAATGTGTGGCCTAACTTGAGAACTTAGGCTATATCTTGGACGTTAAATTAGGACGTGGCATATTAATTAGGAATTTATTATTTTATGTTGTACATGATTCATCCTAAAGCCTTTCATGAAGCTGGAATTAGCTTGGCTGTAGATGCCTTTTTATGAAATTTTGTAATATTGAGTTTGATAGTACTTGTTTCTTTAAGTAACTCTATTTTTGGAAAAATAATGGAGTTAGTTTCTATATTTCTAATTCAGATTGAATTATGCAAGAAATAATTAGTACGTGCCTTTATTGGAAGGAGATAAGTAAATTGGGTGAAACATTACTTATTTGATATAATGCTATAGAGTGCTAATTATATCATGATCTTCCTTAATGATTATTTAAGGTTGATCAATTGTTCTTATTTTATGGTTGTTATTACTTACGATTTATTTATTTGCTTTGCCTTACTATTTCATAAAAGTAGATTTGGTTTTATGAAATAGTTAGTTGAAGGCACATCGTTTTAATGCTTAGTGCTTATCATGATCGGTTGAATGAACCGACCCTTATAGCAATTTTCGCAGATGGACTTCGTAAGTGGTAAAGGAAGGAAATAACTTATATGATGTATTGGTTGCTCAAAGTATGGATCTTTTGTAGAGAAATTTGATTATTTATTGAAATGTATTGAAAGAAGAAAAATTGTATTCTTTAATGATCTTGATGTTGTTTGACATGAAATATGTCTAAAATGCATTGTCTTGTAAAATATGTATTTTACCATGATGAATTGAAAATATTGAAAGTTACTTATACTTGTTATGCCATTTTCCTTGTGTATTATATGAAGGAAATTTGTAATCTTATTTGCATTGTTTTCATTCTTATTTGAATGGATCCTTATTTCTATTGTAACTAAATGGGTTGGATGGATGGGAATTAGTTACAATATCCCTTATTTGAATGCAAATTATTAAGTTGGCATGCATCGATGTTATTTTATCTAATCATGCATGGTTTATTGAAAATATGATAATAGAAGTATAACTTAACTACCATGACTCGTGTAATGGAAAAGGGTATAACAAACCCTATCACTTAACTAGAAAAGGAAGGTTCACTCCCTCTGGAGAAATACCTTGATAGGTTTCAAAACAAATGTTTGGTATATGAGATCGTTAATCAATTAGACTTCATCTCTATGAAGTATACTATAATGGAACCTGTTTTGGATATAAAGCAGGCTATGAATGGTTGAGTTATATTAAGTAAATCTTATGATGGATGTTGTTTCTATTTTTGATTAACTAGCACGTTAAGCAAAAATTTAATGAACATAAAAGTAATCATAAGTTTATGAAGTTCGTATTACATTAACAACTCAAATAAGGATGAAAAAATTAAGGGTTGTTGGAAGTAGGGTTCAACGGGGTTGCTGTAATTTGAATCTTAATTATGAAATAAATGAGTGTGAATGACCTCTTCATGAGGTGTGTACATCGAGATGTTTAGTTTTTTCAGATGTTGGCACACGCGAACTACATAACTGTAACTATGTGAAGACTAGGGTCTTCACGAGGATACATTGTTACAGTTGACATGTTACAACACCCCTCAGCATTGATTCATCTAGACCTACTCAAACATGGACTTGATCTTATTTTCTCTCTAGGTTATATTAGGGATATGATTTAGCATAGGAAGTGACTCACAATGACTTAGGGTAACTAGGCACATTCAATCGACTTAGGTCAATTGATTATGTCTATATACCCTAGGTCATTGTGAGTGGTTCCCTATACCAAATTATGTCACTAACTTGGGTTAGGGTCAAACCTTGAACAAGTGAATTGACAAAAGTCGGTGAAGACCATTCTAGATAATAGAGGAGTGGGGTGAAGGATGTATTCGATAGACTAGTATGTCTTTAAGGAATAGTAACAACAAGCAGTATGTGTGAAATCTTTGGCCAAAGTATTGCAAGTTGTTGGTTGCGTTGTCCTACATCACCTAGTTTAAGAAATGTGATTTCATATGAATATTGGTAACAAATATTCAGATAGGTTTCTTATACAGAACACTCAAATACCCAGAACAGGGTAAGAGAACCAAGTATACTTAGTATACACATAGTATTCAATACTTTTAGTTAACATGATAGATCGGTTAGAAATCGAGTCATGAAATGAGAGATCGGTAGTTCACCGAGTCATTTACAGCTGCATATGGTTATATATTATGAGATTGATTGGCATGGAATGTGTGTTCTAAATTATGATTAGTAAAAATAAGAGAACATTATATATATATATAAATTTTTCCTTCTTTCTAAAGTCTTAAAATGGGAATGTTACAAAGTGATGTTTGAGAGATTTTAGAAGTTGAGGATATCCCTCAACATTAATAAATGTCTTTCATACTCCATTTGGAACCTTGTTGGGACATATTATATGTAAGGAAGGCCTCCTAGTGGATCTCGCCAAGGTTACAGTTATTGTGGGATTGAGGGAGCATACTAGTCAAAGTGCAGTGCATAGATTACTTGGGCATATTGGGTACTACAGGAAATTCATCAAAGGGTATGCCAAGATCACTATACCTTTAGAGGAATTACTAAAGCACAAGAGTGCATTTCATTAGGGAGAGGTGCAACAGAAGGTGTTTGACACTTTGAAGGATAGACTTGTCACTGTGCCCATACTACATTTTCCTTCTTGGGATAAGCCTTTCCATGTACATGTTGATGCCTCAGGAACAACCATGGGAGTAGTACTAGCACAACCTAGTGAAGGGATTGTTGATCACCCCTTGTGTTTTGCAACAAGGAAGTTGACACCAGAAAAATAGAATTATACCAATATCGAACATGAGGCACGCCAATGATCTACGTGTTGCATAAGTTTAGACACTACCTATTGGAAACACCCTTTATATTCTATACGGACCACATGGTGTTGAAATACCCGTGAACAAGACTGTTTTGTAAGGGTGCATATGTTTGTTGGTCCTACTAATCCAAGAGTTTGAGTTCATGGTGGTTATAAAACTAGGAAAAAGTAATTCATGGCTTGACCACTTATCAATGATTGACTCAGGGGAGGACGCACAAATAATTAAGGACACCATGATGGATGCACAACTTTTTAGGTTGCGCACACGCCCTTAGACTTGGAAGATATTGCTATATTCTTGAAAACGGGTGTGGCTCCCAATGGGATGAAGGTTTTGGAGAGAAAATAAATGTGGCAATACATGTCGCACCCTACATGTTGATTAGTGGGGATCTATATAAGTTATGACATGATGAGGTTCTACGCCAATGCATATTGGAACATGAGTGCGTAGCAATTATGGAGGAAATGCATGGTGGGATTGTAGGAGGACACTATGTAGGAAATGGTACCGTGTGGAAGATTCTAATGATAGGACTTTGGTGGGAAACAATCTACCAAGATTGTATTGAGTTTTGCAAGGCCTGTGACCATTGCCAATGCCTTGGAAAACCTAGAAAGAGGGATGAAATTCCCTTACAACCAATAGCCAGCACTGAACCATTTGAAAAATGGGAAATCAACTTTGTAGGGCCAATTTCATTAGCCGCGCGAAGGACTGCGTTCATGGTATATCATTACTTACACCGATTACTGAAAAGATGAGTAGAGGAAGTGCTACGAAGGATTCCACTTTGTAGCGACAATCGCTAAATTTTTATGGGAGAACATAATCAACTTTACAGATGTCCTTTAAGCTTAAAAAGTGATAGAGGTACACATTTCTTGAATGCAACTATCGGGATTTTGTTAGTAGAATTTATGGCACAACCCATCACAAGACTACCCCTTATCACCCTCAAGCGAATGGAACTCCCGAGGCATTTAAAAAATACTAAGTCACACGTTGACCAAAATTGGTGATGTCGAGAAGACAAGATTGGGATGAAAAAGTATCGGTTCTTCTATGGGAATACAGAAAACCTACAAGAGGTTGAACAAGGCCACACTATTTCAATTGGTGTTTGGCATAGAAGTTGTTTTACCAAATTGAATTCATGTTACCGTCATTACATATAACGTGTGCAGGGAGGGTTGGATGATGAACAAGCACTTTGGAAGAGAGGATTGATAAGTTGATGCAATTAGATGAAAAGAGATCACTTGCTACATAGAGTCGAAGATAGAAAAGGCTAGAAAAAAGGCATGACATGATCATCATATCAAAAACAAGTAGTTTGAGGTTGGTTAGATGGTGTTGTTATATGATTCCAAGTATCTCATCTGCTATCCTGGAAGTTGAAATTCCATTGGCTAGACCTTACATCATCTCATACATCCTTGATTCAGTGCTTGCTAGTTACAATTTCTAGATGGGACAAGATTACCAATTCATTTCAATGGGGGTAGGATGAAGCCCTATTATAATTAAGTCTTCTTGGTGTTTGTAAATAAGGTAGTATTGCCAATTAGCATAGGATTCCCCTTTATGATTTTTCTTTTTTTGTGTTTCCCTTTCTCGTTTCTTATTCCTTTCTTTTTGTTCCATTTTACGTCTTGTGCACCGGTAACCACATTATTTTCTAAAGTTTTGTATGCACAGAGGACCACACATCTATTTTAGTGTGGGGTGGAGTAGTGCAAAGTAAAATATAAGCCAGTAGTAAAAGCCGAGTGGCCTCGTAGAAGGACGTGTGTAAGATTGAGAAAGCACATGGAGCAACGGTGGATAATGAATTGTGGTGTCAAGAAGGCTGCAACAAAGACCACATATGAAGAATGAAGAGCACATGAACAACTTGAGGTAGGAAAGGGAAAAAATCAGGTAAAGGACATAAGAAGTACCTTTGGTGTTGTAGACATGCATGTAAGAGTCTTTGTTTAGATTCGATATTTGCGTGATAGAAGGTTGTAGAAGGTTTTTCGCGCAAGATTGGGCACATGGGTAAGGGTGCTTAAGGTCGGCCTAGTGGAAAAATTCACATTTAATGCTAAGTACGTCGGTAGGTGGTATAACATTTATTGCTGGAGAGGAGAAAAAACTATAAGTAGGAAGTCGAACGCGTTATTATTTACCTTACTTTTACGAAGTGAAAGAGCTCTTGTGAACTAGGGCATCCAAAGAAATTTGTGTGAAGGAAGAAGAATCATAAAGATCTAAGTGTGTGACTAGGGTTGATATGCAAAATGAAGTGGAAGGAGTACACGGACATGGGAAGAGTTCTTATCGAATATGTTGAATTGTGAAATAAATTTTTCCTAGTTATTGTTTGGTAATGAAGCACACGAAAGGAGGATTCTTCGCGAGTGGATCCTTAGAGTTAAACGAGTAGTAGATCAAATAAAGAAGGAGATATTTAGGTTGTCGTCGATAAGAAAACATGGCACCAAAGAAGGTGACCATTTCACTAAAGAAACAAAAGGGAAAGGGAAAAGGAAAGCAAATTGTTGCCGTCATTAGCTCCAATGAAGAATGGTATGTAGAAATGCGAAGACCTAGACAAAGTATTATTGGGGAAAGAGTGGGTGTCACATTTGAGACAAATGGATATGAGAAATTATAACCATTGCATGACCACTACTGAAAAATAAATGGCATTGGAATTGGTTCATCTAACTAACAAGAGGACATCGAGCGGAACACCAATATATAACGACGAAGTAAAGGTAAAGTTGGAGAAGGCAGGGTTGTTACAACTATATGAGTTACCTTATTTTGGCAAGCCCGAGTGGCTATATCAATGGTTGATGTCACACATACATGAAGACCACTTCTATTTTATAGGCCACAAGATGGGTATAAACCCTTAGCTTATATCAAATTTCATTGGCTTGAATTGTGAAGGAGACTCCATAGACGATGACTTGGATGATAATGAGGACATCAAGGAAACTGTGGAGGCTTATGACTATAAAAAGGGTTCATGGTACTTTGAAATCACATAAATCCCTAACCCTATTATGAGGATGGCCGTGTGCTTGGTCACCAAGCTCAATTATCAAGAAAGATGGATGCAAGTAACTAAGGCATGGTTAAGTGTATGCCGGAAGATCTCATAAGGGACCATTTATATCTTGTATTCCTTTATTGCAGATGAGATCATAAGTAGTGTGCAAGAAGGAGAAAATATACTATTTAGAAAAATTCTCCTCACCATCATCTTCTTAGAGATTGGAGTGCTCGATGGGCCAAAGAAGTTTGTTTGGGAGTATCTAGAAGATAAACCCTTGCTCGTGAAAAGGTTTGAGAAATATACTTGTGAAACCATGATGGTCTCTCACAAGGCACACCTAGAAAAGTGGTACAAGTGAATATGCAACGCATTTGGGGTAGAGTGGAGGATCCTTGAGCGAGTTGCATGTGCTCGTGGATGGAAAGGTAGATTTTTCAAGATATCAACATTTCTACATTGACAGGTTTACATTTACAAATGGGACTAAGATTCCATAGTGCAAGCTACCTTTCTCCTTCACCGCGCAATACTTCCAAGCGGGGTCAACTAGTTCAAGGAGGCTAAAATGATAATGTTTGACCTTAGTGAGGTAGACCAACACCACCGCGAGCTGAAACAAGCTTATATACCCTAAGAAGTGCACATATGTGGATAATTATGTCTCCCATGAGGTACAAATGATGAAGGTGATAACATTTCCAATCACTTTGGAAGGGTTGCGGCCAAGGTATATCTACAAAGAAGGCCTAAGTTTAAGAAAGGAGCCTATCTGGAGAGTGATGTCTCCATTCCAAAAGACCCCATAGGGAAGAAAAAGGTCGTGCCAAAGAAAAGGGAAAGAGAAGAGGTGCATGAGAATAAGGCACCAAGTGTATAAAACATACAATCGTGGCGCGCCGGAAGCAATCGCTAAGCCTAACACTTACACGCACGGAAGAAGTCCATGGTCAAGGAAAATACCTTGGAAGAAGAGGCACCAAAGCATGAAGGCCCCTCACACATGAAGAATCAACAAGGAAGACGTCACCTATTAAGGAGAAAGAGAAGGAAGAATCTCCTATAATGGAATCACCAGTTAGGAAGAAGAATCAAAGGAAACAGAGAGCCTAGAGGCCTACATTGGTGACAGGGATGATGAAGAGCCTGAGGGAGGTCAAGACCATCCATTATATAATGTACATGAATCTAAGGAGGAAGATGAAGAGGATAATGATGAGGAGGAAACAAATGATCAAGGAAAGGGGGTGAGTGAAGAGGTAAGCACCAAAAATTAGGGAACCCGAAGCCTCACCAAGGAACAAGTGGGAAAGCTACAGAAAGAGAAGTAGTGAGAATCATTAAGGATTTGGTAAAGTAGGAGTTAGAGTGGAACACAGATGAGATTTTGAAGGAAATAGAAGAAGAAAGCATTGGGAAAGAATATGGTAGCATGGGCGGGAATCCCAATTTGGTGGTAAGCTTCCAAAAGGCTACACGAATAGGTGGAAAGGGTGTAGTGGTATCAAAAAGGAAAGGAATGGGATACATCAATGATTCAAGAAATGTGCTATGCGTGAGCTTCCAAAAAATTGTTCCAATAGAACAACTCCTGGATATGACTTTTTGATGAAGAAGGTGCATATCCATGAACCAGAAAGATGTTATCTTGGGCGTTCGAGTCCCACGTGGATGAACTTGAGTTTGAAGTAATTCTGGGAATGTTGTTGAAGGTGCCAAAGAAAAAAGGATTAAATCCCTTAGTGAATGCTCAACAATTGTCAAATGAGTAGGTCTACAACGCGCTTAACAAAGTTTCAGTTGAGATTGAGGCTAGACTATTCGGAAGAAATGATAGAGTGAGATTCTTAGAGGAGGAATTGAGAATAAAAAGGAGGAGCTTGTTGAGAAGAGAAAAGACTTGAAGCAAGAAGAGCTTATCAAAGCACAATTAAGGTGCAAACCGAAGGAAGAGAAGGAAAAGGTGTGTGAAGTCTCTAAGAAGGTGGAGATGATTATAGATGTCATTGTCTTAAAGTATCCCTACCTAGCACTTCTTGAGAAAAAATATGAATCATCCTTGCAGTTTATTGAGTTTTTGACTTGCATCCTCACGATGGAAAGGTGACCACTTGCCTTAGATACTTAGAAAAGAGTTGGCATGCCAAGAGAGAGAAGAGAATCTGAAGGTTTTCAAGATCGTTTCTTGATATACCAAACTCCTTGTAGAGGTAAAGTATACCGCGCAAGTTGATGAAGCTACATATGATAATTGTGCTTTGATAGAGATAGAGTGGAAAACATCCTAGTCACTACACATGAAGCATAGCTCAAGAAGTTTTAAGAGAATAATAAGGGGAAGAAAAAGAAAGGGATAAAATCCTAGCTAAGGTAGAGAAGAATTCAGAAGCTATCGAGATCTTGTGAGGATTGATCAAAATCCAGCTAAAGGAATTATACCCCCATATCACCCACATGATGGACACACTTGATGACTTGGGAAAAAAATTGGAGAGTAGTGTTGAGACAATGAGTGCCAAAGGGGAGGAACTAAGTTTTGAGGAGGTGAGTTCCCTAGTTGGAGACCTTTTTCAGCAAGCGTAGAGTGAGGTTGACACTGAAAAAGCTAGAGAAAAAATAGGTAAGGATTTCCCTCTCCTCCTTCAAAAATAAGCATTGGTCTCTTTCATTTTCCCCATTCTTTCATTATTTTCCCAATTCTTCATTCCTTCGTTCTTTTTCCCACTATTTAGAGCCTACCATTCTTTACTCATTAAAGATAATCATTTCCGAGACAAAGAACAAGCATAGTGTGGGGCGATGTTGGGCCTCAAAATATTGACTAAGTACAAGAAGACATGTGGGCACGTGGGGCCTATTTGAAGAAGGGCGCGTGGGTTGAAGGCATGAAAGGAAATGTTCTAGTAGGGTTTAGCAGAACACATGGTGCACACGCATAAGACAAGACATGTTTTGAGACTTAGCCATATTCGGTGTTCCAAGAAACACACGAGAAAAGCGTGACCCGTCTAGCAAGCGGAGTGGATAAGGTGCCAACGTGGCAGCTATATGGACAAGAATGGAATATTCCATGTATGCGATAGAAGGATCCAAAAAGACATCATTGAAAAGAGTGGAGAGATAAGATCAAAGGAAGCATGCTCCATTGTAGGACCACATGGACACTTGAAAACTGATCTGTTATCTCAGGAAGGCATGACAGTGGAGACTAAAGATATATATAGAGATACTCGGGTAGAAGAAAATACATAGAGACACACACCAAGAGTGACATCATATAGCACTGGAAAGATGAAGCTCTGCAGAAATAATGAAGGATCCTTTGGGTTGGAATTAGGAGAACTGTAGGAGTGATGGTATATTTAGAGGGATGGGTCTATAACCATTTTTATAATGTGGAAAGCATAGCTTAGGGTCTTGATGCATGACTCTGATCTGCATTGTTATATTGGTCTGTTATGGCCTTAATGAATGTAATGTGGTTATTGAAATTGTTAACATGAGTATAAGGTTATGTTCTAAAGAGTATATGTTGTTCATGAGCATAAACCCTAGTGTATTTCCTTGTGTTATGGATTAGTTCTATATTTTATTTGGTACTTCTCTTTTGTTATCTAATGGATGCATTGATATGATAACCCATCCTAAGATCTTAGAATGAACGCATGGTTCTTTTCTTTCCTACATCTAAATATGTCATTAAATATGTATTCTCACAAGACTCATATAAAGGAGGGGCTTGCACCCGTGCATGCCTTTGGTGAGCGCTTAGCACCCGCCGGGTGATAGGTGGCATGCATGGGATTATACTATTTTTCTAGGGATATAAAAATGACTATAGAGAAGATTTCGTTAATCACAAAATGCTCTACTCTTCTGCTCATCCTTGGAGTTCTCAACCATTATACATCATATTTATTGATCTGGTAGACACCAAATTTAAGTCACACCCCCCCTTTACTCCACATGTACATTAATTTAATTACCTAAAAATTAAATTAATGCCCACTCTCACAATATTCATTATTTAATTACCTTACTTGAACTAATTTCCACCTCACCTAGGTACCTCACCCCACCACATCACCTAGACACCTCATCACAGACCTATTCTTAGCATGATTCCTTTTAACTAAGACTTAATTTTGCCTACCTTAATTAACTAAGACTTAGTTCAACCATAAAATAACATTCATATCATTCCTCTAACCACATTCCCTCTTATCTAACCGCAACATTCCATTTGATTCGGGAAAATGGATAGAGATGGCCAAAAAGATTGCCAAGATCTGTCATTTTTAGTAAACCTAGGATTTCCCACCTTAACCAATGTCGGTTACCACATATTAACTTTGGTAACCTTATTTGAGAGGTTGGAAGAATTATTCTAGATTTGGAGAGAATAGATTTGCATGCAAGCATGCACCAGAGCACTCCTACACATCTAGACATCCTGAACCAACACCAAACACTGATTTGAAAGGAAAACATTCACGGTAACGTTCCGAGAAGCACATCTCGTGACATTGACCATCAGTTCTATGGATCAACCATCACCTCCATCTAACCACCAGTCTACAAGTACAAGTAAGTACATTTGGATATACACCTTCCCATATATTTATTTAGATTAGTTTCTTCATCTTTGTTTGGGAGTTCTAGTCTCCCTTACATCCCATCATCTCTCACCCTCCTGCCAATCCCTCCACCTAATCACCTACAACCTCTCAACCCTCCATACCCACCTCCAGACATCTCTGAGTATTCCCAAAGACTTGTCATTAACCTCACCATTATATATGTAATCACAGAGAATCACCAAAACCAAACTTCATTAAGTTTCTATTAGCTCGACCCTACCGATGTTGGTTAACCTAAACTATCGTCAATCTATTCTAAACCGAATAAGTCCTTCTAGACTTGCGTTGGTTTCTATGTCTAGTAAATCTATCTATAACAACAACCCCATAACATTTACCTAAATAAACTAAATCACCTAAATCTTGACCCTAACCTGTCCCAACCACCTTATTTACCTATCTGAATTCCATATCTAATCATAACCTAGCCTGTTAGATTATATTTTCTTATTGTACTTGAATGAGACACCTAAATCATATCAACTACAGTAGGACATTATTGGTTTACATCATTTCTTGCATTAAGTTGTTTTAAACAGTGGATTGACAACCATCTAGGAAGTATCACACTTCCCGGATCTAGCATACGCTAGAAGTCCACTAATATATATTGTTTAATATTCCTCTTGTGGTTTTGTTTGTATTCGTAGGTAGTTCCTCCTAGAAAAAAATAATTTCTTGCAATCAGCATTGGATTGGGGAATCAGGACGCACGCACTCTACCTTCTACCTTCATTTACAGGTATTCCTCCTCACCCTTATCTTATCTTTTTTGATCTTACATACGCATACTATTTGGTGAAACATTTTGGCACACATGGTGGGACCCTCTCTTGGGTTCATTGAATTTTCTTCATATAGGGAAACTTTTTGTGTGTTTCTTTCCTTTTGAAAAATACACATTTAATCTTCTCCCTAGTAATATTCTTTTCTTCTAATTGTCTAAATGAAATTTTTCATTTGGTGCTTAAAACAACATAATTATTCCATCTTGCATTTTCATAGTAGTGAAAGAGAACATTCTTGACCTATTCATCATTTGCTTCATCAAATATAATTGTTGATTTGGGTTATAAAATTTTCTGCATTTCATCCTTGTATGCTGCATTATTAGCTCACATTTAAAAATGAGGGCAACCTATATGCTGGAAGTCATGCCCAGCTGATGGTTGATACAATTGAACCATAAAAAGAACTAGATTCTCGCTCTCTTTTCCAAAATGCGCATATTTGAATTTACACAACTTCTTAAACAACATCCCACTTAGAAGAATCTTTCAATGATCACACGATCAGAGGATTGACACTAGGTACCAAACTGGTTATCTCTATCCATTCATCAACTCAGAGAAAGGACCACCCTCGCCATAACATAACCTAAAACCTCACCTTTAGATTTCCTTCTTCATAGGATGCCTTCCCAACCAAAAAATCTGTTCTAAATTCATAAGTCAGTCTTAATAGCATAAGCTAAAACAAACATAAATTCACTTTTAGGATTATGTGTTTTTCTTAGCTTTGTTCTTGACTTGCGTTTTGAGGTGTGAGTTACGATTCTCCATTTTTCTTCTTCCTTTTACACTCCCCATCATAGTTGGAGTATTCTAGTTGTTTTTGAGTGTGTCAGACCTCATCTTATCATTCTCAAATTTCGAGTTGATCCTTCATCTAGTTTAATTCACCAAAATCCATTTTTCTTCATTTCTTCTAATTTCATAGTAATCGCTTCGTGTCGGTCTACATCCGATCATCATCGCTTTACCTAACCGGGTCAGCTTACGGATCTTTTGGTTATTTTACTTGAAAAAAACTTCATCACCTATTCTTTTCTATTGTTGGTCCGCAAGACACCATCATATCCCCCAACTTTCTGATATCTCTGTCAGGTCTAATTTCCCCACTTCATAATAATCAATTATGTTTCATTTACTGAAACGATAATTTCCACAAAGGACCGGTATTAGTTATAATAACCGCCATCATTCACTTATAACCGTCATTGGTCATACTGACCATCGTAAGTTTTTGTGTTTGATTTTTATCCAAAACACTAACCAGATTCATCCCCTAGAATTTATCCTTCTCTGCTTCTACTATTTTCTTTGTCATTTACAAAATACAGTCTTACCAGGTCAACACTAATTCACATGGTGTTGAATCGTAGCTAAAATAACACCCTTGTATTTCACGCTAGCCGTCAGCCAATCCCACCTAGTCCATCACCGTCATCCATCCTATCACCTATGGATCTAACTCAGATTATCCCCATCGCTACTAGCGATGAGGAGTTCACAAGAATCCTTGATTAGAATCCCACGACCCTACAATACTATCTCACCCACTCATATACCCGAGAATCCTAAGGAAAGTTAATATACAACATTCTTGTATCTATCCCTCCTGCCTCGCACCCACTTCCGCATCACACATATGACTTATATTACACCCGTGGTGTCAACCGTTCCTTCATTGAATGCCTTGAGCATATCCCTATCTGCCCCCTTTTCCTCGTATATACCAGTTACATCACAACCACCTCCAGTGTCGAAACCAACACCCCTTTCCAAAATATGGTTCTTTCTATCCCTTAGTCTCTACCACCCATTACCATGAGATTCATTGCGACCACCCCACCTATTTACACGCATCACCAACAACCCCCAATCTCATCTATTACTTATTTGGGGTACATTCCACCATATCTATCCCCCTTCACAATTTTCATATTCGGCACCCTCATGTATTGGGATGCCATCCACATCATACACCCATCATCAACCTCCCTTTACTGCAAGAGGCACCCATTCCTCACAACCCACCAATGACCTCATTAGGATGATGATGGAAAATATGCAAACATTAGAAGCATTAGTTTCCAGCTCTCATAACTCCTTGACCTATGACGAAATATGTAATGAGCCTATTCATCCATCCATTCCTATTCGTCCATATCTTGTGCATTGGGAAATGCCCAAGTTCAACCATTTCAACAATAAAGAGGACCCACAACAACACTTGCAGTCATTCAAGCATGGGTGCTACCTAATTTCCCATGATGATGTTTTGCTCTTACGAACATTTCCCATGTCCCTAATAGGACCCACCTTAGATTGGTACAATAGTTTACCTAGACATTCCATCTACTCCTTCAACTAAGTGGCTCAGATTCTAGACCACTTCTCGATCAATGTAGTCAAGAAGGTCACCATGAATGATTTGTATTCGACATGACATAGATGAAGAAATATATCACATATTTTGTTTCTGTTGGCGAGTCTTATCAACCAATTAACGTTCCAGTTACCTCAAACTAAACTTATTGAGTTGTTCACTAGAGCTTGTGCCAGACACATCTCACCAACTCTATAGGTACAAACCTTCCGAACCTTTGACAAAGTATTCACCATGGCACGAAATATGGAAATTCACGCCATTGAAGAAAATAAAATCCAATTATGAAACAAGAATGCCCCGTTCAAACCAAATGATTCTTCTTCATCTTCAAAACCCCAAAATAATTATTCAAAACTAAAGGATCTTCCAACATGGTAATTCTCAAAGCGGTCCATCCCATCCTTCTAATCAAGCCCAAACTTCTTCCAAAATTTCCTCTGTCCAGGCCTTTCAGTTCCGGTGGGAGTAGAAAAAGTACACTTCAATTAGAGAGCCCTATTCTATAGTCTTGGAAAAGCTTCTTAAAGTTGGAGCCATTACACTTCCTCCAATAAAACTATATACGGTTTCGATCCCGCTCTTCCTATTCCTGCATGGTATAAGGATCATGACTACTATAATTACCATCACGTCAAAGGCCATAGTGATGGTAACTACATCACTTTTAAGAAAATTGTTCAAGAGATGATAGATAATGGATATCTCATCGTGGACAACCTGAACATGCCGAAAAAACAAATTTGTACATCTTTAAGAATTTTTCCCTAACCATAAACCATCTTCTACTAAAAATCGAACCTTCATCCAACGACATGAATGTCCGTGAATCCCACGTGGTTTTTAATATCGTACCGGTCGTTCCTCAAATCCCACCTATTTTGTCTATTGAGGAAATTATGGCACGAGCTCCTCTACCCATAGAGGAGCATACCTCTTCCACTCCTTCACCCACAGAGGAGTCCCCTTCATCTTTTCCTTCACCCATAGAGGAACCCACATTTTCTACCAATGTTGTTTCACCGTCTACCTCAAAAGATAACGAATGTAGTTAACACTTTTAATTCTCCCATCCACAGGAGAATCATCATTGCCTTCTCCTCCACCAAGGAGAAGTCTACCTCACCCCACCTACCATCTCTCCTACCCATGGGAGATTCTTCATACATACCACTACTAGTTGGGAGAAATTTTCCCTCAGCATCCTAGGACCCCATTGATATGATCTTAACTCTTTTACCCACAGAGTCCGAGGCTAGCCAATTCCCTGTCTCACAGACCTATTTTATAGGGATTTCCACCAAACTAAATGCATCTCTTCCTATAGAAGTCCCATTTTTGTAGCTGGCCGATCGATTGGATTACGTTGATAATTCCATGTTCTGGGGACATCTTTGTCCCCCTTTTTGACTCAAATGTAAATGTTTCCTAAAGATATTTCCACAATTTACCCAAATTATTTCCAACAACTAGATCAACACTAACCATGCCTATCAAAATAACTTCTTCATCATCTCTACCTACATCCAAACCTTTACCCATGACTAAAACCATTCCAACACCTAAAAACCTACCCAAACTTATATCTTCACTTGTATCTAGGCCCGTATCACTACCTTGGGTGTCATGCCGACATCAAGCCTTACCCATCCACTTGTCAAATTGATTTAGCCACGTCTTCCCAAACCTGCACCAACATTATTCCTCCACCTAAAAGGAAGACCCAACCTTCTAGGCCATATACACTAGTCTCGCCTACCACACCTTTGTCACCTTCACCCCTTCCATCCATCCTAGGGCCTCATCCATCAACCCTGACCAAACAGTCTCCTACCCAAGGCCATTCAAAAGCTAAGAAACCTACTGCTTCATCACGATCCTTCATTACACCTCATTTACCCACAAAAAACACCCTCACCCTCACCCATGTACTTCTTACCACCTATACCTCCACCAGTTACTATAACTTTCTCCTATATGACTTCAACCCATACCATCCACCCAACCTCTACCAACCACTTCCACCATAACTCGGTTGTCCCCATGGGTAACCCATCCTCTTCCACCATCTGTCTTTCCTTCTTCGCATCCTGTAATCCCATGTCACCTTTACCCAAGAAGGTGCAACCCAAAGATAAGAACCCACTACCCTCCAATAAGGTAGTTAAACCAAAAAAACCTTCCATCACTAGCTCTTCTACCACACCTTTACCCAAGCAGATGCCATCAAAACCTAAGAAAATACCACTTACCAAACCAATGGGCCAACCCATTCCCCCTCCTATAAATCCTCTTCCCTCATGATCATCCATGCCTTTACCCAAACCCACACTCACTTCCCATTATGATCCATTAGCAGGTCCTACACTAACATTTTAACCAATCTCTTAGAGACTTCCGTCATCACATTACCACCACTTCGACCTTATGATCCTCTCAAACCCAAACCAAAAGGGTTTGATGAAACCAATATTTGTGCTTATCATCATGTGTCAGGACATGATGTAGAAAATTATAAGGCCTCAAAACAATGCCTCTCCAACTTTTTCCTCCTGAAAAAATTTTGATGATGATGACCTTCTTGATGAGGACCATGTTCCACCTTCACCTATCACCACACATCATCATCCCTTGCTTCTTCAATGACCTACATCTCCACCCCCACAACCCTTTTTTCCACCTCCAAAATTTGAGATCAACATGGTTCGTATCAGAGAGTTGGCCAAATCACCACCCAAATGCCGGTGTGCCCAGCTCACTTCATAAGGCTTTCCCCCATTAGTTTTTTTCCCATCATGCCATTACACTACTCATCCTACACCTTCTCCATTTACCACCTCCCTCGATTAACATGGTCCAAGTTGCCACCCATGCCCAGAAAGACAAAGGAAAAGAAAAAGTAACTAGCCCATCAACCAACCCCGTGCCCAATATACCATCTAGCACCCACGCCCAAAATCACCATTCGAGGACCCACATACCCTATCTCTGATGGGGTCACCCATCGCACAATGATAAAATAATTACATCAATCTCCTCTAAAGATGTCTTTGTACGATCTCATCCAAACTTTTGAATCTCATAGACAAGCCCTTATGGAGGTTTTACAATCCATTGAAGTTTTACCCAATGACCCCACACCAATGGCCTCCATTATCACCCCTCACCACATGGCCTCGCTTACCAAATCATCTCCTTCTTCTACCCCCATGCCCACTCCTCAAGTCATTACCCTCATTTTCTCTGATGAGGAGATTGTACCTCTCTAGTCAGATGATCCTGATCCCACCCTTTTCATTTCCATCTATATTGATAACATACACATACGATGCATCATGATCGATGGTGGTGATAGCATTAACATCATCTCCTCCCACGCATATAATCAAATGCACATCCTTCCAATTGTATGCATAATAACCTAGTTATGTTGCACTCCTTCAATGATGCCATCACCTCCACCCTTGGCACCATTATTCTCCACATTCGTGTGGGCCCTCGCACTGTCCCAGAATTATTCTACGTCTTAGAGGGAGAGTTCCAGTATAACCTATTTCTTGGCAGACCTTGGATTCACGTCATGGGTTGTGTCCCTTCAACTTTACACCACTGTGTAAAATTCAAACATGAAGGGCATAACTATACCATCCCCACCAACCCGTCACCATTCAAAACTTGTAACATGTTGTACTGACCTAATGATGTACTTGTACCAGTCAAGGCATCTGCCACTACCCCCACTTCTCCTTCACCCATGACCCCATCCACCAATGTTGCCACCACCTCTCCCACACCTAACTCTTCTATTCCTACTACTACCACAACCTTTATAGCTGACCCATCTACTTCCCAACCAACCGATACCCTCTCCCCGCCCAATCATCTAGTGATTCATCTATCCCCGCTACCCGCATATCTACTACTATCGATCCCTTAGAAGGTGTTTTTCAACACCTCACTCTGGGGAGTATCGCCTCTACAATATTAACACATTCCTCACTCCACAAGAGTATGGAAACCTGCACCAACACCCTCATTATGACTACCACATAGGTGAGGTTTTCCTTATGGTCCTCCCCACCTTCGCACCAACTAACGTATGGGGGACTTGATACTACCACTTATTCACCCAAACCTCCATCCCAAACATGACCATTTTCATCTGACCTCTAATCTCTTACTAACCACCACTTCACCCACACTTTCCTTCATCATTATTGTGCATGGAAAGGCTTTGGCTTTAGTTTTTATGAACAAGGCCATCCATACCATCATTTCATGTACCACCCATAAACACAATGATCGCAGTGGCATTGGCTTTTGCACACACCATCTTCCAAGAAGGCCCGCATCAACCTCATTGAGGAAGACAAACCTTCTCCACCCCATTCACCAACGTCACCACCTTCACCCACGGAGTCCATAGATCCCAAATCTATTCCTCCTAACTTTTTTTTTTCATGAACATGATTTCCTTGGGACCTCTGACTTATCAACACATGGCAAGGCTCCTTTTCTCTTCCTTCCTGTATCCTAACATGATCGATGATGATACACCTTCTATTAACATCGTTCAATGTCGACATGAGTCTATACTCACCTACCTTGGTGTGAAGATTCTTATATTCATCGGTCATTACCTTCTGAGATGTAAACCATGTTGAATGAATCAACTATCAAAATCAACATTAACACTCAGGATGACCCACACATTCTAAAGATAGGCCAATCTTTAGATGTTTTGAACATGAAGCTTTTACCTCTTTCCTCTAGGACCATAGCAACACTTTTTCTTGGTCCTATGCCGATATGCCCAGTATTGACCCAAACATTTTGGTCCATAATATCATAACCATTCTTGATGCCAAACCCATAAAACAAAAGTTACGGAAAATGCATCCTCGTATTTCTCTTCTTAGTCAAAGAAGAACTTCAACACCTTCTCTCTAGTTTTCTTTCATCCTACCCATTGACTATCCCCAATGGATTTCTAACATCGTTCCTATCACAAAATGAGACAGGGGACTCTACATTTGCATGGATTTCCACAACCTCAACTTAGCTTGCCCAAAAGATGATTTTCCTCTACCAGGTATTGACCAACTTGGTTGATCTCACCACCGCCATGAGATGCTATCACTCATGGATGGTTTCTCAAGTTATAATCAAATATTACTCACTCCATAAGATCAACACAAAATTACCTTCATCACTCCTTGGGGACCTTCTACTATCGAGTCATGCCTTTTGGCCTTAAAAATGCTGGTGCTACATATCAAGCGAGCCATGACTTATATCTTCCATGACATCATGCATCACATATTGGAAGATTACGTAGATGACCTTCTTACCAAATCCAAACATCGACCAAACACCTTATATTCCTTAAGGTCATATTTTACCACCTCATCAAGTATTGTGTTCACCTTCAACCTAAGAAGTGTGTCTTCATGGTACTTTTAGGAAAACTCCTTGGTTTCATCATTTCTTTGCATGGCATAGAAGTCGATCCTGCTAAAGTAAAGGCTATTCTCAAAATGCCTCCACCTACTAATCTCTCATCAACTTTGAAGTTTGCAAGGTAAGTTATAATCTATCCATCGGTTTATTTCACAACTTTTCTGACCACGCCAACCATTTCATCATCTCCTCAAAAAGGACGTCTCATTCAAATGGGATGATGAATGCCACAAAGCCTTTGACACCTTAAAACAATACCTTCTTCAACCACCGGTGCTCATTCCCCTAAAGATGACCAACCCTTTTACCTATACATTTATTCTACTGACCATTCCTTAGGTGTCATGCTCACTCTCATCACAATGAGCAACACAGGAGCAAGTGGTTTATTACATAAGTCATACCCTTTTGACTATGAAACTAGGTACACCCATGCTGAAAAATTTTTGCTTAGCCTTAGTTTTTTTGTCACCACTAAACTTCATCATTACCTACTCAACCACAAAACATTTGTCATCACTAACATAGATCCCCTACATTACATGTATGCCAAACCCTACCAACATCAACATGTGTTACACATTGGCTCATGCTTCTTGTAGACCTTGACCTCGAATTCATCCACCAAAATTTTGTCAAAGGCCAAGCCATCACTAACCAACTAGTAGATGCACCTCTTTCTAGAGATCAACCCTCTAACTTTGATTTCCCAGATGAATCCATTGCTACCCTCTCTTTAGATGATACCACTTACCAGATGACCTTATTCTTTAATGGTTCCAAATGTCAGTATGGAGGTGGTGCAGGTGTTATCCTCATTCCTCTTAATGGTGAACCTATGCCTTTATCTTTCAAACTAGATTTTGATTACACTAACAACATCACCGAATATGAAGCACTCATATTAGGCCTTCAAACCACCATCTCCCTAGATGTTAAATCAATTAATATCTTTGGTGATTCCAATTGGTTGTAAACCAAGTCAATGGTATATACTAGTGTCATAACGAAATAATCCAAAAGTACAAATGTCATGTCGACATACTTTTGACTACCTTTGACCGTTAAAACTTCAAACCACCCCACGTTCTACTAATAAATTTGTGGATACCATGGCCTTCCTAGCTTCTCAGATACCCACTTCACCTGCCGAATCCAAAATATTTTTCACAATACAAAGGTTGCAATCACCCTCTTATTTATCTTGAGAGGTCAACTCTATCGAAACCATTGCACTTGACCCACGTGACCTTTGGTATAAGTAGTTTGCAGACTACCTTTCCTTTCCATTCTACCTCCCAATCTCACTTGTAATGGACAACACGCCTTTCTTAAAAGTGTCTCTCTGATATGTCATCATGGGTGGTCTTCTTTATAAATGTGGCTTCATGGTATTCTCTTACGATGCCTTACAAGTTCTGAAATTCCTTACACCATCAAGGAAGTTCATGACAGAATTTGTGGAGGTCACTTTAGTGGCTTAGCTATCGCTAAATGCATTCTTCACCTTGGCTATTATTGGCCAACCCTAAACCATGACTATTGTGACTATGTCAAACGTTGTGTGAAATTCCAACAACATGCTAATCTTCATCACACACCTAGTCATGCCTTACAGGTCACACGAGACCTTTGGCCTTTCTCTCAATGGGGTTTGGATCTTGTTGAGAGATCAATCCTCATTCTTCACAATGCCATCAATGGATTATAACCACTACTGAATACTACACTAAATGGGTAGAATTCCATTCCCTCATTTCTACAAAATCCAAGAAAATATGTGAATTCATCAACCATCACATCATTTTTCACTTTGGTGTCCCTCACCGCCTCATCACTGATAATGGAAAGTAATTAAAAAAAAACCCTACGAAAAATTTGTGATGCTTTTGGCATTCAACTCAGTTTCTCATCACCTTATTACCCACAAAAAATGGCCAAGTAGAATCAACCAATAAAACCTTGAAAAAATTCTTATGAAAGTAGTTGACGATACTGGGAAGGATTGGCATACACACATTCCTTTTCACCTTGTGGGCTTACCACACTAGTATTCACACTTCAACTATACCACACCTTTCTCTCTGGTCTACGGTACCGAGGTTGTCTTGCCTCTCAATTCCAGATTCCATCTCTCCATATCTCACTACAAGACATGCTCAATGATGATGACTTTCACCAAGACCGTTTGGCACAACTTGAGTTATTAGATGAACATCATCTCAATGCTCTTGATCATCTCCAAATCTACCAAAAATGTATCAAGTGTGCCTATGATAAACATGTCCACGAATGAACCTTCCAAGTTGGTGACCTCATCCTGAAGGAAAATCAACATGTAACCAAAGAAGAGAAAAGTAAACAGGGAAAATTTTCTCCTAATTGGCTTGGACCCTATATCGTTACTCATGCCTATGGATCAAGTGCTTATCATTTGTCTTCACTTGAAGGTAAACCCAACCTGAGCCCCTTAATGCCTTGCATCTTAGACCATTTTATTGTTGAAATCCAAGTCCTATATCACCTTTTATCTATTGACCGCTCATCCTTGAGCACCATTCACCTTCCATGTTACCTGTTTTGAGGATCAATGACTAAACAAGAATCATGTGATTACCCATCACCTTTCAGCCTTATCTTCAATATGAGTACCATGGCTCTACTCATGGCATGATTCTCATGGATACTTTTCATCTTTTTCAAAGATGGAATCCCATGGTCATTCATCACTTGAAACCATCTCTTTCATAGTTAACCTCTGTGTGTTATGGTTTTGTCTTCTAAACAAGAACCTAATTTTCTTCCATAGTCTTGTCCATGACTTAAATTCCAAAAGCAAAATGGGATTCAACTCCTTGAGTCAAACTTCCAGAAAAAATGACTCCCTCAAAAGGACATCTCTTCTCTCTATCTCACCACTATAAATAGACTTCTCCCTCAAGGAAAACTATATAAAGTCATTGTAAAAATATAATAAAATATTCAGAAGCTTCCCGCATTGATCAAATTCATGAAGACCTCAAGGAGATAATATACTCATCCCATATAGACTTCCCACATCGATCAGTCTATCAAAAAAAAAAAAAAAAAAAAAATGATAACTTTTTTCATGGACTTGCCTATTTTTGATCATGGGTTTCTTTCTAGGTAAACATGTTGTCGTACACTAAGTTACACTAAACCACCCATTTTCACCTCATTTCCTTTTCACCCTAATTTCCTATCTACTCAAGGGACTTTCACGCAACTACGAAATTTCATGATCATGTGACTTTCTTCACCCTTAGAATAGTCCATTATGCAAATGCCTTTAGGGTCTTACGTTCATAAGCCCATCTTTGGTATGGTGGACTCATTAGGTTCTTATCAATTAAGTGGCTCTTTTACCACCTCTTACCATTCACCTTCTTCATTACTTATTGATTCTCCTACAAGACTAGACCATCAGACCATCGACACCTACATTTTAAAAGCTTTCCACTATGACCTAAGACTCAACCATGCCTATGACCTAGACTCAACCATGCCTATGACCTAGACTCAACCATGCCTATGACCTAGACTCAATCATGCCTAAAACCTACCAACCCATTCCTCTAATTCATCATATTCTTCCCTAGCTTATGGGAGAACTACATCGCCTGAGGCCCCTTTTCACCGGGGCTATGTAGGCATAAGACTCCTAGGGCATGGGGCCTTGGAGGTTAGCTCGGCCACTCTTTACCCTAACCTATTTTCCCCATTTTCCTATTCATATTCTATCTTAATTTCCATTTTCTATAACACTTGGAAATTAATACAAACATACATATCTACCATGTTATCACATCATAAAAACATCCAATCAATCATTTCACATTTCCATAATATCAAAGATTTTGAAATCTACACCATAACATACATATAACTCATCATTTATTTCCCATGTTACCAATAACTTGAAATTAAATCAAAATTAAAAACAAGACTCCATCATGCCTAAATGACCTAACTCCATCATGCCTAAACCGACCTGACTCCATCATGCCTAAACCGACATGACTCCATCATGCCTAAACTAACCTGACTCCATCATGCCTAAACCGACCTAAACCGACTGACTCTATCATGCCTAAACCAACTCCATCATGCTACACATGCCTAATCCACCTAGTTTCCACCCATATACATATAACAATGGAAATTTTACAACACAAGTACATCATCCATCCAATAAACATCATCAACTATATAAATGGGAGAGTCTATGTATCAATACATATATACATAGATACAAATAAATACCAATATCTCAAAAATCTCATATAACCTCACCATCTTTAGCACGCAGGCTGGTATATGATCAAAAATCTCAAAAAATCTCATGTACAACCTCACTATCATCGGCACACAGGCCGGTATATATCAAAAATAAATAATAAAAATGATGACATCAATCGTCAGCCCATCTAATGTCTAGGCTAGTCTCATTTGTCTCCTCCTCCTCTCCTCCAGCCCAACACCCTACCATCATCTCTCCACCCTCTATGGGTCTATCCCTCACCTTTGCCTGACATGCATCTGGGTCAGGCCTCCGTGAACTAGTGGCCTCCCCCTGACCCTGTCTCTGGGCTCGCTGCCCCCTGTACTCTCTACACTATGCGTGTGAGATCTCTCCTCTCACTCGAGGCATGTTGTACCTTATACTCTGCATAGGAGGGACATCTATCTCAACAGTAGTCAAATGATCATGATAGTATCTGGCCTCATTCAGGCATCCTTGAATCTAGCCATCGATCTGTGGGGGTGTCATAGGTCTCGCAACAACCTGCGAGCTCTTTCCTACTACTGGTGGCCTCATCCCCTATACATGTGACCCCTGCCCTCCTCCTTGTACCATGGGACCCTATCCCATTGTTTACCTATAAAATGGGACCCTATCCCTGGCCTTGAGGGTGCCTGTGTTGTGACATGGGCTCTATAAGGCCAAAGCTTGTGCTTGTGCAAAGGGCCAACTAGCCCTGTAAACCTACTACTTGTGCTTGAAAGGAGGCTACCTGTCCCCATCTCCATCTCCACCCTATGTGGTTTCCCTATGCAACCTAGGCTCAAGGGTTTCTACTACTCTTCTTATAATGTGACAACCTATGCCTTAGATCCTGTCAGTCCCCTACACTACTCCCAGCTGTGTCATAAGGGTAGCCACCTTCCCATGTAATGTGTCCTCTAAACCGTAACTGTGACTAGATCGGATTCTCGGCCTCGGTGGTGCTTCCCATAGCTACGCTGCACATCACTACCTATATTTATCTGTAACTCTAATGTCATCAATCCATTGGTCCACTACCTACTCCTCCTACCCTTTCGGCACCGTCGGTTGTGGTAGAGGCATAGGCCTCTCCACGTCATCTCTCCTGTACTGAGGGAATGGTGGAGGCACATCTTGAGGCATCCCAAACTATCATATGACCCTATCCATGAGTATCATCTCGTGCTCTCTGGCATGGTGCCCTCTATCCATCTGAGTAATTGTAGCTCATCTAACTCTACTTCCATTTCTCTATAAAGGGAAGCCAACATACGGCCTCCAAATGATGTCCACTCCGGAAAACCCTCTAATATGCACCTATAGTATGCTACATTATGTGTAGCCCTGACAACCCTGTGCTCTCCAACAATAGGAACTCAAATCTATAGCCAACTCAACCAAGATGGCCTCGAATGCATCAGTTTGGGGCATATCAACTGATGCACACACATATGATGTGCTCATATGCCCAAAAATGAAGTAGAAAGGTACAACACAAAATGTACCTTCATAGCCTCCCATAAGCCCATAGTTCCTGTATAATTACACCAAGAATGTTGGTTCCCAAGAAAATAGGTCCTCTCCTCCATCATGTCATCAAAACCCCATCATCACCCATGGGAATCTCCCACCCTCACATCTGGATAGTGTAAAACAACACACTGCCTCCATAATCAAGACAACCAACCTCATCTCCTGAGGATGGGCCGTGTACATATCTCCATAACTTAAGATCACACTATGGAACCTCATCTCCACATCCCTCTCCAAACACCGCCAACATCAAATCCTCTGATGCCTCTAAAGAAATCAAATAAACCTACTCTCCCACTATAGGTAGCCACAGATCCTGTATACATCCTCCAGGGTGACTGTGATCTCACCCATCGGAAATGAAATGTTTTGGTCATTAAATCCCATTTGTTGATGAGTGCAACATCAAGCTCGGCTCCCAAACTATGTGCCTGTAGCATTGGACCCCAATCACGATGATGTTTGTCACGTGCTTCCACTTCTTAGAGGTCACGCTCGATCATACTGCTAGTAACAACAAGGTGGAACTCTATCCCGCATCTGCAAATGGTCCCTAGCATGCATCCAACAAACCACAACATTGTTAAACCTTAACCATACCCAACATAACTCTTAACCAACCAACCTATTCCCAAGACCCTCCCTACTTATTACCCCGTAACCACACCCCAACCCTAAAGACTACCCCTTCTCCCCCATCCCAATTTCACATCCCTCCACTCATCCCTATTGGTACCTATTACCCTACCCATTCTCAATATACCCACCTTTATATCTCATTTCTAATGTTCCCTCCCACCTTATCTCATTTATTGACCTATTTTCCCTTAGATCCTAATCGACATCACCACTTTGACTTGACTATCGATATCATCCATAATCCACCGCATCGATCACCTAATACTTGACCGATGTCAGCCAAGGCCAACCTATGTTGGCCAAGCCTCACCGATGTTGGTCACATCAGCGGCATCAAAATCTACAAACCCCTACCCTATTTCTCACAAAATTCTCAAATCTGACCTAAATACCTACTCTAACCTACCCAAACCTATCCTAGCTTCATTCCCAATCCTATTTAACCTACATTGACCTTCCCACCCCTCATTTCCTTCATTTTTACCCATAAATTTCAAAAAATAAAATTACACCCAAATTTTCACCCAACCCAATTTCAATAGCCTATTTCAATAACAAATGAAGGATCGGGATAGAATCCTACCTTGTCCCGATGCCATGCTTCGCATGGTGGTACATATGGCCGCTATATCGGTGGCCCACCCGATCCCTCTCCCACCTCTCCATCCCCAAATCAACTCCCCACCTTACAACAAATGAAATCATTCGAACCGATCTCGTGGACCCACCTACCGAATGCCACTCACCTGATACAAGACTTTCCAACTCAGCTCTCCATCTCGTTCTGTCACTTTCCAACTTTCCACCTCTCCTCTATCATTTTCTACAATTAGAAAATGACAAATGATTCCGTAAAAAGTGGAATTTTCCTTTTTTAACCCCAATTCGACATGACCAACGTTGGTCATATTTGTTCCCTAGCCAACCGACATCGCTCACACCATATAACCAAAGATCATTCAACCCTTATAGCTATTTTCCCTTACTAAGCTTATTTTTACTTGCAACCATTAGTGCTCAAACACCTTTTATCATTACAGACACCTATTGAACCATACCTACAAGCCCACACTACCCCTACATTTCCTTAGTTGTGTCTTGGGATTTGTTATTTTACCTATACCTTGGCCTTACCCATGCCATGACCTATTTTCCTAAACTTGACCTACTTGGTGTGACCATTGACCTTATGTACTCGCTATACCTTGCGATGTTATTACCTATGTTTTTTATCCTAACAACCATACCTTGCCTATTTTTGTGTAGTTTATCCCGACCAAACCTTTGTGTACCGAACATACCTAAACATTCCTCCTACAACTCGACCTACCTTGTGTTTCCGACCATATCCTATGCCTTGGATACCCTAATCACTTCACCCTTATTTGGATAAACCTATCGACCTTATATTTTGTAGAGTTTGCAATCTCTTCAAACTAGTACCATGTGGCAATCTATACGTGTGCATGCATTTGATTTCCATTACCCATTACCCGATTTTACCATGGCCTATTACTTATTACCCAAGTTGACCATCCCCCTTTTCCATGGTACTCGTACCCATCCTCACCTACCTTCACTTCCACCAACTACACATTTGTCAAACCACTCACCGATTCTGTATATACACCTCATCGATCCTAGTTTGAGGGGGATCACCTTCACGCACACATGGGGAAATCACTTCCTATTTTTTCAGCGTTGCTTACCAATACAAGCTATGCAACAAAAAGGGGCAAAATGTAAACACCAAATTTGGGTCACACTTCCCCTTTACCCCACATGTACATTAATTTAATTACCTACAAATTAAATTAATGCCCACTCTCATGATATTCATTATTTAATTACCTTACTTAAACTAATTTCCACCTCACCTAGACACCTCACCCTACCACATCACCTAAACACCTCATCACAGACCTATTATTAGCATGTTTCCTTTTAAATAAGACTTAGTCCTACCTACCTTAATTAACTAAGACTTAGTTCAACCATAAAATCACATGCCTATTATTCCTCTAACCGCATTCCTACTTATCTAAGTGCAACATTCTGTTTTGATTCGGACAATGGACAAAGATGGCCAAAAAGATTGCCAAGATCTGTCAGTTTTAGCAAACCTAGGATTTCCCGCCTTAACCGATCTTTGGTCAACCCCGAAACTAACACCGACACCCTAAACCATCATCGGTTACCATTTATTAAATTTGGTAACTGTACGTACCAAAAATTGTATGTACTGTATAGTCAGAAATTAGTTACGGAAACCCCAATGATGATTAAGATCTCTTCACAAGGTGTTCGGAATCCAGAAAGCTCGTTGAGTATACATTTGCATCCCAAAAATCCTTGTCTAGCCTCTACATGTTTTTTCCTAGCCTTTTTCTCTCTTTTTCCTTGTTTTTTTGTTGTTAGTTAGACCGACCTCCTCCCCAGGCGGCGGCGGTCTCAGAACCGTCACCTACCTGGTGGCGGTGGTCTTGTAACCATCACCCAGCCAGGGCGGCGGTCCTATAATCGTCCGCCAAGCGCAGGCGGCGGTCCTATACGCGCTTTCCGTGAATGCTCCGATGATCACGCAAGTGTGAAAATTCAATTTTCACCCGCATTTCTCAACCACTAAAGCTTGTATTTATGTTTTAGCCACTCTGAATAGTGATTTATCTTTGTTTAATGGTGGGAGAGTTCAATTTGAACTTGCCTTCTAGTAATTACAAATGCTATAAATATGCAGCTTGTTTACAAGTAAATGGTCTTGGTTCTTTGTCCTGAGTCTTCATTCTTGAGCTTCAGCCTTCAATACTCACCCTAGATTTATTTTATGAATCATTTTATGTTTAGCATGGATTAGAATTCTCGAATATTTAGCTATGTCTCACTCAGACACCGACAACGATCCTCGCTAGGAATCGTATAGGCCAAGCTTGCTTCTCTTGTGCCATCCTCTCCTACTTGTACTTCATTATATTTCTCTGAAGCTACTATTGCTCATTGTTTGAGTACCTGTTGTTTATCATTTTGTTTCATCATTGCTGCAACGACCCTGCTAGGAATCGTATAGGCCAAGCTCGTGTTCTCTTGCGCCATCCCTCTCCTACTTGTGCTTCGTGCCATTTTTACTTCAAAGTGACTACCATCCCAGTGCCTTCTCTTGTTGATGCTGCTATACTCCTACTCTTTCTGGATTCACGTGAACACGCAAGAATGAAGAGATCACTCTGAGGGGACAAGCTACAACAAAACTAGATTTTCCTCTGCTCAGTAAACTCCAGGTTTAAATCATCAAAGTTATTATCAAATAGAGTAGCGAATCATTTTATTTCAGTTAAGCTCGCTTTCAATATTGCCAGGGAAGCTATGGGGAATGATAGTTTCTGAGAAACTATGATTTGTTCCTCACTTCTGAGGTAGGATTGAAGGTTTTCAATTAATTTAATTGGCTGTCTTTTATTTAGATTCACACATCTGCACAGGTGAATAACCACACCGGGTTATCTCGCTTGTTTAGTTTTAGTATAAAAGTAGTTTAATTGTTGCTTGTAATTATAATGTTTCAATCGTATATTCTGTTTAGATTAGTTTCCCTTTCAGCAGTAGTATAAATTGTTATTTTTAGTTTAAGTTAATTCGAGACTTCATAACTAGATTAACACTGAAATTCTAGTTAGGAGGATAAACCACTAAGGAATTTATGCTACCCGCTCATAGCCTCTAAATCTCCCCTTTGTCATTTCAGCTACTAGAGATCACACTACCAGATCTTAGTCACTGATCCTCCCATGGTTAGCCATAGGAAAGTTGCTTGTCGATTCTCATCCTCGCTTGTAGCTTTTCTATCATAGAAAATTGGCCATAATCCCGGCTGTGGCTTCATCTAAGTCACCCGCATTACAAACCACCGGCTGTCTCGGCACGACCTCGAGAGGTCGGGTACGGGGAAGGTCACTTGCCGATTATCATCCTCGCATGTCACTTTTCCATCGTACAAAATTGGTGAACCCAACGTGAAAGTTCCTACTTTCTAAATCTGGAATCTTATTCTTACTTGTGTTGTCAAATTGTTTTACTTTTTTCTTCTCCGTCTCATCAGCCTTCACATCAGCTTCACCAACAAAATTGGTGAACCCGACGTGAAACAAACAACTATTTCACCTTCTATACCTCATTAGCCTTCACATCAGCTTCACCAACAAAATTGGTGAACCCGACGTGAAACTAACAACTGTTTCACCTTCTGTACCTCATTATCCTTCACATCATCTTCACCAACAAAATTAGTGAAACCGATGTGAAACTAACAATTGTTTCACCTTCTGTACGTCATTAGCCTTCACATCAGCTTCACCAACAAAATTGGTGAACCCGACGTGAACTTCCTACTTTCTAGTTTGGAGTCATATTATTACGTGTTCTTCCAAGTTAGTATACTTTTCATCTTTTCCGCCTCATTGGCTTTCACCATCACCTTCGCTCCTTCCCATTATTCTCGGGGTATTTATATACCCCAAATATGTCGATTTGATGCATATGGCAGACCCCTCTTGGGTCTTGAGGCATACTACGCCCAAAAAAATAGACAATCATCACCCTCACTCTTAGTATGGGGTGACAACTACTCAACTAACTAACCGATTGTCAACACAAACTCGAGAATCGATATAACTCATAGTTTCAAACCGAGGAGTTAGATCAGCTCACTCAAATGCAACAAACAGAGTCTTCAGTGCGAATAACATGACATTCATCGAGAATCTGGTTCATCTCCTCGATGCTTGCTTAGACCAAAATTAGTAGACAATCAAACTCATACCGAGGTTTAGATGATGAATATTCGATTACGTTATGCCAGAAAATCAACGTTCTCAAAGTATGTATCCACCGTAGGAGGTTTACAAACACAACCCGAGGTCTCTTTTCAAGAAAATACCTCTATGCCACCGCATATAGGAAATAATCTCGAGAAACTTGGCAAGATAGCAATCGTTCATAGCGGGTATCACATGCCTATACAACCATGATATACAACAAACGCCACTACGGCAAAATATCGTGACTTCACCAAATGAAGTCATTTCAACGTTGGTAGAAAAAGTGAGAGGGTTAGAACTTGCTCAAGCAAATCACCATTCTCAATTCATACAAATAGGAAGTTCCAATCCTCCACACCATCCTAGCCAAGTAGATCTCCTCACAGGAGTAGGCACGTTAGGCATGACTCCTCAGTATTCACAACAAACGCCAACTAGACCCACCATCTCTAGCATTGTTCCTCCCGGTCTAGTACAAAACAATCCATTCATGGACAGTACCCCGTCATACTTAAACATGTACTCCAAATCACCACAAGGGGATATGTTCTCCTCTCCCGACATGTTTTCTCAAACACAGGTGCTCCCTTATGCCCCTACCAATGCATACGCTATGCCGTACCAACAACCCATTCCACCGCCGCTCCCTCAACAGCACCTTCTATGGTCGAAACATATGCGATAGGGACGTACTCAGAATATTTGAAAGAGCCCTTGGATTTCACCATACGAAGCATCATGCTTCCAAGACCTCTCCCCGATTTTCCCAAATACAAAGGCGAGGGAGATCCAAACGCACATATCAAAGCTTACGCTACGGCCATTCGAGAACTACTCCCATGGGATGGGGTTGTTGCTAAAATATTCCCAAAAACCTTGGAAGGCATCACTCTCGATTGGTATTATAGAATACCTGAGGCTTCCATACATTCATTCAAACAACTCGTGTCATAGTTCATCAAGGCCTTCGACATGAACAAATTATTAAGAACAAGAATCAGAGAGTTCTTACACATCAAACAAGAACACAATGAATCTGTCACCCATTTCATCCAGAGGTGGCGTACGCTTTTTATTCTTCGGCAAGTGCTGCAAACATGGATCAAATGGAACTATGTGATTTAATCCTTCATTCTCTTAGCAGAGAAGTGAAGGAAGAAGTCCGTTCCCATTAAGAACTTACGATGAAGTACTTGAGAGCGCTCTTCCGAATAGATCAAGAAACAATTGATAGTGGTCGTAAAACATATGGAGCAAATGGGAAATTAATCACTCCCAATCAAAACACTATGACCTATCCTAATGCTGGGAATACCGATGAAGGACCCAAGATCCTTAACGAATACCGTGGGGTTACAACAGATGGAGTCACCGGTCAAGTAAAGGACCAAATGTTGTGAACACCCCGGCACCTGCTAACAATCAACGCAATAATAACTTCACTCCAGATTAATACAAAGTGGATTCTAATCATTCTCCACAACAAAGCAAATCTAGTCACAAGGCTTTGCCGGGGCCCGATGGATATCAAAACCAAAACCAAAGGCCACAACCTCGAAATTTCAACTATAACAACCAATAGCCCAATCAGAACTTTGGGCCACAACAAGATTCAAACCGATGACCACGGAACTATAATCCCAATCTATATTGTGGTTTCCAAAAATTAGGGGTCATGATACTAGGACTTGCCATGACTGCAACAAAAATCTTACAACGTCTACCAAAGAGCAAAAACAACTCTTTGTAGATATGTTTCGAAAATCCTAAACCGCCACTTGGTATGGGATCGCTTTCCACTCAAAACGCACCCTAAAGATCTTTAATGATCCCCTCCCAAATCACGATAATAATAAAGTTAAATCTAAATGGGATGAACAAGGGTGTAATGACAAAGAAACAATGATCATGAAGCCTCAACCTCACTAAGTCCATTAGTTGCGCCACAACTAGGAAGTCAAATGACCTAAGGTAAATCGGTTTAGTGGAGTTAGACGCTGAACTACCCATCGAAGCTATAACAAGGACGCGAGAGTATTTCTCTCAACCAAGTCCAAGCCACCGCCAGCAGGTAGATGACATCCAACAAATCATAGTAAAACCGTGGGGGTGTCTATGATTTGATTAACGACCTAACAAAACCTTCTCACACATTTCATTCTTAGACTTACTAAAGAACTCTCTTACTCACATCGCTTCTCTTTTAGAAGCATTAGGTCTTGGTCATCTGATTAACATCACCCCCCCTGAAATGTAAGTAAACCATGTAGACTTTGACATCTACCCTCCAGGGCAGGCAGATAGGGATACTGAGTTTGTATTTAACATAAGCAAGATGCCAACAGACACTGAAATTTCACGTAGAGGTGATCCACCCTTGCACTTGCAGGTTTGGATTTACAACAACTACATCAAGCGTGCAATGATTGATGATGGGGCAGTAGTTAACATAGTCCCCTTCACTTTTCTTCAAAAGCTAGGGTATGGAGAAACAAATTGTTCCATGACTCGGAACACACTAAGAGGCTATGATAGCCTTAAAGCCACCTCAATTGGAACTATAATACTACCGGTCACCTTAGGACCCAAAACAATCCTCACTGAATTTTATATTATAGATCGGGAAACCAACTATAATATGATTCTCGGTCGTCCATGGATACACCGCATGAAGGCAATCCCTTCCACGTTATTCCAAGAAATAAGATTTCTACACTTAGGAAAAGTCTTCATCGCTCAAGGGGATCCTAAACCCTTTGATATACACTTAGAAAACCTCAAGAAAAAGAAAGGAGTCCATACAGAGCATGAACTTCCCATGAATCAATTAAACAAGTCGCCTCTAACAAAAGAGTTAGTCCCGGTCACCCCAGACATTCCAAAGGTTGAATTTGTTGACCCAAAAATATACGAGGTGGCAAAGACAAATAAAGATAAGTCAATTTCTGTGGAAACAGTCTCCACTAAAACCACAACAGGAATTATGAAACTCTTGGAGAATGACGAACCGATCTTTCTCCCATTCGAACCTCAAGGAATGGGTAGTCTTCTCGGTATAGCATCTCTTCCCTCCGATGACCTAAATCTAGATATGAACATGATAGAATTCACAAACGAAGAAGGGCAATTTAAAATTGAAACGATGCCTATAAAAACCATCTCTAGGCACTGCCCTATTTTAAAGCCTGGTTTCGACCCATGCGCGTCTGAAGCTAAGTTTTCCCTATCCATGGGGCAAGACCTCATCATTCAACAAAATTTACAAATAAACACAATGCTCCATATGGGAGAAAAGGTCGAGCAACATAGTCATGCTCACCCACATGCCATCTCTCAAAAACATGACAAAGAGGCACGCGAATGCCTCTTTCAAAAAAATTTTTAATAATGGGACATATACACCTCTGGGAAAGGGTTGTAAGTTCAAACCCAGAATGGTAGGCCCTCGTCAAGAGAATGAAAAATTTGAGGATAATGGTTCTCCATTGTGTACTTCTAGGGGTGAAGAATTCGATATTCGTCAACTTTCTTCACCTTAGACATCATGACATATAGTTCCACCTGCATTTTCATATGTACATGGTTACAGTTGCATTACATATTCATTTAGATAGGTTCATTTTGTTCACTCGTTTCATAAATATTGTAGTCCAGGAACTTACTCTTAAGTAATCTGTTACAAATTTCTGAAGATATTGGAAAAATTATTCAAATCACATCTCTTCAAACATCATCAAGTACTTTCAAATCTTCTCATCAAGTTCGACAGACAAACATTGATTTAAAACCATACCAAGACCTCGCATACTTGGCTTCTCTCTTTCGCTACTAGGTGAAGTTGTCCTTGCCTACGGTCTGTTCTAGAAGCTTCTTGGTGTCACATCTATCCCTCTTAAAATCTCTTGGAACGAAAGGATATCCCAAAGTCATAGATCAGAAATGTCAAAATCAAATGAAATCAAAAGTGCCAAGCAAACAAAATATTTTATTTTACACACTTCTTTGCCCCATCAACCTTTGGTGATAAGCTCACATCTCTTACTGGTGATGTGAGGTTGGGAAAGGAAAGAAGTGCCCTTACTCACCTATATCTTGCCTTTGGTGAAAAACCCATGCCTTACTAGTTGCATGAGGCAGGGTGTGGGGGGTCCAGTCACACAAACTAACAAATCTTGGTATGCTAAAAACATAAGTCAAATTCTGTTAAGAGAAGGAAAATATCCAAACATCCAAATTCCAAAGAGATCAAATCCTCAAAACCAGATTTTGTCAACCAGGTTGCCATTTATGAATCTAAGTCTAGATAAACTGAAAAGTAAGTGGCCTTTTAAGTTTGGTAGTAGTTTTGAGTAGGGTGGGTGTGTAGGTCTAAATTTGGTTCTTGTTCTTGTTTTGTTTGTCTCTCATCATTCCACTCAAATCAAACTCATACAACTTGTGCCCTTCCCAATTCTTGGTGTTGAGCCCTCGCATCTTACTAGTTGCGTGGATTTGGGATTGGGGCAAGTTCATCTCTTTATCGCTATACATTCATCACGTTTTGCCAACATAAGAAGAAATCACAGACATTGTCTAAAGAGGCCAAAAGTTCAAAACTACAACATGTTCATCATCGCATATCAGCATTGCAAAAGCAAATAAAGTAAAAACATTCTGTTTAACATTTGTTATCACTTGTCATCCGTTGCATACATTCTGAAAAGCATATGAAAATCGGGAATTCTAAACATCTAAGAGTACACACATGAATCAAGTCGAGCCAACCCTATACAACGAATAACCAAGCCAAAAAGAGATATATGTACATATCACGGTGTGTCATAGCTTTTTACGATGTCATCGCACACTAGGTGCGGTCAAAATGCTTGCAATAAGCACAAAATACCAAAACAGCATACATGCCTCACAAAATGGAGACTAAGAAATAAAGGAACTCGCCTATCCACCCTTTTGAGGCCCATTATGACTACTCTAGTTACAAATTTCTTAGGAGTTCTTCTCAAAAGCATTCAAAAACAGCAAAAAGCTAAGCCTAACGCAAAATACCATTCCCAAGCTCATTCCAATTCAATCATACTCAAAAATGAAAAGAGTGATCACCGTGGACCCAAAGCTCAAAAATTACCAAATCGATACGCACAAATGAATAGGAAAATGAACTCATTTTGTATATTTATGACATTCTAACCTTGTTTTGAATGTTCTTTCCCATAGTTGGAGTGCCGACAGAGGTAAGTTCTTATCCTCGCGTAAATGGTAAGTCCTCATTTCATATCAATTTAGTATTTATTTTCAATTTATTTTATCTATCTACACTTGAGTCCCTTTTTCATTTTACAGATAGTGGGAATCTGGATGGTGGCATTTCGGCACATGGGCATGTCAGGTATAGCCTCTAACTCCCCATTTCGGGACTTCCATACTCGGACCCAACGTTTTACGCCTCTTCATGGCTAAAACGCTTCTCCGAGGGGGCAATATGTACGTACCCAAAATTGTATGTACTGTACAGTCGAAAATTGGTTACGGAAACCCCAATGATGATTAAGATCTCTTCGCAAGGTGTTCGAATCCAGAAAGCTCGTTGAGTATACATTTGCATCCCAAAAATCCTTGTCTAGCCTCTACATGTTTTGTCCTAGCCTTTTCTCTCTTTTTCCTTTTTTTTTTGTTGTTAGTTACAGACCGCCCCTCCCTCGGGCGGCGGTCTCAGAATCGCCACCTGCCAGCTGGGCGGCGGTCCTCAGTGCACGCCCAGTGCCGGGCGGAGGTCCTCAGTAATCGCCGCCTGCGCAGGGCGGTGGTCCTGTACGTGCTTTCCAGAATGCTCCGACGATCGCGTCAAGCGTGAAAATTCAATTTTCACCCGCATTTCTCAACCACTAAAGCTTGTATTTATGTTTTAGCCACCTGAATAGTGATTTATCTTTGTTTAATGGTGGGAGAGTTCAATTTGAACTTGCCTTCTAGTCATTGCAAATGCTATAAATATGTAGTTTGTTTACAAGTAAATGGTCTTCGTTCTTTGGTCCGGAGTCTTCATTCTTGAGCTTCAGTCTTCAATACTTAGTCCTAGATTTATTTTATGAATCATTTTATGTTTAGCATGGATTAGAATTCTGAATATTTAGCTATGCCTCACTGTACACCGACAACGATCCTGCTAGGAATCGTATAGGCCAAGCCGCCTTCTTGTGCCATCCCTCTCCTACTTGTACTTTGTTGTATTTCTCTGAAGCTGCTTATTTGCTCATTGTTTGAGTACCTGTTGTTTATCATTTTGTTTCATCATTACTGCAACGACCCTGCTAGGAATCGCATAGGCCAAGCTCTGTTCTCTTGCGCCATCCCTCTCCTACTTGTGCTTCATGCCATTTTTACTTCAAAGTGACTACCGTCCCAGTGCCTTCTCTTGTTGATGCTTCTATACTCCTAATATTTCTGGATTCACGTGAATACGCAAGAACGAAGAGATCACTTTGAGGGGACAAGCTACAACAAAACTGGATTTTCCTCTGCTCAGTAAACTCTAGGTTTAAATCGTCAAATTTATTATCAAATAGAGTAGCAAATCATTTTATTTCAGTTAATCTCGCTTTCAATATTGCCAGGGAAGCTGTGGGGAATGATAGTTTTTGAGAAACTATGATTTGTTCCTCACTTCTGAGGTAGGATTGAAGGTTTTCAATTAATTTAATTGGCTGTCTTTTATTTAGATTCACACATCTGCACAGGTGAATAACCACACCAGTTATCTTGCTTGTTTAGTTTTAGTATAAAAGTAGTTTAATTGTTGCTTGTAATTATAATGTTTCAATTGTATATTCTATTTAGATTAGTTTCCTTTTCAACAAAAGAGTATAAATTGTTATTTTTAGTTTAAGTTAATTCGAGACTTCATAATTAGATTAACACTTGAAATTCTAGTTAGGAGGATAAACCACTAAGGAATTTATGCTACCCGCTCATAGCCTCTAAATCTCCCCTTTGTCATTTCAGCTACCAGGAGATCACACTACCAGATCTTAGTCACTAATCCTCCCATGGTTAGCCATAGGAAAGTTGCTTGCCGATTCTCATCCTCACTTGTAGCTTTTCTATCATAGAAAATTGGCCATAATCTCACTGTGGCTTCATCTAAGTCACCCGCATTACAAACCACCGGTTGTCTTGGCACGACCTCAAGAGGTCGGGTACGGGGAAGGTCACTTGCCGATTATCATCCTCGCATGTCACTTTTCCATCGTACAGTAACCTTGTTTGAGAGGTTGGAAGAATTATTCCAGTTTTGGAGAGGAGAGATTTGCATGTAAGCACGCACAAGAGCACTCTTGCACATTCAGACATCCTGAACTAGCACCAAGCACTGATTTGAAAGGAAAACATTCATGGTAACATTATGGGAAGTACAACTGCGACACTAACCACCAGTTCCATGGATCAACCATCACTTCCATCCAACCACTAGGTCTACAAGTACAAGTAAGTACATTTGGATCTACACCTTCCCATATATTTATTTAGATTAGTTTCTTCATATCTGTTTGGGAGTCCTAGTCTCCCTTGCATCGCATCATCTCTCACCCTATTGTTAATACCTCCACCTAATCAACTACAACTTCTCAACCCTACATACCTACCTCCAGACATCCTCTGAGTATTCCCAGCACTATCATTATTCTCACCATTCCCCGTCCCTTCTTTGTGAAATCACGAGAATCACCGAAACCAAACTTCATTAAGTTTCTATCGATCACCCTACCGACACCGGTTAGTATAAATTGTCGTCAATATATTCTCAACCAACATCGGTCCTACTAGACGAGGTCGACTCTTAGTGTCTAGTAAATCTATATATAGCATCAACCCCATAAAATTTACCTAAATAAACCAAATCACCTAAAGCTTGACCTTGACCTCTCCCAACGACCTTATTTACCTGCTCCTCAAATTCCTAATTTGATCATAACGTAGCTCGTTAGATTAAATTTTATTATTATACTTGAATGAGACACCTAAATCATATCAAATACAATAGGACATTATTGGTTTGCATCATTTCTTGCATTAAGTTATTTTAAATAGTGGATTGACAACCATCTTGTAAGTATCACACTTCCCGATCTAGCATACATTAGGCAAATCACCGATGTATATTATTTAATATTCCTCTTGTGGTCTTGTTTGTATTCGTAGGTAGTTCCTCTTAGCAAAAATTAAGTTATCGCAATCAACATTGGATTGGGAAATCAGGGATGCACGCACTCTACCTTCCACCTTCATTTATAGGTATTTGTCTTCACCCTTACCTTATCTACTTTGATCTTATGTACGCATACTATTCGAAAAATAGATCTTCATGATTATGTCTCATTTACATACCTTTACATGATTCTATGTAAACTTCAAGAATCCTTCTTAGATATTTTCCTTCATCTCTTTGATCAAAATATATCTACCTTATCTTAACAAAGAAGTATTTTATGCATCTAGTTCATGTTCCTAGAGCTACAAATTAATTCCTTTCACTTTGTATCTTCACAGAATACTGTTGGAAACTAGGACACCAATAGGGGGTGAATCGGTGTCTTCTAAAATTTACCTTCTTAAAATTGATATGAGAAACACATAAAACCATACACAAGAAATTTGCAAGAGATGACACGAAACACAAGTTTTAATGTAGGGGAACTGTACGTACCCAAAATTGTAGGGTACTGCACCACCGAAAATATGTTACACATACCCCAATGATGATACAGGTCTCCTTGCAAGGTGTTCGGGATCCAAAAAATCTCACCAAGTATATGTTTGTATCCCATATGCCTCATCCGGCCTCTGCGTGCTTTGTTCTACCCTCTGCCCCCTTTTTCCTTGCATTTTAGTCTTAAGTGATGAGACCACCACCTTTCCTGGGCAGCGGTCCCGTGACCGCCACCCAGGACAGGGCAGCGGTCCCATAACCGCCGCCTTGCATAGGATTGTGATCCTACGTGTGTTTTCCAAAAAGTTCCAATGATCATGTCAAACATAAAATTTCAATTTCTATCCGCATTTTTCAGCTACTTTGCTTTGCATTTATGTTTTGGCCACCCTATGAATAGTGTTTTCACTTTGTTTAATGGTAAAAGAGTTCCATTCCAAGTTACCTTCTAGTGAATGCATTTGTTATAAATAGCCAGCTTGTTTTCAAACAAAAGGCCCCTCTCCTTCTCTATTTAATCATTCAGTATTTTGAGTTTCTTTTTTAGAATTTCAATGGTTTCATGTTTGCATCCATTGTTAGTCTTCCTTTGTTGTTTAGAGGTCATTTAATCTTCTTGTTTCAACCTTGATTCATTGTTGTTCCATGCAAGCTAGTTTAGAGTATGGTAGTTTCATTCTTAGATTGGAATCCATTTAGAGTTGTAGGTTTTTTCTGGTCACAAAAGATAGTTTCTAGAACTCTCGGCGCATTTGTGTTGTATTTCCGCAATAAATCCTGCTAGGAATTTCATAGTCAAGCTCTGTTCACTTGCACTATCTCTCTCTTACTCGCATTATATTCGGTCTATATCCAAAGCTGCCATGTTCCAGTACCTTCTTCTACTGATGCTATCATATACACACTTTTCTAGATTCACGAGAACATGAAGGAACGAGGAGATCAAACTGAGGGGATGAAGTCACACACAACTAGATTTACCACTATTATGTAAACTCCAAGTTTGAGTTATCAAAGTTCTAGTTACAACGTATCAAATAGAGTAGTAAATTATTTTATTTCAGTCAAAGCTCACTCTCGATATCACTAGGGAAGTGTGGGGATTGATAGTTTCTAAGAAACTATGATTCATTCCTCACTTCTAAGGTAGGATCGAGAGTCTTTCAATTTAAAACAATTAGTTGCTTAGATATTTAGGATAAATTCACAACTGCACAGAAAATAGCTACACCGGGCTACTTTGTTTGTTTTAATTCATTACTAGATTAGTTGTCCATTTTCTAAATATATTAGAATAGATTCTCTTTTAATTTCGTTAAAATACTTCATCAAAAATACAAAAATAAAAGAATACATGCATAGTGTAGATACATCTTTCATAATTAGTTTATTAGTTTTAGTTAAAAGTTGAATCATTTTGCATGACAATCACGGGACCTAGAGATCCCAAGAGAATACATATTTGAAGCAATGCCGCCTCAACCAAATATCCCCACAACACTAGCTGATATAGATCAAGACCTTAGGATACAGGTCTTTTGAGCAATGGTAAACCTACGAGCAATTAGTGAACAACTGAGAGAGTTAAATATTGAAGACGACAAGGCATACACATTTTGGTCAAATCATCCTAACTATAGATTGCCTTGATAGGGCATCCGTATGACTGTACAAGGATTCAAAAGAGAACAAGTATTTGGTTGTGATCCATTAGTTCCAAAACCTAATACAGGAGACCTCCTCAATGACATAGATACTAGCTTATGCATTCAAGTTGCCAGAACACCTGTAAGGTATTCTGAGAAAATTACACAACTCCTAGTTCTAAACATAGAGGCTGAAAAGGCATATGATTATTGGATAATCAGAAGGAGAGATTAACTCTTCACATGACCATAGGAGGTCCGACACAACCATGAACTTACGGTTGTGATCCAAAGGCCCCACAACCCAATGGGCCTATTTATTGATCAGACATTGATGCTGATTTAAAGACACTAGTATTTAGGTCCTCACTACTCCCACTAGACATCATTACACAATTTGCGTTATTAAACGTAGCAATCAATTAGGCTAAGGATTTATGGACTAGACCAGAGAATCAACCATAAAATCCCAGAGAATCCATTACACCTCCCATCACCATTTTATGACCTTGTCTGGAAATATACATGAAGCACCTACAGGTCACTTCCCACATATCCAACAGCCAATAAATAGGATCTCGACAGAGCTCGACATTGATTGGAGCCTCCAAACAACTATTATATCCGAACGATCCATTACACCAATTCAGGTTAGGAGGGCCTTCTTCGCCTTAGATTCACAGATTCCATTATTGCATATTGAGGATATAAGATTACCCAACTAGTTTGTCTGTATCCATATATATTCCACATTCACCGCCATCTCGACACGACCTCAGGAATTCGGTACAAAGAAGAGTTACTTTTAGATTCTCATGCTCGCATGTCACTTTTCCATTGTACAAAATTGGTGAACCCGACGTGAAACAAAAAATTCTTCTTCTTTTATTTTCATTTCTTTCATCCACCTTCACTCTTTCCCATTATTCTGTGGGTATTCATATACCCCGAATATGTCGGGATATGACGCATATGGCAGACCTCTCTCAGGTCTCGAAGCAAATTATGGTCAAAAAAATAGACAACCGTCACCCTCGCTTTCTACATGGGCTGATAACTATTCAAGTAATTACTTGTCATCTCAAACTCCCCCTCAAAGAACTAGTTCCAGTTCTTCATTCTCGAATTGAGGAGTTGGATCAGCTTGCACAAACACAACAACCAGAGCCCTTAGGCTCTAACAATATGACATTTACTGGAGAATCCATTTCATCTCCTCGGGTCTTGTTCAGACCACAGATCAGTAGACAGTCAGATCCACTCCCATTTTTGGATGAGGAGTACTTAACATGCTATGCTAGAAGCGAACAACACTTCCAAAACATGTACCCGCCTATAGGGAGTTTGTAAATACAATTTGATACCCTACTCCAAGAAAACACCCCCATTCCTCCACCTATGGGAAATGCCCTTGGTGAATCTTACCAGATAATGATCAATTCATATCAGGGTATCATACCCCTTTACAACCTCAAGGTATACAACAAATGCCATTAAGGCAAAACACTGTGTCTTCACCAATAGAGGTCATTTCAGCCTTAGTTGAGAAGGTTAGAGGACTAGAACTTGCTCAAGAAAACCAAAATTCATATTTTAGGCAAGCAGGAATCCCCAACCCTCCACATCACCCCAATCAAGTTGACCTCCTTACAAGAACAGGCACGTTAGGCATGCCTCCTCAACATCCGTATAATTACCCACAACAAACACCAACTAGGACTGTGTTTTCAAACACCGCTCCAGTTGAAAATATGATACCTCCCGGCTTGGCACCAAACAACCCATACCAAAACAATGCTCCTCCCTACTTAAACATTTATTCAAAATGACCACAAGGAGACATGTTTTCTTCTCCCGGGATGTTTTTTCAAGCATAGGGGTTCCCTTATGTCCCTGGAAATGCATACGCTATGCCATATCAACAAACCATGCCACCCTCACCCCCTCAGCAAGCACCATTGATGGTTGAGGCCTATGCGGTAGGGACTTATTCAGAATATTTAAAAGAGCCCATAGAATTCACCATACAAAGTGTTATGCTTCCAAGACCTCTTCCTAATTTACTCGAATACAAAGGGGAAGGGAGATCCAAATGCACACATTAAATCCTATGCCACAACCATACGGGAATTACTCCCTTGGGATGGGGTTGTTGCTAAGATATTCCCTAAAACCTTAGAGGGTATTTCCCTTGATTGGTATTATAGAATACCTGAAGCCTTGATACACTCATTTAAACAACTCATGTTAGAGTTCATCAAAGCTTTTGATATGAACAAATTATTAAGAACAAGAATCAGGGAATTCTTACATATTAAACAAGAACATAATGAATCTGCTGCTCATTTTATTCAAAGATGGTGTACGGTTCTCTACTCATCAAAAAGTGCTCCAAACATGGATCAAATGGAACTATGTGATTTATTCCTTCATTCTCTCAATAGAGAGATAAAGGAAGAAGTCCAGAAGTTCCCACTAAGAACTTACGATGAAGTACTTGAGAGTGCTCTCCGAATCAACCAAACAACGATAGTGGTCGTAAGACATATGGGACAAATGGGAAATTAACCACTCCCAATAAAAACACCGTAGCCTATCCTAATATCAAGAATGCTAATCAAGGACCTAAGATCCTTAACAAGAACTGTAGAGTTACAATAGATGGAGTAACTGACCAAACTAAAAGAGCAAATGTTGTGAACATTTTGCCACCCGTTAACAATCAGTGAAATAACAATTTTACTCCAACAATCAACATGGTGGATTTTAATCATCCACCATGACCACAACAACAAAAAAATGACAAATCCAAACACAAGGTCCAAATCGAAACCCAATTGGATATCAGAGTCAAAACCAAAGGCAACAACCTCAAAATTTTAACTCTAACAACCAACAACCTTATCAGAATTTTGGGCCACAACAGGTTTCAAATCAATAACCTCAAAATTATAATCCCAATTTGTATTGTGGTTTCCAAAAGATTCAAGGCCATGATACTAGGACTTGTCGTGACTACAATAAATTCATGCAGCATTTGCTAGAAGATTAAAAACTCTTTATAGATATGTTTTTAGAAAATTCTGTAGTACCCATGCCAAACACTTATACAAAGGCTTTTCCCTCAAAAAGCACCCTCAATATCTTTAATGATCCACTCCCAAACCATCTTAACAATAATAAAGCAAATCCTAGCGGAGCAAACAAGGGTGTTATAACAGAAACAATGATCATGAATCTTCAACTTTGTTAAATTTTCCAGTCACACCCCAACTAGGAACTTGACCCCAAACTAAGATAGTTGGTCTGGTGGAGTTAGACACCGAGATACCTGTAGAAACCATAACAAGAACACGAGATTATTCTTCTCAACCAACTCCAAGTTATCCATTGGAACTAGACAACATTCAACAAACATTGGTAAAACCCATAGGCACCTATGATTTAATTAATGACTTAACTAAAACCTTCTCTCACATCTCCTTTTTGGATTTGTTAAAGAACTCTCCCACCCATAGGGCTACCCTCTTAGAAGCGTTAGGCCTTGGTCATTTAATCAACATCACTCCTCCTCCGGAAACGCAAGTAAACCATGTAGAATTTGACGTCTACCCTCTAGGGAAGCCAGATAGGGATACTGAGTTTATATTTGATATAAGCAAAATGCCAACAGACGCTGAAATTGCATGAAGAGGCGACCCAACTTTACATTTACAAGTATGGGTTTACAATAATTATGTTAAACACGCAATGATTGACAATGGGGCAGCAGTTAACATAGTCCCCTTCGATTTTCTTCAAAATTTAGGATATGGAGAGACAAATTGTTCCACAACATGAAATACACTAAGAGGTTATGATAGCCTCAAGGCCACCTCAATTAGAACCATAGTTTTACCAGTCACTTTAGGACCCAAGACGGTCCTCACTAAATTTTATATTATAGATCGAAACCAATTATAATATGATCCTTGATCGGTCATGGATTCACCACATGAAGGCAATCCCTTCCATGTTATTCCAAGAAATAATATTTCTACAATTAGGAAAAATATTTGTGGCATAAGGTGACCCAAAACCCTTCGATATACACCTAGCTAATTTGAAGAAAAGACCAGAATTCACTCCGAGTTTGAACTCCCAACAAATCAACTTACTAAACCAATTAATTCAAAACCAAAAGAGAAGTTGATACCCACCACAGAATTGGAAATTACAAATCTGGCCGAGGACATTCCAACACTCAAAAATGAGGCCAACGTCATAGAAACTAGTGTCATTAGGGACTACCGCAAAAATTGTCGAGTTGCTAGAGAAATATTTACCTATTCTCCTACCATTTGATTCTATGGGTATGGGATACACCCTGGGAATTGCTTCTCTTCCATCAGACAAAGTTTGTATGGTAGAAGTAACCAAAGCAGAAGAAACAGATATGACAAATATCCCAACATCTAGTTTTCCAAGAAAATATTGGACTCTCCACTTCGATGGAGCTAGATGTCACTTTGGAGCTGGGGCAAGAGTGATCTTTACTTCACCTGAGGGAAAGATCCTACCTTTCGCCTTTAAATTAAACTTTGAATGTATGAACAATGGGGCCAAGTATGAAGCTCTCCTCCTTGGTCTCATCCTCACCAAAAGAATGGGTGTCGATAACATTAGAGTGCTAGGAGACTCGCAACTAGTTGCAAACCAAGTCTCTGAGGTATATCAAACTAGGGCTAAACATTTACAACTCTACAAAATAGTAGTATTAGATCTAAGAAAGGGATTCAACTTCATATCAATTGAAGCAATCCCATGAGAGTAGAACCTTCTCGCAGATTCAATAACAACCTTAGCTTCTCGTTTCACTCCAAATAGTGAGTTGGAAGATAAAAATTTCACAGTATCACTTTGTATTGAACCATTAGTGCGTAAAATACCAACAAACCCACTCCTGACTCATGGAGAAGCTGAGAATGATTTTCCTATCATGGATCACTTTGACAATGATAGAGTCACTCTCAAATATCTAAACACCTATGCGGAGCTACACCTTGCTTACCACATAGTGGATCTTTCCCTAATACCACATTCCTCTTCCTATTTTTGAAATCCCATGGTAGAGTCTCCTCCACAAAAGGATCTCGATATCTACAAGGTAGAAGATGGAGAAATCTTGGAACTACCTCCAGCCCCACCTGAATTTGAAGAAGGTAACACTTCTTTAATAGAAGAAACCATTGACATAAACATTGGAATGGAGGAAGAACCAAAATTTTTGAAGTTGGGATCCTCGTTAACTCTAGAGGAGATAGAAATACACACCCAAATCCTCAAAGAACATCAAAAGGATTTCACATTTAACTATAAAGAAATGATGGGCATTGCACCACACATTGCGGTACATAACCTTGTCACTAAACCAGATGCAAAACCAATTAAACAAAAGTCAAGACCAATGAAGCCAAAAGTGGCTCTCATGGTAAAAGAGGAAGTAATAAAACTTCTCCAAGTGGGATTCATCAAACCCGTTGACTATTCACAATGGGTATCTAATATCATCCCTGTTCTAAAAAAGAATGGGAAGATACACATTTGCATAGATTTTGGGATATTAACAAAGCTTGTCCCAAGGATGACTTCTCGTTACCATCCATTGACATTATTGTTGATGCAACAACTAGATTTGAACTGTTGTCCCTCATGGATGGGTTCTTAGGGTATAATCAGATTAAAATATCTAAACAAGATCAAGCCAAAAATACATTCATAACTCCTGGGAACTTATTGCTACTGTTGTCATGCCATTCAAATCTTAAGAATGCCGACGTTATGTATCGCTGGGAAATGACATACATATTCCATGATCTTATCCATAAAATTGTGGAATCCTATGTGGATGACTTATTTGCCAAGGAAAAGAAGCGCTGTGATCATCCAGAAGTACTCTGTATCATCCTCTCATGATTAATTAAATATGGTGTCACATTAAACCCAGAGAAGTGCGTGTTTGGTGTGACAGGAGGCAAAATTCTGGGCTACATTATATCTTCATGAGGGATTGATGTTGATCTAGCCAAAATCCAGGTTGTTCTTGAAATGATTCCACCATCGGATGAGTTTGGAATCAGGTCATTTCTTGGGAAACTCAGTGTAATCTGAAGGTTCATCCTGGATTTAAGTTTTTCCATTCATCCAATCAACAATCTATTAAAGAAAGATTATAGCATTGATTGGATTGAAGAATGCAACGAGGCCTTCAAAGCAGGTAAACGCTTGTTGTTTTCTCCACCCACGCTAATGCCTCCTAGACCAGACCACCCTTTGATCCTATACCCACCGAACCACCTAAGATCTCGATACTACTGTCTTGAGAGACGACCGCCTCCCAAGGATTAGAACCCACAATAAACGGTAGACATCCTCCAGGGTGATGGACCACTCACCCCTCACACTTGGTAATCATAAAGTGTTTCGATATGTGTCCCAATATGAAAATAAATCACATAATATGTGACTGGCAGGTGCGACATGAGGAACCTATGCGATCCTCCAAATACCGGCCCTCTACAGAGTGTCTCACTCTGTCTAGGTCAGTGCCTCTAACACTACTAGGAGACAATCAAACTCCCTCTCTTGGCTCCATCTGATGTAATCCTCCTTCTTCTGCATCCACCCAAAAACACGAAAAAGAGTAAGTTAGTAATGAAATCGACTAGAAACGCTAACAAGAACATGTAAAAATGCTAAAAATGCAAAAACAAGTAAATAAAACATTTTTTTTGAATTCTGTTGTGAACCGCCGCCTTGGCAAATTGGAAGTTCCATAACCACCACCTTCTAGGGTGGCGTTCCTATAACCGCTGCCCTATGCAGGGTGGCGGTCCTGTCCCAAACCCGCAAACGGCTCGCAAGCCCTAAAACGCATTAAAAATGCACAAAACACCATTTTTGCTAAAACAAAGACCTACCCCATGGGCACCCCCTAAAGACTCATTTAAAACTAGCATTTTTAAAAATAACCCCCCTAAGATAAATATTTTATCATTTCTACAATTTAGGTTCAAAAACAATAAATTGAGAATAACTAACTCCGAGACTTTGCGGTGTCGATGTTCTCGCTCTTGAGGCATGATCACTATCTCACCACAAACGCTTTGACTATACTCTCATCGAAAACCGTCACTTTGTGGGTCCCAAAGCTCAAAACTATCAAATCAATCCGCGTAAATGAATAGTAAAATGAGTTCATTATATATATATATATATATAGCTTTCAAATTTTGATTTTGAATGTCTTTCGCAGGGTTGGAGCATCGACGAAGGTAAGTTCTAAACCCTGCGCAGATGGTAAGTCCTCATTTCATATCAATTTAGTTTTATTTCTCAATTTATTTTATCCATCTGCACTTGAGTCCCCTTTTTCATTTTGCAGATAGCGATATTTTGGATTGTGATTTTCCGACACACGGGCATGTCAGGTATAACTCCTAACTCCCCATTTCGGGACCGCCATACTCGGATCCACCATTTTATGCCTCTTCATGGCTAAGATGCTTCTCCGAGGGGGCAATATGTACGTACCCAAAATTATAGGGTACTGCACCACCGAAAGATGTTACACATACCCCAATGATGATACAAGTCTCCTCACAAGGTGTTTAGGATCCAGAAAAGCTCGCTAAGTATACGTTTGTATCCCGTATGCCTCACCCGGCCTCTGCGTGCTTTGTTTTTCCCTTGCCCCCTTTTTCCTTGCATTTTTTTCTTCAGTGACGAGATCGCCACCCCCTGCCCGGGCGGTGGTCCTATGACCACCACCCAGACAAGGCGGCGGTCCAGAATCGCCGCCTAGATAGGGCAGCGGTCCTGTGTATGTTTTCCAAAAGTTCCAAAGTGATCACGCCAAGCATAAAATTTCAATTTCTATCCGCATTTTTAGCTACTTTGCTTTGCATTTATGTTTTGGCTGCCCTGTGAATAGTGTTTTCACTCTATTTAATGGTAAAAGAGTTCCATTCCAAGTTACCTTCTAGTGAATGCATTTGCTATAAATAGCCAACTTGTTTTCAAACAAATGGCCCCTCTCCTTCTCTATTTAATCATTCAATATTTTAAGTTTCTTTCTTAGAATTTCAATAGTTTCATGTTTGCATCCATTGTTAGTCTTCCTTTTCTGTTTAGAGGTCATTTAATCTTCTTGTTTCAACCTTGATTCATTGTTGTTCCATGCAAGCTAGTTTAGAGTATGGTAGTTTCATTCTTAGATTGGAATCCATTTAGAGTTGCAGGTTTTGTCTGTCACAAAAGATAGTTTCTAGAACTCTCACATTTGTGTTGTATTCTTGCAATAAATCCTGCTAGGAATTTCATAGTCAAGCTCTATTCACTTGAACTATCCCTCTCTTACTCGCATTATATTCGGTCTATATCCAAAGCTATCATTGTTCGAGTACCTTCTTCTGCTGATGCTATCATATACATGCTTTTCTAGATTCAAGAGAACACGAAGGAACGAGGAGATCACACTAAGGGGACGAAGTCACACACAACTAGATTTACCACTATTCTATAAACTCCAGGTTTGAGCTATCAAATTTCTAGTTACAACGTATCAAATAGAGTAGTAAATTATTTTATTTCAGTCAAAGCTCACTCTCGATATCACCAAGGAAGCTATGGGGATTGATAGTTTCTGAGAAACTATGATTCATTCCTCACTTCTGAGGTAGGATCGAGAGTCTTTCAATTTAAATCAATTAGTTGCTTAGATATTTAGGATAAATTCACAACTACACAGAAAATAGCTACACCGGCTACTTTTTTTGTTTTAATTCTATTACTAGATTAGTTTTCCATTTTCTAAATATATTAGAATAGTTTCTCTTTTAATTTTGTTAAAATACTTCATCAAAAATACAAAGAAGAAGCCTTCCCGCTTTTGTGCGGCCTTCAACAGCAAGAAGCGGACAGTTCTCTACGCTCACAGAAATTTAAGAAATTGCTGTAACCAGTATATCACAGAGAAGATGGGAGGGCCTCCCTGCCAAATTGAACCATGCATGACCCCGACTGGAAGGAAAATACAGAGCTTTGGAACACTCTCAGCAAAGGAGGCTTCACCAACTTCGTTGATAAGGTGCAGGGACATGACCAAAGCATATCTGTTCACTTTGCCAAGGAGTGGAAAGAGAGGACTGTCGACTATGGGGGTCAGAAGATTTTAGTCAATGAAGATCTCATTGCTGAAGTGACCGGCCTTAGCTTGGAGGGGTACCGCTTCTTCAACAAAAGGGTTGACAAAGAGGCTGAAGAAAGAAGATTTGTGGAGGGAGCTGAGAAGCTCACTTTTAGCACAGCGGGCCTGCTTGTCAGCTCAATTCCATCACCCTATGATGAGGTCACTCGTATGATGATTCGATTCATCTCCTTGGAAGGTAGGTTTGTCACTGTCCCTGCTAAACATCTAATCTTTTTAAACCACTTCCGTAGGAATCGATTGGTTTGCTTCCCCCATTATCTGCTGAACTCCCTTGAACGCTCCATTTTGGAGTTTCAGAAGCACACCCGGCGATTCCCTTGCATCAAGGTCTTATTTTGTTGATCCATAAATGCTACCTACTGAAGTACCCTGGTCTTCCTTCCTCTCCTAGCCCGGCTCCCCCTTTGATGGGCTCTGCTGCTGCCAGCCCTGTTTCTCCTGCTGCCCCTGCTGCTGCCCCCTCCACCGTTGCTGCCACCCCCATGCCGGCTGCACTAACTTCTCCTTCCATTCCCCCTGCTGCTGCTCCCGTCACCCACCTCGCCTCTACCTCTAAGAGACCAGTCACCAGGGCTTCCAGGAGGCTCAACCTTGAGACTCTTTCTATGGAGAAGGAGCCTTTTGACCTTGAGATTGCTCATGACCTGCTGAACATCAGTAGTGCCAGTCCCCGGGAGGTGCAGATGGATAGCTCTTCTAAGAGGTTGGAGGCCTTAGAAGCTGAGATGAATTTGCTGAAGGATGAGGTCAAGAACCTTGCCAAGCAGAAAGGCAAGAAAAGCAGGGAGGAAGAGGGGAACATTGATAGCAGTCAGATTGAGGACATATACAAGAAGCTGACCTCCTTAGACTTCCGCTTAGGAAAGGCCAAGACTAGACATGATTACAACATTGTAGCCTTTAGGGCGATTGAGGAGTTTATCCAAGGCCATGCCAAAAGTGTTTCAAGCCTCAGCGGTGTCCCGGCTACACTTTGGGGCAACGAAAAAGAAAGCAAAAGAACCATTGAGGAGCTTGATAAGACTGATGCTGCCCATATGACTACTTTGGGTATGTTTCATGCCTGGAAGAAAATCAAGATCAGTATCGATAAAGCTACCAAGAAGTAGCTCTGGGAGCTTCTGCTGATTTTTGTTGTTTTTCTGCTTGCTTTTCATGGGGTTTGCTGTTTTTTTGCTTTGTTGTTTTGCATTGCTTTTGTCTCGGTTGAGTAGTGCTTTCGAGCTACGTGAAGCTTCATTGTAACACTTGGATCTTGATCCATTCTCTCTGTTTCTCACTCTTATTCCGACTCTCAGGCCTTCTTTTGTATTCAATGGTATAGTCCCTTTCAAAAACTATTTGCCAATAATAATTAAAAAAATACGAAAATAAAAGAATACATGCATAGTGTAGATACATCTTTCATAATTAGTTTATTAGTTTTAGTTAAAAGTTGAATCATTTTGCATGACAATCATGGGACCTAGAGAGCCCAGAGAATACATATTTGAACCAATAGTGCCTCAACCAAATCTCCCCACAACACTAGCTGATATAGATCAAGACCTTAGGATACAGGTCTTTCGAGCAATGGTAAACCTATGAGCAATTAGTGAACAACTGAGAGAGTTAAATATTGAAGACGACAAGGCATACACATTTTGGTCAAATCATCCTAACTATAGATTGCCTTGATAGGGCATCCGTATGACTGTACAAGGATTCAAAAGAGAACAAGTATTTGGTTGTGATCCTTTAGTTCCACAACCTAACACAAGAGACCTCCTCGTTGACATAGATACTAGCTTACACATTCAAGTTTCCAGAACACCTGTAAGGTATTATGAGAAAATTACACAACTCCTAGTTCTAAACATAGAGGCTGAAAAGGCGTATGATTATTGGATAATCGGAAGGAGAGATTAACTCTTCACATGACCATAGGAGGTCCGACACAACCATGAACTTATGGTTGTGATCCACAGTCCCACAACCCAACGGGCCTATTGATCGATTAGACATTGATGTTGGTTTATGGACACTAGTATTTAGGTCCTCACCACTCCCACTAGACATCATTACACAATTCTCCTTATTAAATGTAGCAACCAATCAAGCTAAGGATTTCTAGACTAGACCAGAGAATCGACCATAAAATCCTAGAGAATCCATTACACCTCCCATCACCATTTTATGACCTTGTTTGGAAATATACACGAAGCACCTACAAGGTCACTTCCCACATATCCAATAGCCAATAAACAGGATCTCGGTAGAGCTCAACATTGATTGGAGCCTCCGAACAGCTATTATATCCGAATGATCCATTACACCAATTCAAGTTAGGAGGGCCTTCTTCACCTTAGATTCGTAGATTCCATTATTGCATATTGAGGATATAAGATTACCCAACTAGTTTTTCTATATCCATATATATTCCACATTCACTGGCCGTTTTGGCACGGCCTCGGGAGGTCGGGTACGAAGAAGAGTTACTTGTAGATTACCATGCTTGCATGTCACTTTTTCGTCATACAGGAACCCAAGATGATAAAAAACCCACTAAAACTATGAACTATTCTTAGGACTAACTTATCTTATTTCTGTTACATTAGTTTCATAATTTAGCTTCAAATCAATTTGGATTTGTAACTCCTAAGGTTTACCAAGTGATACTCAATCTAGAGGCTTCAACCCCTTATAATTCAACCAAATTCTACTGATCTTTAGTGAGCTTCAAATCACTTTGAAGATTCAACTCCACAACTACTAAGTTACCACTTAGACTTGTTCAAACTATTTGGTCACTCTTTATTTATTGTATTTAACAAATGACAATGACCCCTATATTAGTAAACTTTTCTTCTTATTTTCTACTTCACGATTTTGTTCCCGATTCTCCTTTCTCGTTCGATCACCAAATCAAATTTTAGTCTATTAGGCACTAGTTCACTAACATCTTCATGTCATGTATTTAATCATCATCCAATCAACTTCACCCTCTATCAAGCAATGTACTATTTGACAAATCTTAATGAACACATATCATGTTCTCCATTGTTCGATTACATAAGCAAGTTTCGTCTGCATATACTCATTCTTAAGCAACAAGTTTGAACTATTCACTATCTTTGATCAATAAAGATTACACTTTGTCATATTCACCTACACTAATCATATCATCTCACCGTATGCACCTCACTTCAAGAATTCTTCACTTGTATTTTCCTTGTACTTTGTTCATTAAGTCAGCTTTTCCACAATCTTTTCTAAGTTTTTGAAAGAAAACACCATATTATGTATTACTTCTTGGCTCTATCAATTTATCACGATCTTCTCTCTGTTTTGAATGAACAAACATACTACATACTACTAACCATTCATTCCTCTATATTATTCTTAGATACTACTTCATTCATTTTCTATATTATTCATTCACATATCTTAAACATCATCATCTATGTTCTTGCAGTCCTCTCTTGTATAGACAAATATACTAGTTACTTTTCACTTCTCTACTACAACTCCAACTCTACAACTTATCTCTTATTTTTCATACTCAATTGCTTGTTATCAAAATCTATCCCTTCTTAATTCAATACTCCACACTTTTATCATTCACATTGACTTCCTTTTCTTCAACAACACATAACTCTATTATTATTCAATTTCACTATTTTTGTTCCTTCATCTCTTAAACTCCAATACTTTGCACTACAACCTTTTTGTCTATCTTTTTCAAACTTCTCACATTCCACACAACACCTTTAAGTCCCTGACTCTTCATTGTCTACTAGAGAGTTCAACATATTTTGAAAAGGAAAGAATAGGACAAAAATAACAGTCCACCTTCCATTTGAGCTTGGATAGAAAATAATGAATGAGTAACTGTTTTGAGTCTTTTCAAGTTCCACTTCAATTTGAAAAATAATATCTCACCATTTATAAGGTTAGATCCATTTTAAATATTGAAGAAACCCTCAATTTTTGAGTATTTTAACTTGAAACCTTAACAAACAAATCTGCTTTTAGTTGAAATGATCATAACAATTGAATGTGTTAAGAGATTCAATGTTTTTCATGAGACTTGACCACTTTACCTTGATATAAGCATGTTTAATTTAATAAGAATATCTCCATACATTTATTCAAACTTGTAGAACTTGATGAAACAAAAGGCCAAACTCTACTTGCAATAATAGTTGTTTGAAATGGAAAAAATGTTTGTTTTTTACCGTCACCATGTCTCAGACACGAAATTGGTAGCAAGAAATCCTTCCACACTTAATAAAAACATTTTAAATCTTTTGTATCAACTCCACAAAGTTTTCTTCAAAGAATCATGATTTTCGGTCGAAGGATTTTGGAGAATCGATTGAAAATTTATTCGAAACTCTCGCAGAGGGTTTGTAATGATGAACATACCCGAGGCAATGTAAAAATTGATTTCTCATTCTAAATTTGATGAAAATAAAAATTTTAAACTCCAAGGTCTTTATGAGACCAACTTCCACCAATTCAAACAAGTTTCACCTTTGACAAGATTCTAGTTACTCCCGTAAAACCAAATGTTGTCGGTACATTGGTGTGTTGAAGATGACTGTGCAATGGTTTTTAATCGGGATAGAGTTTGTGGTTTTAGGAAAAAATTTTACCTATTGTGAGGAGATCAATAATGAATGACACACCCTAAAATTAGAGCACAAAAATAATCTTTAGCTCAAGATCCCACATACACTGATTTGTTCATGCCAACATGTGGAATAACAGTCTTCTTCTTGACTGATTTCAAGTACACAACCACTTCAATCTCTTTTACAACAACTTTACCTTTGAGATACCAAGCTTTCCATCTGCATAATGTTTCTCAAGAGGATTCGGGACTACCTTTTCTCGAGAATAAGGCTTATCAATCATCCACACAAAGGGATTGCAAGCAACAATTTGTATAGAGGACAGTCAAAGTACACTTTTGGAGAAAACAAAATAATACCTTACACTAGAAGGATATCAACATGAAAAATCACTCTTGTGGGAGAGATTAACACTTCATGAAAATTTGGCACGGTCATTTTTCCACATTTCACCAAGAAAGCAAACATGCAGACTTAAAAACACGACTTTCTCAAACTAGCCCCACACAACACAATCATGTCTATGTACCATAGCTCCTATTGAAAAAATGGGATCATTATTTTGACTTAGATGAGGTCAATTATGCTTATGAGATATTTTTATAGCTTTCAATAGTGATCTATAGTTGTAAAAACCAAATTTGGCAACTCAACGTAAAGAACAACCCTGGAGAGAGAGAAAACATCAACAAAAGAATGCTCATAAATTTCTTAAAACATGTCCAATTCACCTGATTTTTTTGCAATATCTCAAGCTTGGATTCCTCTAAAAATTTTATATGATTTATCTGAAGGATTCATAATATTTTCTCTTGAGATTTAATAATCTAGACACCTTATTACGTAATTTCCAAAAATCTTGTTTTAGAAAAAATAGCTTAAATTTTACATACATTCTCATAACTTGATGAAATGTTTCCTGGAGGACAAAAAATCACCCTACTACATGGCTCATGAGTCCATTTTAAATAATTATTCCTATACTCTTCCATTCCATCTCATTTTCCTCAACCTACACTCGCTAATTCTCAAGGCTACTTTCTGTACACTTTTGAATTTTGACTCTAGGAGTTAAACTGAGCCTAGTATTTTCTCACACATGTTGTAGAAACTATTCCTAGGCTGCTCCCATGCTCACATTACCTTGCTATGACTTGTACCAACTATTCACACCTCACCAAGCACTAGAAACATGCATAAATAGACCAATCTAAACCGCCACTTCCACCGGATGACCCGATACACACCGTGAGACCTCTTTATCATGCTTACAACATCATACCTGACCTATATACCACCTAAAACCAGAAATCCAACCTGTAATATGTTATTACAAATCAACCACCTCAATGTTTGAGCTTGAAGAACCTTGAAACCATCCTAGATGTACTACCAATTAACCTCCATGCCTCCTATAAAACCTTACTTTACCACTCACTTCTTTTCCATCAATGATATTTGACATAAATGACAACACCAATGACCTAGGGTTCAACAATCTCCCCCTTTTTCATTGATGGAAACCTAAACAAAACCTTGGATGGAAAACACACTAATAACTCAAATCATCTTTCTTTGTTTCTCGACAAAGACTCTTTCCCCCTTTGACATTTATGACTAACCATTTTTAGCCACTTGACATGAAATGATGACAATTAAAGACAAGGAAACATGAGTAAATGAACTCACCTCTCCACAAGGTCCCCCTTGGATGGATTTTTCTCTTTCCTGAGATCCTATAACAACCTTGAGATCTCTCTTTCCCATGATTTCTCTTTTGACCTTTTCTTGACTAAGCCAAGCTCCTCCTGAAAAAATGCTCTCCATATCAACCATCTCAATTCACCATAATCATCTTCAATTATGCCTACATAGCTCCCCTTGGGTTTGAGACACCATACTCTAGTAAAAAATATTTATTCTAGGCCACATACCTTGCAAATGAATCATAGCTCGGAAAGACTTCGACATCTATTTACACCTTCTTTATAAACTGTTTGAATATGTTTTTTGAGTGAGATCATTTTTACTCAATCCATTTCACCTAAAATACCTTCTTATTTCATCCTCAACATTTTTATCAATCTTTTAAAAATACCTAATTTGAGAATCCTAATGATCTTCCCTTGCCTTTGAGACTCATCTCATATTCAATTATGACTTTATGATTCAAAAAGAAAACATTAATGTCAATCTTAGCACATTATCTTTATAGGGCTTCAAAATAGGACTTGACATGACATGCAATGAGATACATTATTTAGCTTGTTTACCACTCCAACCAACTTGAATATCCTTTCTCAAGTTATAGAATCCTCAACACAAGAACCATTTTATGTTCAAGTCCACAAATAATTTTTCCAAAGGTTGCTCCCCGACTTTTATCCCAAAGTCACTAGATCATTTTCCTAGTAAGATTTTGACGATTGAAATATTTAATGGAAACCTTTTTATTCACTTATGATAATTTCAACAAATCCATTATGAAGCTTTCACTCTCCTTCAAGTGCACTTTTAAACCTACAATACCTCCTTAACAATCCTCTTCAAATATGGTAAACTGTGAATTCAAATTTTCTTCATGATCACAACATTATCTTACATTCATGGGCTTATGTTGGTTTAAAATCTCTTTATAAAAACTGTGAGACCTCATCAAAATCCAAATATTCTTATATACATTCTTGAACATACTCAAGGCATGAGAAAAAAATCCCGAGTCCTCATTTATAGGTATAAATCCTATATTATTTTCCCCGCACGAAAACTTTGCATGAAATTCTAGGTTCCAAAAACTAACACCAATTGTAAAGCCAAGGCCTGCTACATTTAGTTATTCTCCTGATGTACCCGATATAATTAACCTTTTAAGGATTGAGATAAATGTGTTAGCACTTTGATAGAGTTAATCAACTTCTTGAGGGTATAATAGAAAACAATAAGAGTTCCCACATACCATAACATACATTGTAATTTTCAAAATATTTTTTGTAAAATGAGAAAGATAAGACTGCCATCATCGATTTACACCTCACAACCTTACATGAAGACATAATACTTTGAGGATAAACAATATAACTTTGTAACCACAAATCACCTACTTTGACACCACTTGACACAAGGAACTCTTTCAACAACACATACAATTTTTTTCATTCTTTTAAGACACTCTTGATACTACTGAGAAGATAAATATTGACCATGCAACCTCTTGGAACAACTATCATCCCATAATTACTCAAGAATATACTTAGGGAGTTCAACTTTGATATGTCCACTTTTTAGGCACCAATGACATAGGATGTCGTTTGAATGATATTATTGAGAATTTTTCTCATTTACTTGATGTGTCTATCCAAAATTGACTTGACACGTTATGAATAACTCAATACTTCATGGATTAGAACACTAACTCAGAATTTCATGTCGCCTCAAATTGAAAAGGATAGTATTGACTATGACCAATCAGATAGGGACAAGAAGACACTAGACCTTCACTTAACTGACCAAAGAAATACTAGATATGTATTGAGACTTCAATATAATGGCTTTTCTAAAATACCTTACGGTTTTGTGCTACTATTTCAGCTTGAAAGGCTCTTCATTTGCACTCGCTGATGGTTTCTTATTTTCAAGGACACACCAATGATTAATTCATGAGTAAATACCTTCTATAATATTAGAGAAGGTATATCACGTCTCTTAGCTCATGTCGAATAGTAGGAAGTCATCCAAACAACACGATGAATCAACCTTATCCTTTCATGTATTCAATTCCTTATCACTCTTCTTGCATGAATTATTTGATGAAGCACTTCCATATCCTAAGCCTTCATTTGCTGACCTGAATCCTTATAAACATGTATGATGTGTCTCATAGATTTGTTCTACCACAGCTAGAGGTAAAATTTCTTCTTTGATTTCACCACCTTTTGATGTTTGGCCTAAGCTTGCTTCTCCTATAACTGTCATGTCTTGTCTCATTTCTTCATTATCTTCCCATGTTGATCCTTTGTCCTTCTTTACCTATTCAGGGTTGGAATTAGTGTTCTTGACTTTGTAGATGTATCTTATCTTCTTCTTTCCAATTCCTCTTTCAACCATGACTGACTTGGCTTCATCCTTGGAACTTAATTTCACCTTAAACACCTTATTTACTAGCCTTTTGTGTGTATGCATCTTTCTGTTGTATCTAAGAGTCTCATAGCGAGTAAATAAAATTACCCTTGCATATGAAAATTGAAGCACATAACTTGGTTCTTTTCTCTTGAGTATTCCTAGACCTAAATTACCGTATATTCTAGATAGTACTTGACCATGTGTCCTTTTCCCTTACAATTGAAACACACTATATTATTCTCATATTCATTAATACAAGATCTCCATGGATGTTCTTTGTCAAACTTACTAATGCAGTCCCTATATCTATGCCTAAAAGTGTTACATGAGAAGGAAATTCCATTAAACTTATCTCGAGAGTCTCCTTGCAAATGGCCGCCTAAAGATCTTCTTTTACTCTTTGTTATCCTTCTTGATCTAAGAACATCCTTGATAATAAATATGACTTGATTCAACTCTTAAATCCTTTTGCTTTGTTTGTTCAAGATATTATTTTAGGATCTTTACTTTTGCATTTAATCTTTCACATTCTTCACTCTTGGCTTGAATAGCTGCCTAAAATGTCTTATGCTCTACCTCACTAGAATTTATTTGTATGATTTGTAAGTTATCAAGATGGTTAGTAACCTATACCAACTCAATCTTCAGATTCTTTAGTTCCTCTTCAAATTTAAGACAAGAATTTTTTTATCTTTCAAGGCCTTTGACACTTTTTCAACAAATGAAGCCATCTCATTTAGTTCTTGACCATGGTTAACTTACTTAAGCTTGATTTCTTCCTTTAACTCCTTTATAAGAGCTTGAGAAATTTCATACCTCTTCTTCAAAACTAAACATGCTAATGTAACCATGTTTGTGTCTTAAGGATCACCTCCAAGTTGTTAGGCTTTATTCAGAAGGACCACGCTCTAATACCAATTTTTGGAAACTAGGACACTTATAGGGTGGTGAATTAGTGTCTTCTCAAATTTACCTTCTTAAATTTGATATAATAAACACATAAAACCATAAATAAACAATTTGAAAGAGAGTACACATAAACACAAAATTTAATGTGGGAAACCCAAGCTGGGAAAAACACATTGAAACTATGAACTATGCTTAGGACTAACTTGTCCTATTTTTGTTACATTAGTTTCATGATTGAGCTTCAACTCAATATAGAGTTGTAACTCCTAAGTCTAAACAAGTTGCTACTTAGTCAGAGGCTTCAAATCCCTATAGTTCAACCAAATTCTACTGATATTTAGTGAGCTTCAACTCACAGGGAAGCTTTAACTCCCTAACTGCTAAGCTGCCACTTAGACTTGTCCAAAAAATTTGGTCACTCTTGATTTACTATCTTCAACAACTAATAATGACCCCTAGATTAACACACTTTTATTCTTCTATTCTTCTTCACAATTCTATTCTTGGTTCTCCTTTTTGTTCTAATCACCAAATCAAATTTTAGTTTGTTAGGCACTAGTTAACTAGCATCTTCATGTTAAGTCTTTACTCATCATTCAATTAACTTCACCCTCTAGTAAGAAATGTACTATTTCACAAATATTATTTCACATATATCACACTCTCCATTGTTTAGTTACACAATTATGTTTCTAGTTTGCATATATTCATTATTATGAATTTTTTTGAACTCTTCACTATCTCTTCTCAATCAAGATTGCCTTTATCATATTCACTTGTACTAATCATATCATATCATTGTGATGACACCCTAAAATTTCATAATCAAATTGCAAAGATAAACAAGGAAGGTTAACACCATTGCCACCTAATAACTAAGGTTCTAATTCTAGGAATGTAACATTAAGATAGAAGCTAAAAGGAATGCTTAACTAGTATGAAAACAATGCAAGATCTAATTAAACATGCCTACTAATATGCTTGAATTACCTAACATGGGCCTAAATAGACCTAAGAGGGAAATCAAATGGTTATGGTTTCTACTCCAAACAATGGTGAAATGACCTCTCCAAATGACTTGTTAAGTCACTTTAGATTATTCATCTACTAACCTTGTTGAAGGTTTTAGGAAAAGATTGAACTTGGCTTATAGATCATATGTATTATATGAGATACAAATCGAGCATGGTGTAAAGTACAAAGGAATGAGGTGCACTCTTTTTATAGTTTTAATTTTGGGAGAAACTTGTATTTTGGTGCATGTGGGACTAAAATCCCCAAATTAGATTAGAATTTCTAATCATGATTAGGCCTTGCTAATTACAATAAGTGAATTACCAAGTGATTAAGAGGTATGGATCATTAATCAACCTCTTATGGTCAACTAGGAGGCTTGGACAAGCTATTGAAGCTTGTTGAGAAATTTTGGAGGTGAATGGGTTGATTTTGAGTGGTTTGAAGAGGGTTTTGAGTCAATACTAGGGCATATTGACCAAATTAAGGGGAAAATAGGCTTAATTAGCTCATAATCGCTAATTGTCTATTTTGAAGAGGATTTTGGCATCTGAATGTGAAATCGATTTGATGATCAATGAAGTGCTTGTCAACCACCAAAGTGGCAAGAAACACTTGATAATTAGTAAAGAGAAATAATTATAACATAATTGGGAAGAATAAGAGTGATTTGTGTGTGTTTTGGCAATAAGATTGCAAAAGTGAAATTTAGGTGTCTACATTTGCCCCTGTTTGAGGTGAAGTTAGTGAATTCACTTCAAATATAGTAGACAAGCATAAACAGGTAAATTTTTAAAGAAAAATTAGTAAGAATGAAGGATTCCCCCTCGAGTGTCGATGGGGTGATAGAAGAAGTCAATCGACGATCAAAATTGATTGAAATGGACAAAAGAAAATAGGTTAGAATGGGTGCAAAACCCTCGGGTATTGAGAAGGAATAAGAATAGGGATAAACATGGTTGTTTATTACCCCGGGTGGTTTTTAGAAGAAAAATTAGTAGTGATAATAAATGATTAATGGAGAATATAGGACAAGCCCAATCTTTGCATCCAACCTTTCAATAAGAAACCTATTTATATCATTTTTCCCCTAGGTCTACATCATCGGCCTTTATTGAAATGAAAAAAATGTAAGATAACATGAAAAGCTAAATTACTAAAATTTGTCCATTGCTATGTAACTCCATGCAACATACACAATGCAATGCAATACGAGAAATTAAAATGGTGCTTAAATCAATACAACATACACAATGCAATGCAATACGAGTAAGTAAAATGATTCTTAACTCAATGCAACATACACAATGCAATGCAATATGAGAAAGTAAACCAGCTAACCTAATAGAGAAACAAACACAATCACATATACTCAAACAAACAATTGTTTAAGACAGTTGTACCAATGTTTTTGTTATCAAGATGCGGTTCTGAATGTTTGTTCTATTACGATAAGGGTTAAAAAAGATGCCCCAAAAATAACACATGTGAGGGAAAAATGGAGGACACAAGTAGTCCCATGGAAAGAATTCATGCATTATGACACATTATCTCGACAACTCACTATTGCAGTGAGTACCGACATAATATACAGACTCCAACTTTGTTAATGGAGGTAGATCACAATGATCCTCATGTTTTTGAGACAAGAACAAGAAATAACGTCGAGAAAGATGGTTTTGTAGGACCAATTTTGATGTTGAGGATAATGCAGGTGATATAGGCTTCAACTATATGCAAACCATTTAAAAATGAAAAACCATAAATTTTTGGTAAATATAAAGGCAAAATTAATGTTACTATTGTTTATATTTCTTTAATAACTTTCCAACTCGAAAAACACAGAGTTGTTTCGGGGTCGGGAGTAAACGTTATGGCCTGCACAATGTTGGGTGTGCCTATGCACTTAGGGGAGTTCTGTGCTGACCCGGTTTGAGGTTTCTTTTGCATTTTGTGAGCTATCATGGGTGCTTGGGCACTGTGCTCGACTCCCTGTTGATGAGTGTTTACATTTTTGAGCCAGCATGGGTGCTTGGGCACCTTTGCTTTGGCATGCAAGGGTACATGGGAACTTTTTCATGATTGCGAGGGTGCCTATGCAACATTGAGAGCACTACTTATCTTCCAGAGGCCATAACATTTACTCTCAACCTCGAAACGACTCTATTTTTTTGCGTTGGAAAGGTATCGAATTAAACTACGCAGTGGTAATATAAATTTTGATTTTTGAATTTATATTCTATGAAATTGGTACTAATCAATATCAATATTTGTGATAAGGAGATCGTGTGGGAGAAAAGGAACTTACGAAGGAGAAAAGGAGAAACACAAGGGCACTTATGCACCTATGCAAGATGTAAGGGAGCCCAGGTGCCTATGTTCATGATACAAGGGTTCATGTGCACCTGTGTTGGTAGTGTTTAACTCATTTTTGAAGTTTTTGGCTACAACATGGGCCTCTGGGTGCCCTGTAACACTGAATGCACTACCTATCTTCTGAAGGCCATAATGTTTTCTCCTGACCTCAAAGTGACTCCATTGTTTTTGCGTTGTAAAGGTATTGAAGTGAACTACGTAACGAAAACATAAATTTTGGATTTTGAATTTATGTGTCCACATTAGTCTCACTAATTTTTTTATTTGGATGTTTTGAATTTTCTGAATAACATATTTGAATATTTTTATTTGCTTTAAAGTTTTCTAAAGCTATGTATAGGAAACGAAGAAATGTGGATGTCCCAAAATAGATGGGATGTACAAGGGTAGAATGCCATGCGCATGCACAAGAAAGTGAAGATGTGAAATTTCCCCCAATGTTAGATGGGAATATTCAAAGGCAAACTCTTCACATGTGAAATTTGGATCAGGTCCAATATGGATATGTTCAACATGATGATGAATGTAACCTAATTATGTGCTAGGAAGGAGTAAGGATGCCCCAGATAAGTGGCTAAGAAGCACGTGATAGAAAGAAGTGGTAAATTATTTTGAGAAAGGGGAAAATGTACTCATGCAAACATGAAAAGGAAATCTTATACACATGGATGTTCTGAATGAAGTATAAGAACAATGTGAATGTAGCTTAGAATCCTCACAATGAAGAAGTGATTATCCAAAGGCACGAATCGTGGTACAAGATAAAGAATAGAGTAAGATTATGAATAAGGTCCACAAAAAGACACTTGGTAACATATTAATCTTTTTTTCTTATAAAAATCTAGTATGTACACGTGAAATTTACTACCTCTTGGGGAATATTTGGTAAAAATAAGTGAAGACACTCTAGCCGGTGTGTAGGAATGATTTATTTTTCAAATTTTATTTTTATGGATGTATTGTGGAAGGAGAGTCATATATTTCTCCCACTTTGCCAAGAGGCATCCATAGCCTTGATGGAGATGAATTTTATTCTAATCAAAACATTTATCTACTACCACCTAAGTGTCCATAACCCCGGTAGAGATTATTGGAAATACCCCAAGAGAGAGTTATATATCAATTGTATTTTGCTTTTTGATTTGATTGATTCTTTTACTTTATAAAAAATTATTTCAGCTCTCTTGTTTGACAAGGGTTAAGAACCATTGATGACTTGATGGAAGGAGGTGAAAGTGATTGTAATGATGAAATTGTCTAGTGTTAACAAATATGTCTAATATTTATTTGAAAAAGGTTTTTAGATGTTGATTGTGATAGGATCTCTAAGAGGTCACTCGTTCTTTAATTTACCAAGGTGATAAAAGACCAAGGCCAAATGGATACCATAGAGATAATCACACAAAATGTGTGTGAATAGGCTAACCGAAATATCACGGAAGGGATGAAAATGGTAGGAAGAATTGTAGAGGGATAACAAGGAAGGGAAGAAAAACATCCATGCATATGTGATACACGATTACAATGTGTGTTTGTTTACCTTTGATTTTTTGAAATTTTTTGTCATTTTTTTGTATTTTTCTTTTTTTTGAAAGGTGGACCGAAAAAGTCACTTGACATGATAAGATCCAACAATATTTTTAGCGATTTCCTTGATAAGGAAGACTAGGCATTATTTCTTAATATTCATATTATCCCCAATCTCGATGATCATGGTGAGCTCATACTCAAGAAATGACTATGATTAATCTTGAAACATGGATTTTTTGTGCGGGAGCTTGAGATGCCTATCTAGAGGTTTTTGTACTTTACACCATACTTGATGGTTAAGTTGATGTGCATTTTTGAATTGCATTTGATTCTAAACTTTGATATTATTTAAATTGTTGTGAGATTTGGAGCTCTTGGAATTATTGATCTCGAGTCGATGAAGGAACCGTTGTGGTTTCCTATGAGATACTACATGACTTGTCGATCTGAGAAGTGGGAGAAGAAAGTGGATGAATAGAATTGATGTGAGAAATGATTTTGGGCTTGCCAAAATAATTGATAGAAGGAAAATATGATGGATGCAAAGGATACGGTCCAAGAATTGAAGAGTATGTGCTACCAAGAGGCATCCCATAGACTGAAGATAAATGACTACAAGGATGTGGCCCTAAGATTGAAGATGAAGGAATTTCTGGTGGCATCCCATAGATAGAATATGAAGGAATACTTGAAGGTGTCCCATATACAGAAGAAGATGGGATACTAGGACTTGGCCAAAGAATCAAAGATGAGGTACTTCTAAGACGTGCCCCAGGTATAAACAAAGATGGGTTGCGAAGGAGGTGAGCCACATATATATGATGTGGGGATACTTAGAGGTGGCCTACATATAGAAGAAGATGATGGGCTACCAGGTGGTGACCCAAGGTAAGATTGCGATGGAGGAATCATGATAGATAAAGAGTGATTAGGTGATTAGCGAGATAAGATCTCCCTTAATGGTCTAAGGATCTTCCTTAGTATTCTAAAAAAATGAATCAATTTCTTCTTCCCAATACGCAAGCGTATCAAAGTCAAGATTAAATCCTTGATTGTAATCCTCTAGGGGAATTCCATCATGTTAACCCATGAATTTTATGATCATCTCCTCATCTTGAGATGAATCAATCGGTAGGGGTAGTTTTTCTACCATAAGAGGTTGATTGGATGAATGCAACATGGGAGTCGACCTGGATGATTGATTAGAAGGAATTTGAGTCAGAGAGCTCTTCAACATAAGAAGGGGTCCCCAGTGAAGGCAGGGAGGACCGTGACTTAGGATTCATATTAGAGGAATTATTTAGAATGGAATGTTCAGCAGAGTTAGAAGACTTAGAATCATCGAGATTGGAATCTCCAGATTGGAATCTTCGGAAGAATTAGAATCATACCACTTACCATGAGTTGAAGATGGGGGAAGAGGTAAGTGAACAAGTTCTTTAGTGCAAAGAATCAAAGGAGGTATAGTTGTGATAGGCATCCTTTGATGGTAATATTAAAACCTATGTTTCTTCTTGTCATAAGTATATGGGCTGCGTGATAATGAGTCTTTGTCGGCACATGCCTAGACATAAATAGTCTGGGATATCAAAGGGGATATTTTGTTGACATGTTCAACAGGTGTATCTACACAACTAATGAGAGCATAAAAATGATTCTCCTCATTAGACACATAATTAGCATTCTTGTCCTAATTATGTTTAGAAAAAGTATTTGTATTAGGGGCTTTTTTAGGAGTGGATGAATCCATCGCCACTTTCGATTAAGTCTTGGATCAACTGCTGTAACTTCAAACACTTATCTATTTTGTGACCTTTAACTCGGTGGAATTGGAAATATTCATTATCTCTAAACCATGATGGTTTAGGTAGGTCATCCTCATAAGTCATACTTTCCGGATATCTAACCATATTAACCACCTCTAGCTATTTTATAATTATGACATTGAGTCGGATAGAGGAGTAAAAGTACAACACTTATACTCGATAGGCGAGCTCCTTTGCAAGCTTCAAAGGACTGTTGTTTTGAACTACTTGTACTTGTATAGAGTCTATTATCCCATCACTAACAAGTTTTTTGTTCCTATTAGGGATAAAATTTGTTTTTATTAGATTTAGAGTCATTATGATCACGGGAGAAAGGTTTTAGAGTCCCCCTTGCTAACAATGCTTTTTCAATTTGACTCCCTTTTTTATGACCTCTTCAAATGCATTTCCATAATGCATTTGCAAGTGGAACATAATGTTTGGATGGAGGTTGAGAAAAAATATCTTGATTAACTATTTTTCGGTATGACACAAGGGAAATGACTAGCTAATCCTCTCCATCATTGTAAAAACATAGAAAAGTTTTTCGTTATTTTTTTGTTTCACATTCCAAAGATCCAACATGGTGATGTAATTATCTATATTAAAAGAGAAGCATCATAAACAAAATTCTTATAGTTCTCTCCATGTTGATACGGATCCCTTAGGGATGTGTATAAACCATTCTAGCGTTATTGCTCCTAAACTTCGTAGAAAGAGGTACATAAGATAATTGTCATTGAATGTCACCTCTTGACATGCCATATAAAAATATTTAATATGGTCATGAGGGTCACCTTTTCCCTTATACTTGTCAAATTTTGGAAAATCAAAGTGTCTTGGGAAAGGTACTTATAGCATGGCTTTGTCAAATGGGTAAGGACATAACTCATCGAACTGATATTTCTTGTTATTGTTACCAGTTTGGCCCTCTTGTAATGCTTGAAGGGTATTCTTCATAGTAGACCATTCTTGGTGGAAGAGCTGGTCTTGCATGGGTGGTGGTATAGGTCTATACAAAGGGTTAAGCCTAGGTGTATGCCCACCCCGATTCTTGGTGAAAAATTCCTCATAAGGATCCTTTTGTGTCTCTTGTTGAGGAGTGTTTATTGGGAACTTGTGAAACGAAGCCTTAGGTTTTGCCTTTGGTATGGCTTGTTTCACAACTTTTGGTTGTTCCTTTTGTATATGCGAAGCCAAAATTGCTAATTGGTGAGTGAGGGCTTGGACCTGTTATTCTAACGTAACCTCTTTAATAGGTATTTCATGATGATCTTTGTTAGGAGGAGTTTTTACATCATGAACATGTTCTTCACAACAATTTTTAATAGGAGGTAAATGATAGTCTCCATCATTTTCAAAAGGTACTTCCTCATTATTTTTTCGTGTAAACGTAGAGGTGTGACCTGGGTTTAATATGTCATCTATATGGCAACGAGGATGTTCCACTTCTTCTTCCCCTCAAACTATTGCGGAAATGAGAGAAGATTCCACCATGGGAGGTAACCTAGGTCTTAGTTCCATAACACGCATAAGAACCTCATGTTTTTTTGAAAAATGTAATCGTTAAAATTGGTGGGAGGACACTCTATATTCATACGAGGAGACTCTTCTTCTCCACCACTATGGTCAACCATGAGATTATCCTCTAAAAGATGGTTGTCAACTTTAAATATATCAGTTCCTAATCTTTGGGATCCTATCCTCATAGTAGGTATACTAGAGATATGAAATACAACACGATAAATTTATACTAAGGTTTACTAAAAAGGACCTTAGTCAATTTTTTTTGATTGTAACGACATTAAATTGTTGAAGCAAGGTGACTATAGAATAGCCAAAAAATTGATAGATCAAAAAAATGTACTGAACTAAAGAATAATGAACAAACTACCCTAAAGAAGTAATATATGACACAAGTTTTCCTTATAGTAATACAATGACGTACAACACTCAAAATTTAGTTACACCAAATATTTCATTCTCTAAGATCTCATCTAGATAGGTTTGCAACTAAATAGTGACAACACAACACCACCAAGGTTAGGTCAAATTTGCAACAAAAAGGCCTAAATGATACAAGAATGTTGACGCGATCTTCTAACAAGATATACTAAAAACCAGCTTCTAAACACTAACAAAGTCCAAGTCTTGTAAAATAAACGATAACAATGTGAGCAATGTAACAACACTATTTAGACACGTGAACCAAGATTTTGGGAAAGTAATATTTTTAGTGTAAAAATGATGTTATCGCGATGATAACAATGTATCCTCAACACTCACAAAAATCAACACAAAGTTAGGATGTAAAAACTACGTCTAAGTATAACAATAAATTGTTATGCATGCGAACAACATAACTCTACAATATAGAGATTTATGCCTAATTTCACAATGGAAACAAGACGTAAATATCTCAATTGTATGGCTACAATGTGGGAAGTGTAACAACTCAAAAGAAGACAAGGATGAAATCACCTAACTATGATGATAATAAGTCTCAAATATGGGTTTTTGAGACAAGGGGGCCTACTAGATCGTGAGTACATACCATGCACACTTTCAACACTTGCACTCTAGAATTACAACCTAGTCGCGCAAGTAGAATAAAAAAGTGGTGGAAATGTGATATCTAGCGGTATCTATATATGTTGTTTCCTTTTGTCCAAAAATGGGCAACAAGAAAATAAGGGTGTAGACCAAGTGGTGTTGAAATAAACTTGGTGTTATTTTGGTAGAGTTTCGCCTTGTCTTAGGACAAGTGAAAAACTAGGACAAAATGACACTAAGTAGATTTCATGATGAAAATCACGTGGTTTAAACTTTAATATATTATTTCCCTTGTTCAAAAACAATATTTTGAATCTAAAAAATTTGTCCCTTTGTGAGAGATCTCAAGTATAACAACTAAGACAAAAACAATGGCTCTAAGCCGACAAGCTTCCTAGGTGGTTCTCTCTCTAGGTGTCACAAGATATCTAGAGCGAGCTCGATTTACCAAGGTTTCCCAAGGAATATCTTTGATTTACTTTAACCCCTTTAGTATATTGAGTACTGAATTGTGTTCAATTATAATTTCATTGGGGTCACAATACGTATATCCTTGACGCTAAATGATGCAGCCTAGAATTCAGCAATACAAGCCCGAGGCGCGCAAGCACATCACTCAACCTAGACTAAGCACTCACTTGAAGCGTGCAAAGGTACTAGGACCCTATTTAGGTTTTCTATTGTAGGATGTTAGCATGATGAAGACTTTAATCATTCAAATCTATAGCTAATATATCTTTCATACAGTGCATATTCAGACCTAGATCTAGAACATAATAGACTTAAAAGATAACCATAATGGAATCAAGCATACAATACTTGAATTATAAACATACCGAATATGAATATGAATCATGCATGTAACAAATCTAATAACATAATATCACTATAACCTAGTTCTCACATGTATATATATGCTCTCTCTTTCTCTCTATCTACTATACAATTCAATACATATTTATAAGGGTGGGTACTTTCCCTTCACCACTTATCTAATCCCAAAATAGGATGGATTCTATTGTTAGCCACACACCATTTACAAAAATAGGCTTACATGGAAGAGTGTTAATAATAGATCTCCATTAGTCAACTATCAGTTCGCCACTCTATCTTTATCCTACATCCATGAAAAACGCTTCATAGTTGATCATCCAAAAATAGCCAATGTGTGTCGCGCAAGTCTCCAATTGGTTTGAGTTCTCTGCACGCTATCTCCAAAAATAGATCCTCATCATGAAAATGGCTAAGTCCTAAATCTGTCTCTATTCTATGTGTGATCCTCTCTGATGCTTCCATGCCTTTGAATGCACTCGTTCTCCCACGTGAACCTTCTGCATTTTTTTCACTAAGTGCCAGATTTTGATTGATCAACATTACCCCACACTAGTTTCATTGCCACCCTAGAAATGGTTGTCTCCAAAACCGAATCAAATAATATGAATAGAAGAATAGAAATAATTTTGATGAATAAAATAATGTCTTCAACCCGCACTATCTTCTTCTGCAACCTAAATAATCAATTATGGATATTCCTCTTTTATTTCCACCTATAAGGTCTCTGCCGCAATTGAGCACAACCTCTTCTTTCTCTGGAATATCCACTGCAATTGAATCCAATTCATCCCTTGCAATATCTCCTTTTTCATTCTATAAGACCAGGACAATGTTGGACATGCTAGTCATTCTCCCTTCTAACAAGTCCATATTTTGAGCGATGAGTTTCCCAAGCTCATCCATCCTTCCTTGTGTGGTTCTGACCTGCTGTAATGGCCTCACACTTCTCCTTAACAAGGGCTAACCGTTCTACGTGGCCAAATGTCTCATCCTTCATGGCCTTCAGGACCTAATTGTCTTCCAAAGTAGTCTTCCAAAATATTCCTGGTCCTTATAACGGCCTCTGGCACTGTACAAATATTCAATGCTTGATCCACCTTCTTGAGTTCCTCCTGCAAGCTCTGAAGCAATCCTTCATATGATGTAATTTTCGCATCACTGAAGCCTTTTCTCACTCTTCTTCCATTGTTGGATCCTTTGGCTCAAGCATGCGCAGAGGTTCATCTTCAAGCACTAAGTCCACCAATGTACTTGACATAATGTTTTGTTGAAGGAAATGCCTTAGGTACCTTTGGCTCTAAGTATGGCCTAGCCTTCATGACATTATCACCAATCTCCTCTGCCATGCTAATAAACATAATGTTCTTCTTCTATGCCAAGTCTTTTTCCTATTTTAGGTGCACTATCTCCTCATCCTTAGTCTTGATCTCCTCCCTCAACACCCTAATTGTTGCATCTTTATCCATATTCCATCGTGTGACCTCTGTCGAGACCTTCACCAAATCATTGCTCACATGTTCATTTGACATAACAATAGGCTTTACTATTATGTGTTTGGCATGAGGTGTCTTTTTCAACCTCCTTGACATGCATGACTCCTCACATACATCAAATTATTGTTCATCAATATGTGTGTGTATCGAAAATGAAAATTTCTTCCTTGTGCACCTTTGTCACCATATCTTCATCCATTAACTCCTAGCCGTATAACTCCTTTTGTGCCATTGTGCTCTAGAAATGGGTGTGGAAAATTTTACCTATGTCCTTAGTGTAGCCCATGGCTAGTGGAATATAATCCCCACTTATTCTTCTTGATCTAGGATGCTTAGGAACTTGGGATTAAAGATTGGGAACTTGTGATGCTATGTCCTGAGCAGTCTTTGTTGTTGTCTCTTCTGCCCCTTTTTCTTCCTCTTCTCCATCCTTCATTTCTTCATATTTTTGTTCCTCTACATTCTTTGGAGGTGTAGGAGAATTGGGCACACTTTCCTCTGACTCTTCTACTTCCTCATTCAACTTTAATTTCCTTCTCCTTTTCTCAGTTGTCTCCTTCTATGGAGAGATTCAAGGTGATCTGTGCATTGTTTGCAGAGTAGCACCTTGGGTCCTTGTCCTCCTAAATACTCTCTTGAATCGACACTCTCCTTGGACCACATCCAATTCCTCTTCATCTTCCTCTTGTGGCTAAGGTGGAGTAGTTTTGCACTCAGCTTCATCCTTATTTGGAGGCTATCTTCTACCTCTGTGTTCCAAACCACCACTATCCTCATGACTCTCCTCTTCATCATCGACTTGAATTGTTTCTGTGGGCTTGGGTGTTGGAACATTTTCCATTGTAGGCTTACCCTTTTGTGGCCCTGGGAGTGCAAACTCATTCTCCACATACTTAGCATTCTCCATCTTGGGTTTGAGTTGCAGGTACATAAGCACTACTACGGTGTCCCAACTACCAAGCTCACAAGTTTCATGCTTATAATATCTAAAATAAGTCTTTCAATGTATGCATTACGCCTTGGATATACATACTTCTTGCTTAGAGTGTGGTAGTCACAATCTACCTTGTCTGTATTGAAGGTTAATTGACACACATCTAAAAACCATTAGACTGATGCTTGGAAATACCTTGCTGTGAAGGCATATGAAAATTTTCACCATGGGCTCTAATCCTCGTCCTTCATCACAAATCGTGTGATGCAAAAATGTTGGTATACAACAAATTGAACTGTTGTACCCGCCATTGAAGGAAAATCTTTGGGTATGCACCACTCTTCCTCGAATGCCACATAGAATATATCATACCAATTCTATGCCCTCTTCTTGAATGGTCCACTCATTGATCCATTGCACAAGTACTTTCCAAACCATTCCACATGTGACTTATGTTCGTGGGGTACTCCCAAATATTCTCCTTTGGCCCATCAAGCACCCCAATCTCCATGAATACTAAGGACAATAACACAGTGTCAAAACTTATTCTGACACCTATTAGCACTTATTTGATGATTGTATTTACTATGTGATCTGCAATGTTATAGAACACTCCTTGAGACATCTTCTTGGTGACGTGCAACCACATTGTGTTTACCTGCGACCACCTTCCTTGGTGATTCAACTTTGTCACAAGATGTGCAGCTGCCTACACTACTGGGTACTTCTTCAACAATTCAATTTCAATATCGTGCGGATCCTTGGTATACCCCAGCTCCTTCCTTATCTCCAAGATTGTGGCTTTATCATTTAAATCACTATCTAGATCCAACCCTAAGGCCCTTAGTCCTATCACCGTTGAAATCAAAGTAGTTGTGATTCTTACCCTCCATTCGATGAAGTAGAAGAAGTCCTCATGGACTCTTCTCATCAACCATCAATATAATGGTTCATACTTTCCAAAATATGGCAGATCATGCAAATCGGTAGACTTTATTTTTCTTTAGCAACTTCTCATCAATGCCATCGTATATTGGCATATCCTCTGTCGTGCACTTGTTCATTATCGTCTTTGAGAAATGAATCAAGATACTTCTTATTATTTGATGTTTGATGGTTGTAGTCATTGATTTTACATTGGCAGATATGGGAATCCCATTCTTGTCCCACAATCACGCCCTTCGGATACTGCATTTCTAAAAAATTACTCTTGGGAGAAATCTCTTCTTCCACTTCAACCTTCTTCTTCCCTTTATCTCTATCTCGGGTGCTTTCTTTGGTGCCATTTGAAAAATATCTCTTTTCTTCCCTCTATAGTTGAGAAAGTTGAAACCCTAGCTTAAATATCCATGCCCTAGTGGAAATCATGTGCCCTAGCTCATTTGTAACATGTCTTCTTCACTCAACCCTTCACCTATGGTAATGTAAGCTTCTCCAATTGCAACCCTTCTCTCTACATTTGGTTTCACACTCTATGCACCTCAACATGATTGCTCAACTCATTTACACTTAACCCTTTTCAAATTATCTCAATTGCAACGGTAAAAATGAACTCGCATCCCATCCTTATATATAATTTCAAAACGTTAGTGCATTTATTACTCCACCTACTAAAAATCCTCTCAATAAGAGACTATTTTCATTATTTCCATGTGGTACATCTTTGCGCCCAAGCTATAAATTTCTAGCATGCCCTCCTACCTTTTGGCTGCGGACTTCTCTTTAGCATGCTTCTATGCACTTGAGTACCTCATCACTTTGCACCTTCAACCGATAGTCTTCTGGACCTTGTTTACCTCATGTTATACTTGTTTCTTCATTCCTCTCTATCTATGGTCCTTGTGTCTAGAAGAAATCTTCCCTCTTTTTTCAGTTTTCCAACCTTGAATAACACCTGTATATAGTTCCTTTCATGTGGACTTATTTCCATTAGTCCTGTACCTAGATATCAACAACCTACCCCACACTAAGGGTATGTGCAGTCCTCTACGCATAAAAATTCTTCAAATAGTAATTAGCTTTTGGTGCGTAAATGCACTTATTACACACACACCAAATAAATTGACAAATCATAACAAAAAATAAATAAACACATTAAGGGAATACATAATTAAAAACCTAATCTAAATGACAACACTGCCTTATTACAAACACTAAGAAGACTTATTTATAATAGGGCTTCAGCGTACTCCCATTGAAGTAACCGGGTAACCGTATTCCATCAAAGGCCTCTAACTGAAAAATGCCTAATTCGAGTATGTGAGTGATAACATATGGCCCCAACCAATGTACCTTGAGTTTACTTGGATGGCACAAAAACTTAGAATCATAAAGGAGAACCATCTGTCATATCTCCAAATTTTTATCCCTAATGTTCCTGTCATGCCATGCTTTCTTCCTGGCCTTCTCTTGTTTTTGACTCCAATGTGTTATGGCTCGTCATTCATCCAATTTGATTAACTATTCAATGCATTATTCTAATGCTTTCTCATCAAAGACCTCCGAACACACAATACACAAAGAAGGTAACATAAATTCCATAGGAAGAACTGATTCTATGCCAAACACTAACTGAAATGTTGTGGTTTTGTTCAACATTTTATATGTTGTCTGATATGATCAAAGTACTGCAGATAACTTATCATCCCAATCTTTTCTTCCAACATCACATATTTTTGTCAATGTCTAGCTCAAAATTTTGTTGAAAGCCTCAGCAGTCCCATTTTCCTAAGGATGATATGGTGTAGTCTTATGGTGTGCAATCATGAATTCATCCAATAGAATTCTAATTGTCTCATTAATAAAAGGTGTGCCCCTATCATTGGTCAAACTTAAAGGAAATCCATACCTTGTAATAATATCTTCCCAAAGAAAACTAGCTGATGTGGTCATTGTACAATCCTTTGTAGGTGTTGCTTTTTCCCACCTTGTCAGATAATATGTGTAAGTTATGATGTAATGTGATCCAATTCTATATGCAGCTAGTGAAATAGGACCCAAAAAATCTATAGCTCATTTCTCAAATGGTTCTACACTAGTAATGGGTCTTAGAGGCATTTCATCTCGTTGACCGGGTTTCTAAGGCATTGAAAATGATCACAAGCCTTACAAAATTCCTTACAATATTTGTATAGGGTCTCCTAACATAATCTAGCGAGTGGAATCTTGTGCATAGTGGCATCACAGACATAGTGGCCACCTGCAATACCACCATGAGATTCTTCCATAAGAAATGTATGCTCTTGTTCCAATACACAATGACGTAATACTTTATCTCGGCCTGATTTTTATAGGTCACCACTGATTAACATATAAGGGGCTACATGCATAGCAAGTTGTTTCTTCTCCAAGGATTTCATTCCTTCTAGTTCCATCCTTATTCGTAGAAAGACAACAATGTCCTCTAGTTATGATGTCACTCTTTGTAACTTGTATAATTGTGCATCTGACATGGTATCCTCAATTTCCATGCTTCTTCTCCTAACTGTATTCTTGATAGATGGTCTGGTCCAGAATTAATTTTCCCTGGTTTTACCACAACTATGAAATAAAATTCCTGAAATAAGAGCACCCATTGACATATTCACCCTTGTAAAACAAGCTTGTTTACCAAATACTTCAATGTCATGTGATCTGTATAAAAATGAATGGTGTAGCTAGTAGGTACTATTGGAATTTATGTAACACATAGATCATTGAAAAAGCTTCGCGCTTTGTAGTTGTGTAATTTTGTTTTGTAGGAGTCAACTTTCTACTAGAAAAACAATTATGATGATCTACAATACCTTCTCTAGGTTGAGCCAACACCTGTGCCAATGGTTGTGCGGAGGTGTTAACATGTACATGAAAAGGTTGGTCCCATGAAGGAAAATGCAGAAAAGGTACGGTATTAATTTTTTCCTTTAATGTCTCGAATGCGTGTTGCTTTGCGGTTCTCCCTAGTAGAACGTACCTTTCCCTTTTAGTAACTCTTCCAATGGTGTGGTAATTTTGGCATATCCTTTGATAAACTTCCTGTAATATCTTGTATGACCCAAAATCTATGCACCTCACTCTGAACTTAGTAGGCTCCTTAGGCCTATAATGACTGTAACCTTGGCTAGATCAACCAACAAACCTTCCTTACAGATTATGTGTCCTAGAAATATCCCAAATGGTGTAGAAAATATGCACTTCTTGATGTTCAAGGAGATACTCAACTGTCTACATCTTTCAAACATTAAGTGTAGATTGTCACAATGATCCTTAACTAATCCATACACTATCTAATCATCTAAATAGACCTGTAAGAAGTTGTGAATAAATTCCTTGAATGCTTGAACAACTATGTGTGAAAATACAATAGGCGCATTTTTCATACCAAAATGCATTACAATATAGGTGAAGCTACCCCATTTCATAGTAAATGTAGTCTTTTCCTGATCCTCTTGGGAAATCTGAACTTGATGATACCTAGAGAACCCATATGTAAACGAATAGATTTCACGCCCTACAACGCCTTCTAGTATTTCCTCATTGAATGGCGTAGGAAAGGGATCAGTCACACATGCAACATTCAACTCCCTGTAGTCCATGAAAATCCTAATCCGTCCATCCTTCTTGATACTGATCACCATTGGACTAACCCATTCTGACTCATCAAGGGGCTTGATAATTTCAAACTTCAACATTTTTTCAATCTCTTCTTTGAACTTTTCATGCAAGTTGGGGTTTATCATGTAGGGTATCTTTCTAACTGGGTGTGCACCCTTTAAGTTTTATCTTCATCTCCCCTAACAATTCATGAATGCCTTTAAGTTCATGGTACTGTTATCCAAAATTCACCCCCCAGGGTAATTTTGATAACATGCATCAGAATATTCAAATCCCAGGCACATTGATTGATTCGAGTAAACATCATGTTTGGAGGTTCTCTCGAGATATTTTTCTAACTCCCCTGGCCAAAGAAGAAAGGAGCAAGCTCTGAGAAAATGCAAAAAAAGTTGCGGGAAGGCAAGTAGGTTGATCCAAGAAAAATCATGAAAATTGGCTAAGTCCTGCTCAAGAAAGCATTTGGGACATCCGGGACAAAAAGGCGTGAACCGGTCGGTTCGGCTCAAAATGAGCACAAAAAGCCCGAAAGTATTTGGGACAATCGGGCCGAGTACGCACGCGGCGGGCGCGAAGCCGATCCGGCCAAAGAGGAAGAAAAACGACTAACTACCAAAGTTGGGACATTTGGGACAAATGGACGCGATCCGCCGATCGGCCGAAATGAGAACAAACGGTCTTAAAACATTTGGGACATTTGGGACAAAAGGCGCGAGCGGCGAACCCAGGGCGAAAAAAAGGTCAAAACATCCGAAAGCATTAGGGACAAAGGGATGCGTGGGACGCGGAAAGGCGGTTTGGCCGAGGGAAAGGAAAATCGAATTGTTTCTGGGACAGTTGGAACAAAAAGAGCCGAACCGGCCGGATCGGCCGAAATGGGCACAAACAATCAAAGCGATTTGGGACATCCGGGACATTCGGGCGCGAACCGGCCGTTCGGCCAAATCAGCACAAAGAGCACAGTGCCAAATGGGACAAAGGGACGCGAGGGACGCGGATCGCCGAAGGAGCCAAAAGCCAATGAGAAGCTGCCACGTGTCCTCACAAGGAAAGGACCAAAAAGTCAACGGGCGAGTTTTGAGCCGATCCGAACCAATGGGATGGTGCCACGTGTCCCAGCTAGGGCCCCACAGAAATTCCAAAAGATAGTCCGCCGAGAGGTGGAGGAGAGAGAATTTTTCAGCAAATCGAGCCTCGCCACGTGTCATCCAGTGGCGAAGCGGGAAATATTTCAAAATCCGTTTTGATCTGCTCCGTGCCCTAAAACTTCGGACCTCCATAACTTTTGATCCAGCTCGGATTTGCACGTTCTTTATATCAACGGAAAGCTTATGAGATTCTCTACATGATTCCGAGATCAATCTTGAGTTTTGGTGTGGTCTGGAGGAGGAAAATCGAGAAACGCCTCGGCGTGAAATAATAAGCGAAGTAATGCTTCAACAAGCAACTTTAATGCAGCAGCAGGTTCGCACCACATTGAGGCAATCCGTCGTTTTGCTAGGATCCACCACTTCTGCCATGATGTGATGAATTGAATGCAACCTGGAGGTGGTTGGGATGGATTCGGCTTTCCTTTCTCTCTTTCCTCTCTCTTTCTTTCTATATATTGTAAAGAGGAGCTTCTTTTCAAGGTCGAACATTTTTTCTATTTTGCTCCTCCCTTCTTCTCCTATCAGGCGAATCTGTGGAGTTCGAACCTCTCATTTGAACTGTAATACGACTCTGCCTCTTGGCATTCTGCAGTGTATTGTATCAATCTTTGGAGCAAGTAATACATGTCTGTGGATGATTCTCAACCCTCTCTGTGTTCATCTTGCACTCCCACAGGTATTTCACTACAAGTTTTGTTATCTGTGCATGATCTTATATTACATTTGAATGGTCTGTGTTCACTGGCAAAATAGGTGTTCTTCATTCCTCGGTGCATCACCTCTATTAGCTTAGATTTATTTTATGCATCTTCTTACCTTGTCTCCTTGGCAGATTAGATTAGGTTTTGAGAAAACTCTCTGCATATTTTGTGTGCATCTCGAACGCAGAGGAATAGGAACCGACCTTCTCTAGAGAATCCTTTCTCATTTTTCAAGTCCCACACTTGGAGAAAGGATTCAATGTTATGCAATCACACTGGATGCCTAAGTGATCAACCTAGAAACTTGATCTGCATCCAGGGGTGCTGTGATTTTGCACTAACAGTTTTGGCACGCCCGGTGGGACCTAGAGGTCTCATTTTTTTATTGCAACAAAGTTGATATGCATCTGCTGCAATTTTCTTGCTTAAAAAGAGCTATTATTTGCATATCTGGCGACTCCAAGGGGAAGAATCAACTGGTTTCAGCAGTACAGGCCTAAAAGCTTATGAGAAGAATCACAAGGTCAAGAGTTGGAGAAGAGGAAGTGCTGTTTGAATACCTGCAATTATCTCCAAGAAGAAGGCAAAGAGGAAGAAGGATTCAAAGGTCTCCATCTCCACCAAATAGAACCCTCTCAACTCCTCCACCTGACAGGCCTTTCTTTCAATATACAAGGGTTTTAAGACCAATCAGAATGGCGCAACTAGTGAACCCCTATGTCAACTTCACAGGCAGCAGCCCACTTGCTCTCAATGCACAAAATCCAATCCCAGTTGCAGCATTGAAGAACATTCCGTACTTCACTGGAGAAAATCAGACCACTCCTGGTGATCATGTCAAGGACATTGCTAACATTTGTGCAATCCATGAGATTGATGAGATGCAAGTAGCTGTCAAATTGCTGGCATCTTCATTCAAGGGGAAAGCATTGCAATGGTTTAGGAGCCTTGGAGCTGGCTCTATCACAAACTGGAATCAGCTATGTATTGCACTTCATGATCAATTTGGAGAGAAGGGAGACAACTTGTCTCTTTTGGAGCAGCTGACAACCATCAAGAGAGCTTCCAATGAGCAGCTAACTGACTTCAACTTTAGATTTCAAAGGTCTTGGGATAGAATTCTAGTAGCAGTCAGCCAATGAGAAAGGTGCTTTTCTATATTACCTTAAAGCTTTAAATTATGATATTTCTATGTTGGTTCAATCTATGGGAGGCACAACTATCCCTACTGCTTATAGTATTGCCATTAGAGCTGAAAATTATCTGATTCAAGCTGGCAAGCTAGCTCCTAGGCCTCCAATGCCATTATATCCAAGTTTAGAGAGCCCAAGTACTAGTCAAGCACCTGCCTTAGCTCCTTCTCCCACTCCTAGAAATCAGAGTTCAAATGAAGCTTCCACTTCATCTCCAAGTGCCCCAAATGAGCTTCAAGAAGTCATGAAGCAACTGCAAAATTTAGGTAATGAGCTGGTCACACTCAAGAGACAGCAAGCTCAAGGTTTTAGACCTTCGTATCAGCCTCAAGCTCAACCCAATAGGCAGCCATATCAGCCTCAAAGACCACCTAATCCAGCTACAAATATGAATCAAACAAGGCCTCCTGCCAATAGACCATTCCAGCCCTATAATCCAAATGCCATATCTGCCTCTAAGGCATTAGTACCAGCACAAAACAACATTGCCCAGGAGTATGATTGGTGTTTTCCATGTAATGAGCCTCATAATCAATCCATGTGCTACAATGGTGCTTTGACTCAAGCTTTAATGGTAACAATCTTTGGTGTGAAGGGTGAGAGTATCAAAAAACAACTAACAACAAGAAACATTCCAACAACGAATCAGCCCCAAATGACACCACATTGGTAAATTGGCAAGCAGAGGATTTCTGTGGCATGAATCAGGTAGTTTCTCAAGGTGTTGCAGCCAACACAAGGTCAAAAAGGAGAAATTTGGGTGAAGAACAACCATTAGCCCCAGCCAATCCACAACCTTCCATAGCTCCACAAATGATTGGCAAGCAAAACCCAGTTTCAAATGCACAAGGGCAGCCAAGAACAGCCCCTAGGCCAACTCAAATGCCAGCTGTTGCTGCCCACATACAAGGAGAAAATGTGCAAACCAAGGGACAGCAGAGAGATCCTTCATCACCATTCAGTATCATTGATCAGATGAAGAAGACAAACGTCAATATATCTATCTGGGAATCCCTATCCATCCCGTGCCAAAGAAATCTCATCAGTAGCTGCCATGAAGGATTGGCCAACTTCAATCAGCGAGTCCAAATACAAGAGAAGGTACTCACAAATGCTGCCCACCCTGAAGGAAATCATGGAGCACAACAAGGTAGAATGTTGAAGCCCCCCCTTTTTATGTTTCGTTAATCATTGGAAATCAGCTAGTGCATAATCGCATGATAGATTCTGGGCAAGCAGCTCGGTAATGCCTAAACAGATAGGTGATCGATTAGGGCTCCAGTATGAATTAACATCTAAGGGAGTAGTGCGGCTAGATGGGATAGAAATAGCAATAGTTGGAGTGATTAGAAATTTGAGTCTTACCTTGCATGCATGTCCAAATGTTGTTGTCTTACAAGATATATCAGTCATAGACCTTCCACCACTCTTTGCCCTATGTTTGTCAAGGGACTTCACTGCCAAGATTGGGGGATATTTGTCCGCTGATTGGTCTCACATGCTATTCAGAATGAGGTATGGAACTAAGGCTACAATTAGGTCAGAACCTATTGCAAACTTCCACATTGAGCCCTATACTCCAAGTCAGATTAATGCCAATTGCTCAGCATTTGATCAAGAAGATCACCCAAGCACTGATGAAACTGACACTAAAGTTGGAAACATCCCGGATCTAACTCTTGATGAATGGGCAAGCAAGGTGCATGCTTTTGATCCTTATCAAGGAATAGAAGAATCTGAGCTAGGAGTCTATTGTATACACGAAGAAAGTCAACCTATTCCTAGCATCACCAAGTTTCACCACAAGGATGACAATGAGGTATGGCATCTGTTTTTTGATGGATCGAGGAGTAGACAAGGTGCAGGAGGTGGAGCCATGCTTGTTTCACCTCAAGGAATAAAGCATTATTCAGCTTTTAGATTTCAATTTGCATGCTCCAATAACACTGCTGAATATGAAGCCTTGGTGCAAGGGATGCATTGGGCAATCAAGAGAAAAATAAAGAACTTGCAAGTTTTTGGGGACAGTGAGCTGATTGTAAATCAGGTCAAGGGACAACATGCTGCCAAAAATGATCTACTCAGATGCTACAAGAACAGGGTGTGGGACCTCATGGAATATTTTGAGGGCTTTGGCATCAAATCCATCCCTAGGAAAGAAAATCAAGTGGCTTGTGAGGCTTGCAGCGAGGGGGGGCAGCCTTTGACATTGTGGAAAACATTCAACAAGACAAGGTACAACCAAACATCCACGTGATTGTGAGGCCTTCAGTGCCGGATAACGATGTCAGTTGGCAAGTATTTGAGAATGACCAGCAAATCATCCACTTCTTGCAAGAAGAAGCTGAGTTCTCAGCTAAGAATCAAGAAAAGTTGGAACAACAATATGGTGACCAAGTGATACAGCTGAGAACTGACAAGCTGCCCAAGGGACTTATCACTTTGGAGTCCATTTTTAACCCCAATGATCAGTTTAGAAAGGAGAAAGCAAACATTCAGGTCAAGAGAGAAGATTCGGTATCCATCTTGGTAGAAGAGAACAAGCCATTGCAAATTGGAAAGATGACAACTGAGCAAGAAAGGTGTGAGTTCATACAGCTATGTCAAGAATTCCCTGACATGTTTGCTTGGAGCTATGAAGACTTGAAAGGTTTCAATCCCAACTTAGCTCAGCATACCATCGAATTGGATCCAAATACTAAGCCTGTCAGGTAGAAACAGAGACCAGTCAATCCACACATGGAGCCTCTCATGAGGAAAGAATTGGACAAGCTGATTGAGTCAAGAATCATATTCCCAATCAAGCATTCTAGTTGGGTTGCCAACTTAGTTCCAGTCAGAAAGAAGAGTGGAGAGATCAGGCTGTGTGTTGACTTCAGAGATTTGAATAGAGCCTCTCTCAAGGACCATTATCCACTCCCTTCCATGGAGCAAATATTGCAGGTCGTAGCTGGTTCAGAAAGGTTTTCACTACTTGATGGTTACTCAGGCTTCAATCAAATTATGGTAAAGGAGGAAGACCAGTTCAAGACAGCCTTCACAACCAAATGGGGCACATATGCTTACAAGAAGATGCCATTTGGACTGTCGAACGCTGGAGCAACATTCCAGCGAGCTATGGATATGGCATTCAAAGGCTTGATCAACAAGATAGTGTTGATATACCTAGATGATATTACTGTCTTCTCAAAGAATGCTGCAGAACATCTCTTTCACCTCGGGCGGTGTTTCGAGAGGTGTAGAAAGTTCGGAGTGTCTTTGAATCCTAAGAAATGCATCTTTCTTGCACATGAAGGAAGCTCCTTGGCCATATTGTCTCCAGGAAGGATTAGCAATTGATCCGAGAAGGGTTGAAGCCATAAGAGCTCTACCATTGCCAAGCCACAAGAAAGCCCTTCAGAGTTTCCTGGGAAGGATAAACTTTGTTTGGAGGTTTGTCCCAGATTTTGCAGCCCTTGTCAAGCCCATCACCAAAATGTTAAAGAAAAGCATGGCTTTCAAATGGACAGCAGAAGGCAAGGAGAGTTTTGAAGCAATCAAAGAAGCCATCTCCCAGGCACCCACTCTCATCAACCCAGACTTTTCCAAGGATTTCATCCTCTATGCATTTGGAGGTGATGACACTATTTCTGCCATTCTGGTACAGCAGAACAAAGATAATGATGAACAGCCGATTGCCTTCTTCAGCCAGAGCCTAGATGACTGCGAAGTGAGGTACTCTTTTATTGAAAAGCATGTGCTTGCAGTAATCAGAAGCTTGAAGAAATTCAAGCATTTAGTCTCAAACAACAAGGTCCAGTTATTGGTCTCACATGCTGGGGTTAAGGACTTCCTCCTCAACAAGGATTTGAATGAGAAAAGGGCAGGATGGATCACCCGTGTCATGGAGTATGACATTGAGATCAAGATCACCAAGCTGGTAAGAGGCAAAGGTTTGTGTGAGCAGCTCGCTTCCAAACAACCAGACAACCCAGAAGATGAAGAAGACGCTGTCCTGCTATTACAAGATGATCAAAAACAGGAAAATGATGATGTGTCCACTCCCTGTTGGACTCAGAATATGATACATTTCCTACAAACAGGCCTGTGCCCTCCAGAATGGAGCAAAGTGAAGAGAAGATACTTCAGGTTGCAGGCTGTTCCATATACCATCATTGATGGAGTTTTATTCAAGAAAGATGTGAATGGAGTGCTGCTGAGATGCATTAGCACAGGACAGATCCAAAGGGTATTAAAAGAGTTTCATGATGGACCAGCTGGTGGCCATTTTGCACCAAGAGTGACAGCTCTGAAAATCATGAAGGCTGGTTATTATTGGCCTAAAATCTTTAGTGATTGCTATGCATGGATCAAGAGATGTAAGAATTGTGCATTCTTCACAGGAAAAGAGAGACTCGCTGCCCTTCCATTACATCCAATCTCAGTTGACCAGCCATTCATGCAATGGGGCTTAGACTTCATTGGAGCCATCAATCCCAATTCAAGCCAAGGGCATAAATGGATTTTGACGACCACGGACTACTTCACCGGATGGACGAAGCGGTAGCACTCAAAGAGGCGAATGAGTCTAACATCTTGGACTTTTACGAGGGGATAACTACCAGATTTGGTGTACCTGCTACAATAGTCTCTGATAATGCATTGGCATTCATTGGATCTAAAGTGACTGAGTGGGCTGTCAAGAACGGGATTTACCTGAGCACTTCATCAAACTATTACCCTCAAGGCAATGGCCGGGCCGAGTCTATAAACAAAAACTTGCTTGAGGATCATTAGGAGGACTCTCGATGAGAATCGAGAGGCTTGGCATACCAAATCGAAATCAGCCTATGGGCTGATAGGATAACTCCCAAAAGATCCACGGGTAACTCTCCATTTAGGCTTGTCTACGGAAGAGAGGCAATCTTTCCCATGTCACTTGAGTTTCCAACGTTAGAACTCATGAAACAGCTGGAGTTGCTTGAGTTTGAGCCCATGGAGGCGAGGTATGCAAAATTGATGGAGCTGCGAGAAATCAGAGATCAGGCATTCCAAGCAATGGAAAAGGATCAGGCTTCGATCAAGAAGACCTTTGATAGGAAGGCCAAAGATAGATCTTTTCAAGTAGGAGATCTAGTGTTGAAATGGGATGTGGACAGAGCAAAACCGGGAAGGCATTCAAAATTTGATGCCATTTGGAGTGGCCCATACATGGTCACAAAGTGCAAGAACAACAATGCTTTCCAATTGGCCTCATTGGATGGTGAAGAACTGCAGATTCCAGTAAATGGAATCTATCTCAAGCGTTGCTTCTAGAGGGAGGTTCACTACATCTGTAAATATTAGATTAGATTTTCTTTCCTCCAAGTGCTTGTGCACATTGTTTTGCTGTAGGTTAGTTTTGTTTTCCCTAAGTGCCTTGGCACAGCTTGCTGTCCATGGAGATGTTTAGCATGTCTTTGCTTTCATCAGGTCACATTCCATCTTCCTCCTTGCACATTCTGAGTCAGTTTGGATTCTAACAGAATATTTGATGACTCCATGCCCAATGGATTGCTTCAGGCAACTGGTCTTTTCATCTAGCAGGCAGATGATCCCGCTGAGTCGCCAAATTGTTATCCAAAATTCACCCCCCAGGTAATTTTGATAACATGCATCAGAATATTCAAATCCTAGGCACATTGATTGATTCAGAGCAAACATCATGTTTCAGAGGTTCTCTCAGATATTTTTCTAACTCCCCTGGCCGAAGAAGAAAGGAGCAAGCTCTGAGAAAATGCAAAAAAGTTGCAGGAAGGCAAGTAGGTTGATCCAGGAAAAATCGTGAAAATTGGCTAAGTCCTGCTCAAGAAAGCATTTGGGACATCCGGGACAAAAAGGCGCGAACTGGCCGGTTCGGCCGAAATGAGCACAAACAGCCCGAAAGCATTTGGGACAATCGGGCCAGAAGTACGCGGCGCGAGAAGCCGATCCGGCCGAAAGAGGAAGAAAAATGACTAACTGCCAAAGTTGGGACATTTGGGACAAATGGGCCGCGATCCGCCCGGATCGGCGAAATGAGAACAAACGGTCTTAAAACATTTGGGACATCTGGGACAAAAAGGCGCGAGCCGGCCGAACCGGGTGAAAAAGGTCAAAACAGTCCGAAAGCATTTGGGACAAAGGGATGCGTGGGACGCGGAAAGGCGGTTCGGCCGAAGGAAAGGAAAATCGAACTGTTTCTGGGACAGTTGGAACAAAAAGACCCGAACCGCCCGGATCGGCCGAAATGGGCACAAACATCAAAGCGATTTGGGACATCCGGACATCTAGACACGAACCGGCCGGTTCAGCCGAAATCAGCACAAAACCTTTGTGTCAAATGGGACAAAGGGACACGAGGGATGCGGATCGCCGAAGGACCCGAAATCCAATGAGAAGCTGCCACGTGTCCTCACAAGAGAAAGGACCAAAAAGTCAAAGGGGCGAGTTTTCGAGCACCGATCCGAACCAATGGGATGGTGCCACGTGTCCCAGCTAGGGCCCACAGGGAAATTCCAAAAGATAGCCCTCCGAGAGGTGGAGGAGAGAGAATTGTTCAGCAAATCAGAGCCTGCCACGTGTCGTCCAGGTGGCGAAGTGTGGGAAATATTTCAAAATCCGTTTTGATCTGCATTAGTGCCCTAAAACTTCGGACCTCCATAACTTTTGATCCAGAGCTCGGATTTGCACGTTCTTTATATCAACGGAAAGCTTATGAGATTCTCTACATGATTCCGAGATCAATCTTGAGTTTTAGTACAGTCTGGAGGAAAAATCGAGAAACGCCTCTGGTGCGAAATAACAAGCGAAGTAATGCTTCAACAAGCAACTTTAATGCAGGCGAGCAGTTCGCCAAGCTTCCATTGGCGCGATCCACCGTTTTGCCAAGATCCGCCGCTTCGCCATGATGTGATGAATTGAATGCAACTTTGGAGGTGGTTGGGATGGATTGGGCTTTCCTTTCTCTCTTTCCTCTCTCTTTCTTTCTATATATTGTAAAGAGGAGCTTCTTTTCAAGGTCGAACATTTTTCTATTTTGCTCCTCCCTTCTTCTCCTATCAGGCGAATCTGTGGAGTTCAAACCTCTCATTTGAACTATAATACGACTCTACCTCTTGGCATTCTACATTGTATTGTATCAATCTTTGGAGCAAGTAATACATGTCTGTGGATGATTCTCAACCCTCTCTGTGTTCATCTTGCACTCCCTGGTCTTTCACTACAAGTTTTGTTATCTGTGCATGATCTTATATTACATTTGAATGGTCTGTGTTCACTTGGAAAAATAGGTGTTCTTCATTCCTCGGTGCATCACCTTTGTTAGCTTAGATTTATTTTATGCATCTTCTTACCTTGTCTCCTTGGCAGATTAGATTAGGTTTTGAGAAAACTCTCTGCATATTTTGTGTTCATCGACCGGAGGAATAGGAACCACCTTCTCTCGGAGAATCCTTTCTCATTTTTCAAGTCCCACACTTAGAGAAAGGATTAAATGTTATGCAATCACAATGGATGCCTAAGTGATCAACCTAGAAACTTGATCTCGCATCCGAGTCTTTGTGATTTTGCACTAACAATACCCCTAGGAATAAGTCCTGTAATCCCTTAGTAACTCTATAATTTTTTCCACTTCAGAGTCTGACCAATAGTCCCCAATTACAATTTCCTTAGGCTCATAATTTGATCCAATATTCACCTTCTTTGTCTTCATAGGTTCATGATAGGCACGTGTGGTCATATATGTACTATCCAATACCTCCCACCTACCTATTGAATGATTTACACCTGAGTTTCTACTCCTTCATCATCCACTAAGTAGACCATTTGTCCTTTTTATTTCTCAAGGAAAGCATGTTGAAGTAATGTGGCATTGAAATATATTTCTTCAACAAGACACGCTCTGAGTATCCTTCATCCAATAAATCTTGAAGGAGTTCTTCACCCTTAAACCTATCTCCCATAGTTAAGCGCTTTATGAATTTCAATGCTTCTTCCATCAAATTTTTTGTAGAGAAGAAGTCAAATGTCTTAGCCATTCCTGTAATTAAATCCTGCCAATTTCCATTCTCTCTATGGATTTCTACATATACATACCAAGCACATGCACATCCTTGTAAAGTGGAATAAAACTTGTGCACCCATAGTGAAGGTGGTAAATATTTTTGTCCTTTTGTCCAAATTCTCTCACACTTCTAAACGTGGTGCTGAATAGGTTGATTACCATAATAAGCACATATTTGAGTAGGTGTATTGCTCCTGAAGAACCTACTAGCAAGATCAATCCTAATTTCATTCCATCCTACAAGATTATCCTTGTGGGCCATCCACCAGTGTGTTGTTGTCCCACATAGTGTATATGCTAGCATATTTCTTCTTTCCAATGAGTCTATCCACTATTCTTCCATGGTGTGCATGAATACCATAGGATCTCCTTCTTTGGTGTAATAAGGTACCGAGTTGTTACCTATTCTTCTAACATAACTCATTTTTCTGCCTCTAGGAAATATGCTCTTTACTTCACGCCCTACCAACTCATAAGTGTTATGAGCCCAATTATCATAGGAAACACTTGTAGTATCACTAATAGACTATGCATCCTCCCACTGAATTATTCCTTCTTTAGTTGGCTCAAGCATCTTTGGGTCTTGGATGGCACATACATAAATCCTATTCAGATCGTCTTCACTTAAGGGCTCAACATAGGGCGCATATTTTCCATCTATCAAAGGGATAATAACTCTTTCCTCCTTTTTTTCAAAATTGATATAACCTTTGTTGAACCGAAGATCAACATTATTTGCATAGTACCAAGGACACCCTAATAGAGTTGGGAAGCTATCTGACTCTGCTAGTGCTAAAACCTCAAAGTCTCTAGTGAACTTGGCTCCTTGTATAGTAATGGATGCATCTTTCAAAACTCGATGGGATTGGCTTTAGTCTGATTAGCCATGAACAATACATTAGAGGATGGATGTAATGGGGGTCTCCCCATTTGTACCCATGCATCTAAGGTAAGAACATTGAATTCAACGCATGTATCAATTAGTATATTACTCAATAGCCACCCATCCACAACAACATTCAGAGTGATTTCCTTGTCATAATCTAGGCTATGAGGGGGAATATTTTCATGCAAGATTTGTTGTCCAGTCTCAATACTTGCACGCAGAGTGTCTCCCTTCAACCAAACACCTAATAATGGAATGATATTTTCCTAGTGCAACATTTTACACACTTCCCTTAAGTCATCTATATCAGTTTTGACCATCTCTGATACTTTATTTTGCTCCATCTTCCATGATTTCTCTTTTAAGTACTGTATCTCACCTTGAATATTCCTAAGAACTTCCATGGTTTCTTGATAAACCTCCTTATAACGGTAAGGTTCTCAGTATCGTGCATGTAGAACCTCCTCCTTAGTAATGGTAGGATTCTACTGTAATGCTTCTTGTGCACGTGCTACCTCGGCGTGGGTCATGATCTTCACTTGCAATACCTCGGACCACAGCTTCCAAATTAGGCATCCATTGATTTTCCACAGCGTGTTGTATCCTAACCATTCTTACACATTTTTTTCTTGTTTATGCTACTTACTAAGATGCTCATACAAGTCTGGGCACTCCTGATAACTATGTTTCTTTCCATAGAAAGAACATGTAATATTTTGAGGACATTCACGCTTTGTAGTGGTAAGGAGATTTGCATGTATAAAGAGTTACGTGAGGAAAATCACTCCTGCCACTACCATGGCCTCGTCCTCCAAATCCACCATGGAATCCTCAACCTCTACCACGAACGCCTTCAAAACACCCTTCATTCCGATCATAGCGTGCCTGATTATGATCCCAGTCTCTGATACTCATTCTTTCCCTTAGATTTATCTGAAAATCCTATATATCATACACCAATATCTATAGCATCATGGATCTGACCAATCAGCCAACAATATTCTGTGTCATGAGTCATGGACTTGTAGATTTTATAGTAGCTTGAAATGTTCTTCCTTATCGTGCGTTGTAATAATGGGAAATGAATAACATCATGGTTTAAATGGCATATCTCACAATCCAACAACAATGATCGTACTGATATGTGAGGAAAACTATCCTTTGTGTGACCTTCTACTTCATAATTTGTGCACCAAATCCATGTATGCATCTCATGTGCTGAATTTTCTGATAGTTTATCCAACTATTTTGTCATAGCTATGATCCGTGCTTCTAAAGATAGGCTTACCTAGTATCTATACTTCCAACTACCTCAACACATAAGGCTTCTTCAAGTGCTTCACATGGATCATTGTATATCTTATGTGATAATGCCCTTCTAAAAGGGGTAATCAAGCCCCCAACGAACCACTATGCATGTTGGCTTGTGTGTATATCATAAGAAAGCTTAGATAACAATATTTTAAAATGGGCATCATACTCTCTAACACTCTCAGTAGTTCCTTGCTTAATATCCTTGAGTGCACTTATACTCTTCTACTCAAACTTAGGGATGTGAAACTCTTTAAGGAATGCATCTTTTAAAGTTGTATAGTCTACACAAGTCTGATTAGGGTCAAAAATTTTGTACCAGCTATGTGTGCGCCCTTGTAACGTAGTAGTAAATTGGCTAGCCCTACGCTCATAATCTGTGATTCATTTTTGCGCCACAAGTATTTCACACATATGCACATGTTCAGCAACATCTTCTATGCCCCTATAGTCTGAAAGACAAAGAGACATCTCCATGTAAATATTCTAGGGTTGGTGCAGACCTTTCCCACCTGATCCAGAACCTCCTGTGTTTCCCCTACCTCTAGAACCACCAGATCCACTTGGAACTAGAGCTACCTATGCCTCCTGATTCCAAACATGAAGTTGGTGTCATAACAGAAGATGTGCTTCCCTTTGTCCCAATAGTAGAATTGAATTATACCCTAATAGTCTGTGAAGCGTTACCACTCCTAGAAGTTAGTCTAAAAATTAGAGCATCTGTATTCTGCGTTGATGATATACCCAAAAAAGTACTCTCATATAACTGTTGATGCAAAATCACAGCACCCCTGGACGCACATCAGAGCTTCTAGGTTGATGTTCAGGCATCCAGTGTGATTGCACAACATGGAAACCTCTCTCCAAGCGTGGGACTTGTGAAACCGAGAGAGGAATCTCCAGAGAAGGCTGGTTCCTGCTCCTAAACTACCTGCCACAAGCTATTCCAGTGCAGGCAAGCTAATCTAATCCTAATCTAACCATGCCAAGGAGACAGAGAGAGAGAGAGAAGGGAAAAACAAAGCAAAAGCCTACACTAAAACGGTGATACACCGTAGAGAGGAGGATGTTGAACATCTATCAAAACTGCCATGGGACAAAGAGAGGTGAGCAATGGGAAGGATGGACGGATGCATCACGAGCCCAAGGATAGATTTCACACGAGAAAATGTCCCAAAACTCCATGAACACGGCTCCACACCTGCAATGAAAATTCAAACATGCACAGATACTGCAATGAAGAGAGGCAAGAAGAGAACAAGCAAAAATGAGAAAGGATGGACAGATGCATCACAAAACACGTTTTGTTGCTCCAGAAGTTTGCACAGAACATCATTCCATTAGTAAAAGGCAAAAACGCCATTACAGAGCAAGGGAGGAGGTTCGAACTCCATTTTCAACCCTAGAGAAGAAAAGAAGGGAGGGCCGAGCCGAAAGAATGAACAACTTCTTTTTAAAATGAGCCAAAACTGGCTTTTACATTGCATGGGTCGAACCCAGGGGACAGAAACGTAGGAAAACGTGCAAGCCCATTCTTCATTGACTGCAGATGCATAAAAACGGCATGGAGGATCTTACCAACCCATACCCTGTCACTTTGAGCAATTTTGGAGGAGAATGCAACCCATTTGTATTAATTTGGCCGCTAAAATGTCACTTCTGGCCGTGCAGAAGAAGAATGCGACCCATTAGCATTAAAACGGGTTGTTGAAAGGTCGCTTCTGGCCATTACCACACGTCAGAGCCGTTTCTCGATTTTTTCTATTTAGACTGCACCAAAACTCGAGATTGATCCCAGAATCATGTAGATCATCTCAACAGCTTTCCGTTGATATAAAGAACGTGGAAATCCGAGCTCTGGATCAAAAGATATGATGATTTGAAGAAAACAGGCAAAAAATGGATTTGAAAAGCTATTCCCGCGCTTCGCCATCTGGACGACACATGTCATGTGTTGATTGGCTGAGCAATGTCTTTAGTCTGTCGGGTTCGGGATTCTCCTTTGCATTTGCATGTTTTCCTCCCATGCTTTTCCGACTTGTTTCCCCGATCAGGAAATCCGATTTGCCTTTGTAGTGTGTCGGGTTTGCGGAACCCTCAAGCATCGGGACATGCCTTGTGATTTGCATGTTTCATGTTTCATGTTTCCCGAAACCCGAAACCCGAATTCCTTTGTGTCGGGTTTTTCAACCCCTCCAACATATTCCTTGGTGAGGACACGTGGCAGCTTCTGATTGGTCCTCGGCTCCTTCGGCTCCTTCGCGTACTTCGCCTCCATTTGTCCCGGATGTCCCATTTGATTTTGGGCCCTTTGTGCTCATTTCGGCCGGTTCGGCCGGTTCGGGCATTTTTGGCCCGCTTGTCCCACTTTTCTTCGGACTGACTTGACTCTTTTCGGCCGGTTCGGCCGGTTCGGCCTTTTTGTCCCAAACGTCCCGAGCAACACTTAGCCAATTTTTCCTCCTTCGGTAGGATCGGCTTTTCGCGCCGCCGCGTTTCGCCCGATTGTCCCAAATGCAATTTGGACTGCCAGTGCTCATTTCGGCCGATCCGCACCTTTTTGTCCCACTTGTCCCAAATGCTACCTTGAGCAGGACTTAGCCAATTTTCACACTTTTTCCTGGATCAACCTACTTGCCTTCTGCAACCCTTTTTTCGCATTTTCTCAGAGCTTACTCTCTTCCTCTTGGACAGGGGAGTTAGACAAGTATGAGGGGACCCTAGAAACATGACTTTTCGCCCTAAATCAATCAATTTTCCTGGGACTTGAATATTCTGATGCATGTTATCAAAATTACCCAGGGGTGAATTTTGGATAACGATTTAGCGACTTCAATGGGGTCATCTCGCTCTTCAGATGAAAAGACCATTAGAGCTGAAGCAATCCATTGGGCATGGAGTCACAAGTAATAGCCTGAAAACTGATCTGAACTTTGAAAATCTCCCCTCTGAGCCACTTGGAAACCACCGGGTATGGAATTGTTGTCACCAAAACCGCTGAAATGAATCGTGCGAGCAAAACCAGCAACACCAAAACTATGTACGTAATGAAAATCATACATGCCCCAAATGGAACATGCAGTGTGCACGAGCACTTCTTCTGCTGAAAGCAAACCTACCTACTCTAGTCTAACTGGAAGCAAAGGTGAGCTAAACGAACCTGCAACAATAGTTGCGCAAAATAGCTTCCTTTCTTCAAAATTGGCAGCCATGCAATTGATTTGTACACTCGATCATGGCTGTTTGGATGGATGGAAAATCAACAAGAAGGCTGGTCTTCTATCCAAATCATCAAGGTATCAATGAAAAATCCAATACCTCTTTTAGTTGCTCTGCATTTGGATTGGAGAGGTATGGCAGCTGATCCTTGGTACTTTGTAGCTCATCCTCATGCTCAGAAGCAAGCATGACTGGTTGTGGCTTCTCCTTTGGCTCCAATGAAGCCAAATACCTGATTGGGCACGGTCTGATCCTTTGGATGTGCCCATAGCTCTGATTTTCTACTCCAAGAATGGAGTTCTCTTGTAGACCCTCTGAGATGGATGACGTGGAGGAAATGGTGGAATCCTTTTGTCCTTTCTCTTCCTCCAATGAAGAACAGGGAAGATTAGAATCTTCCAATTTTGATTCCAAAGAGCTGCTATAAGATGCAGGCTGTTGCAAATGAAAGCTCTCCTTCATGGCAGCAGGCTCTGGTGTTTGGGATGTGGGTGATGAAAGAGAGAAAGGTGAAAGCTCAACCGGCTCTTCTCCATCAAAACAGTCCTCCAAATCTGACAGGTAAACTGCCTCATTGCTATCCTGCTGCTCATTTTCAACTTCCTCCATGATGTCCTCTTGATCTTCAACTTGACCACCATGGTTTCCTTCACTCTCCAATATTGAGTTTGAGAGATCAAACTCCTTTTCAGTGGTAGAATTTGAGAGAGATGAAGTGGAAAGAAGAACTGAAGGTTCTCCTGTAGCTTGCTTTGTGCTCGAAGCCCTTGGATCTGCACTTTTCTCCTCCACAGCTAGGATGTGCTCCTCTTCTTTTAGATTTGGAGCAGCTTCTCCTTCCTCTAATGTTTGAAGGCAATCTTGCTCTTGATTGAACTCCTTCTCCAGCATGAAGTTTTTCAAGTCAAACTCTTCAATTTGCTGCTCTAGAGGACAAGTTGGGACTGCAAGATCTTCTTCTTCTGCTGCAACCAAATCAGTCCTAACCACCATTTGTTCAACCTTAGCCTCTTCTGTAGGCTTAACCATCAAGGGGATCTTTGTTATCCCAAATTTGAGAGCCCAACTCTTCAGACTTTGAATTTCTTCATCTTTGTTTGGCCTCTCTTTTTGCTGTTGTTTTCCTTGACTGGCATTCTGATTTTCATCCTCCCAACATGGATTTGGGAATGCAAGAGGAGGGATAGGTTGAAACTCAACTGATTTGACAATTTTTTGTGGTGGTGGAGGCGGTGAAACCTCTTGTTTCTTTGGAGGAGGGGGTGTTTCTGTTAGCTCTTGTGGAGGGGATGACTGTTTGGAAGGGAAAAGGAAAGAAGAATCGAGATGAGGTGGAAGACTAGGGGGTGGAGAGATGGATTCAACATTTGGGACAGCAGATGGAGGGTTTGAAACTTGACACTGCTGGAATGAAACAGAAGGGCATGAGATGGTGTGCTTACCCGTTGACAAGGTTGCTGAATACTTCTCTCATACACCTCTATTTCTTCAATCCACTTTGCAAGCAAAGGCAACATTGCAATCATGAAGTCAAGCTTCTCCTGAGGGCTGTAATGCCTTGGAAAAGGTCCCACCCACGGACAGGGTGCTCCACAACCGATTCCAAAAGCTTTCATTTGTGCTTGATCCCTGGACTGCACCATCCCCACCTCCATTTTTTGGATTTTCTCCAATAGACCAACATCTTGCATCTGATGGTCTTCGTTATATGCATACTCCTGCTCTTGGAAAGCTCCATAGCCAAACTAACTTTGGCACTGCTGTTCATAAGAGTATGTATGCTGATCTAGAGGATTTGTAAAATGTGTTGGAGGTGTGATATACTGCTGTTTTTGGAAATGTGAGTCCCATGATGGAAATGAAGTCATGGTTGCACAACTTCATGGAATGGAAAAGAATGAAAGAGATGGAAAGAAGGATGGATGGGAATGGATGAAAAACGGGTCTGCAACTTCAGAAATGGGTTGCTGATCAGATGGAGTCGCCAGATGTGTTTGCAAGTGCCTCCAAAGGCTAAAATCTTCACAGGAACACACCAACCTACAAAAGATGAAGTGGAAGACCTCTAAGGTCCCACCGGGCGTGCCAAAACTGTTGATGCAAAATCACAGCACCCCTGGACGCACATCAGGCTTCTAGGTTGATGTTCAGGCATCCAGTGTGATTGCACAACATGGAAACCTCTCTCCAAGCGTGGGACTTGTGAAACCGAGAGAGGAATCTCCAGAGAAGGCTGGTTCCTGCTCCTAAACTACCTGCCACAAGCTATTCCAGTGCAGGCAAGCTAATCTAATCCTAATCTAACCATGCCAAGGAGACAGAGAGAGAGAGAGAAGGGAAAAACAGCAAAAGCCTACACTAAAACGGTGATACACCAGAGAAGGAGGATGTTGAACATCTATCAAAACTGCCATGGGACAAAGAGAGGTGAGCAATGGGAAGGATGGACAGATGCATCACAGGCCCAAGGATAGATTTCACACGAGAAAATGTCCCAAAACTCCATGAACACGGCTCCACACCTGTAATGAACATTCAAACATGCACTGAGATACCTGCAATGAAGAGAAGCAAGAAGAGAACAAGCAAAAATGAGAAAGGATGGACGGATGCATCAAAAACACGTTTTGTTGCTCCGAGTTTGCACAGAACATCATTCCATTAGTAAAAGGCAAAAACGCCATTACTGAGCAAGGGAGGAGGTTCGAACTCCATTTTCAACCCTAGAGAAGAAAAGAAGGGAGGGCCGAGCCGAAAGAATGAACAACTTCTTTTTAAAATGAGACAAAGCGGCTTTTACATTGCATGGGTCGAACCCGGGGGACGAAACGTAGGAAAACATGCAAGCCCATTCTTCATTGGATCGAGATGCATAAAAAGCGGCATGGAGGATCTTACCAACCCATACCACTGTCACTTTGAGTGATTTTGGAGGAGAATGCGACCCATTTGTATTAATTTGGCCACTAAAATTTCACTTCTGGCCGTGCAGAAGAAGAATGCGACCCATTAGCATTAAAACGGGTTGTTGAAAGGTCGCTTCTGGCCATTACCACACGTCAGAGCTGTTTCTCAATTTTTCTCTTCAGACTGAACCAAAACTCGAGATTGATCCCAGAATCATGTAGAGCATCTCAACAGCTTTCCGTTGATATAAAGAACGTGGAAATCCGAGCTCTGGATCAAAAGATATGACGATTTGAAGAAAACAGGCAAAAAATGGATTTGAAAAGCTATTCCCGCGCTTCGCCATCTGGACGACACGTGTCATGTGTTGATTGGATGAGCAATGTCTTTAGTCTGTCGGGTTCGGGATTCTCCTTTGCATTTGCATGTTTTCCTCCCATGCTTTTCCGACTTGTTTCCCCGATCAGGAAATCCGATTTGCCTTTGTAGTGTGTCGGGTTTGCGGAACCCTCAAGCATCGGGACATGCCTTGCGATTTGCATGTTTCATGTTTCATGTTTCCCGAAACCCGAATTCCTTTGTGTCGGGTTTTCAACCCCTCCGACATATTCCTTGGTGAGGACACGTGGCAGCTTCTGATTGGTCCTCGGCTCCTTCGGCTCCTTCGCGTACTTCGCCTCCATTTGTCCGGATGTCCCATTTGATTTTGGGCCCTTTGTGCTCATTTCGGCCGGTTCGGCCGGTTCGGCATTTTTGGCCCGCTTGTCCCACTTTGCTTCGGACTGACTTGACTCTTTTCGGCCGGTTCGGCCGGTTCGAACCTTTTGTCCCAAAACGTCCCGAGCGACACTTAGCCAATTTTTCCTCCTTGGTAGGATCGGCTTTCGCGCCCACGCTGCGTATTTCTGCCCCGATTGTCCCAAATGCAATTTGGACTGCCCATGCTCATTTCGGCTGATCCGCACCTTTTTGTCCCACTTGTTCCAAATGCTACCTTGAGCGGGACTTAGCCAATTTTCACACTTTTTCTGGATCAACCTACTTGCCTTCCGCAACCCTTTTTCGCATTTTCTCGAGCTTACTCTCTTCCTCTTGGACAAGGGAGTTAGACAAATATGAGGGGACCCTAGAAACATGACTTTTCGCCTGAATCAATCAATTTTCACGGGACTTGAATATTCTCGATGCATGTTATCAAAATTACCCTCAGGGGGTGAATTTTGGATAACAATAACAATGAAGTCATTTGTGATGTCATTGATGTTCCTTTCATAAGACTCGCTCCTACTCTTCCACTGCTTGAATTAGCTTGTTGATTGTTTGTTGTACTAGATGCTAGAAAACCAAGTGCAAGGGAAAGGTTTCCAGGTGGATACAAATGCACGCCCATGGTCTAGGTCATCTTTTTTGGCATGCTTCTACGTGAGGCCAAGGAGGGATCCCTATCATGCTTTCCTTAATGGGGGAGTTCCCAATGCTCTGGCTCCACGTATCCTATGTGAGCTCCAAATCCTTCACGAGCCATCTCTCTCCTCAACTCCATCCGCTCTGTAATGTCACGCTGCTTCTCTACCTCCCTCTCGCATGCCTCATTATACTTCAGCCGCCTTTCCTCTCTCTGTCTTTCATGTTGCTAGGTCTGCATCATCTTTTACCAAACCCACTCATGCCCCCGTGCGTGGTGGGGTTTAGTTAGCCATCGATTTACTCTCTAAATTCAAAGTTACCATCGGGATCTTGATCGCGAGCTAAATGCCTTATAGGTAAGTCCCCCTTAGATATCGTAAAAATTGGAATTTAGCTACCTCTGGACACGAATAAATGGAAATTGAGTACTCCAAGATATAAGTTTTTAAAATACCATAGAACCACGTATCCATAGCTCGAGTCCAAATCATATTAGTATCATAAAATTACTGAAACTCGTCTTGTGTCCAGGACAAGTGATACCACCAATTTCACTTTGATGCATAAACAATCAGCCACTCATACAATTCTACTGGAAAGATAGTGAAGAAGCTCTCATATAAAATATCATACAGGTGAGTTCAATTCCACCCATCTGTGTTTGTTAAACTCATATCCAGGTGATGAACCATCATGCGTATTCTTCTTCCGGATCATGTATCCATCCTCAACACTTTAAGGTCAATTGATATGTCTTCATTGCGAACCATCCTGAAAACAACTAAAAAGAGGTCCCGACAACGGAACCAATGATGCAACCTAGAATTCAATAATACAAGCCCATGCATGTTGGCACATCACTCAACCTAGATTGAGCGCTCACCCAAAGTGCGTAAAGGTACCAGGCCCCTCTTTAGGGTTGTTGTTGTAGGATGTTAGCATGATGAAGACTTTAATCATTCAGATCTATAGCTAATATATCTTTCATACAGTGCATATTCAGACCTAGATCTAGAACATAACATACTTAACATATAACCATAATGGAATCAAGCATGCAATACTGAATTATAACCATGAGAACACCTTGTTTTAGTCCATAATCTCCATTATATTAATTGTAGTAAATACACATAAGCTTCATTACAATAACAATAGTATACGCTCATGTGCGTAACAGATCTAGCAACATAATCTCACTATAACCTAGTTCTCACATGTATATCTATGCTCTCTCTTTCTCTCTATCTACTACACAATTCAATACATATTTATAAGGGTGGGGACTTTCCCTTCACCACTTATCTAATCCCAAAATAGGTTGGATGTTATTATTAGCCACACCATTTACAAAAATAGGCTTACATGTAAGAGTGTTAACAATAGATCTCCCTTAGTCAACTATTAGTTCGCCACTCTATCTTTAGCCTGCATCCATGAAAAACACTTCATAGTTGATCATCCAAAAATATCCAGTGTGTGTTGCACAAGTCTCTAATCGGTTTGAGTGCTCTGTACGCTATCTCCAAAAATAGATCCTCATCATGAAAATGGCTAAGTCTGAATCTATCTCTATTATGTGTGTGATCCTTTTCGATGCTTCCACACCTTTGAATGTACTACGATATCTAACGCAAACCTTCGCATTTCTTTCGCTAAGTGCTAGATTATGACTGATTAACACTAATCTCACCAAGGCATACTAGACAAGTCATTAGTGTGGAGCGCTTTCCTATTTTTTTCACAAGGTTCCTAGGACCACCCCCATTGTTGTATCTTAAGGCTTATGCCAAAGGGGTTATGTCCTAGTTAAGCGGATGAGCCGTAGCTCTTAACCGAAACCTACAAATATAATGTGATGATTGTGGTGTGTTTTTTATCTTTTATACTTAATGTGGTTTTTGTCGCACTCCTTTTGGCAACCTACAATCACATGTGTAGTTAGAATTTTTTTAGGTCCTCCTTTCTTTGACTAGTGTTAGGTCCTTCACAAAATGGTTAGTAGTTTCAAAATAGATTCACAATATCATAAGAAAATAGCAATGAAAAATGCTTGTAAATCAACTAACTACCATCAAACTTTGCAAAAACAAGGTTTATTCCCAATTCATCCAAGTGATTTTTAATGAAAATACTAAAATTTCTTTTGATTCCCAAGATCACACTAGGTGCAAGGGAAGAGCATACATAAATTTTAGCCTTGATTTCTTTATTAGTGAAAAATCTCTTAAACTAAAAGATCAAGCACATGCAAAAAAATGAATGTTTATTCTCTTAAGCAAAAATGAATGATAATTATTCCTAACTATTCCCAAGAAGAAAAAAATGGTTTAGAGGTGCTTTTGGTTCTCAAGATCACATTAGGTGTAAGAGAAGAGCATACACAAATCTATTCCAAAACTTAATCAATGTATGAAAACAAAAGCACTCCTCAAATTCTAACCCAATTTGCTAAAAAAACCCTTTGTCAAACCCTAGGACAATTTTGTTAAGTATATTGTTCTAAAATCAATAATTTGACAAAAAAACATCTAAAAACCCTTAAAATTGATAGGAATCATAAAATTGAAGTTATGGAATTTTGAGAAATTTTTACCTTGATGCATAGGCATTCCTACAATCATGCACAAGAACTCACAGTCATGCATAGGCGCTCGGTAGTCCTACATAGGTACCCTTTTGTCATTTTTCACACATTCAATGATGCATGACACTTCCAGGTGAGGCACATACACTCACAGTCATGCACAAGTGCCTTTTTCTGTAGATGCTCAACCTATCTTAGGAGGCCATAACGTTTGCCCAGCAATTAGAAATGACTCCATTTTTTTTGCGTTGGAAAGGTATTGAGGATATCTATGCAATGCTAACATAAAATTGAAGCAAAAAGTTACCATTAATTTAGGGTATTATTTTTAATAAAATTATTCCTTTCTAACATATCTCAATGCTTTGATGAATTTTGTTTTGAGAAGATTTCTTGAAAAGGTCAAATCTTTGGTATTTCTTTTGAAATTTCGACAGGGGCTTCTCCTCCTTATATCCTGCAAAAGTAAGAAAACACAACTTCTACCACTAATCTAGTTGAAACAATTTTTTAAAAATGGAAATTGATCTAAAACTTTGAAATTAATCTAAAAAACTTGAGAAATTAATCTCAAAATCTTAAAAGTACACTAGAAAGATTGAAAGTAAACTAGAAAACTGTAAATTAATCTAGGAAACTTGAAACTAATCTAAAACTTTGAAACGAAAACATTTGAAACTGAGTTAAAATACTTAAAAATTGAATTCAATGGGGTATTCTCCCACTGAGTGTGCCAAATGAAAGTACCCTAAAATTTACAAGGAAAATTACAAAGCTAAACAAGGAGGAATAATAACTTTTCCACCTAATAGCTAATGTTCTAAGTCTAGGAATGTAACATTAAGATAGAAGCTAAAAGGCATGCTTAACTAGTATGAAAACAATGCAAGATCTAATTAAACATGCGTATTAATATGTTTGAATAACCTAACATGGGCCTAAACATACCTATAGGGAAATCAAATGGTTATGGTTGCTACTAAAAAAATGGTGAAATGACCTCTCCAAATGACTTATTAAGTCACTTTAGATTATTCATCTACTAACCTTGTTGAAGTTTTTAGGAAAAGATTGAACTTGTCTTATAGATCATATGTATTATATGAGATACAAATCAAAGCATGGTGTAAAGTATAAAGGAATGAGGTGCACTATTTTTATAGTTTTTCCTTTTGGGAGAAACTTGTATTTTGGTGCATGTGGGACTAAAATCCCCAAATTAGATTAGAATAGCTAATCACGATTAGGCCTTGATAATCACAATTAGTGAATTACCAAGTGACTAAGAGGTATGGAGCCTTAATCAACCACTTAGGGTCAACTAGGAGGCTAGGAAAAGATTTTGAAGCTTGCCGAGATGTTGTGGAGGTGAATGGGGTGATTTTGAGTGGCTAGAAAAGGGTTTGAGTCAATACTAGGGCATATTGACCAAATCAAGGGGAAAATAGGCTTAATTAGCTCATAATCACTAATTTTATGTTTTGAAGAGGATTTTGGCTTACAATTCATCATAAATAAGCATCCGATTGTGAAATAGGTTTGGTGATCAACGAAGTTATTGTTAACCAAGCAAAGTGGCAAGAAACATTAGTTAATTAGTAAAGAGCACTAATTATAATGGAATTGGGAAGAATAGGAGTGATTTGTGTGTGATTTGGCAATATGATTGCGAAATTGGAATTTAGGTGTCTACATACTTGTATGCACCTCACTTCAAGCATTCTTCACTTGTCTTTTCCCTATAATCTATTCATTAAATCACCTTTTCCACACTCTTGTCTCAATTTTTGAAAGAGCACACCATCTTATGTATCACTTCTTGGCCCAGTCACTTTATCATAGTCTCATCTCTATTTTGGGTTAACAATCATACTACATCCTACTAACTATTCATCCCTCTATATTTTTATTAGCTACTACTTCATTCATTTAATATATTATTCATTCACATCTCTCAAACATACTCTCTTGTATAGACAAATATACTAGTTCTTTTTCACTTCTTTACTACAACTCTAGCTCAGCAACTTATCTCTTTTTTTCATAATCAATTGCTTGTTATCAAAAGCTCTTCCTTCTTGATTAAATACTCCACACTTTTGTATTTCACATTGAAATCCTTTTCTTCAACAACACAAAACTCTTTTATTATTCAGTTTCACTATTTTTCTTCCTTCATCTCTTCAACTCCAATACTTTGCACTACTGACCTTTTTGTCTATCTTCTTTTTCAAACTTATCACATTCCACACAACACCTTAAAGATATTGACTCTTCATTATCTACTAGAGAGTTAAAAATCTTTGACAAGGTAAGAATAGGAAAAAAATGACTTTATCTACCTTCCATTTGAGATTGGAAAGTAAATAATGAATGAGTAATTGTTTTGAGTCTTTTCAAGTTCCACTTTAAGTTGAATAGGAATATCTCACCATTTCTAAGGTTATCTCCAATTTTCAATATTGAAGAAACCTCAATTTTTGAGTATTTTAACTTGATACCTTAACAAACAATCTTTGTTCAACTTGAAATGATCATAACATTTGACTATGTTGATAGATTCATTGTTTTTCATGAGCCTTAACAAATTGACCTGATACAAGTATGTTTGAAATGACAAAATGCTTGTTTTTGATTGCCACCATAATCGTACGTGCACGAAAATGGTAACAAGAACTCCTTCCAAAATTAATGAAAACATTTGAAATATTTATAAAATGTTGTGTATCAAATCCATAGACGTTTCTTCAAATAATCATGATTTTTGGTTGGAGGACTTTGGAGAATCGATCGAAAATTTCTTCAAAACCCTAGCAGTAGGGTTTGTAAGTGTGAACATACCCGAGGTAATGTAAAAATCAATTTCTTACTCTAAATTGAATGAAAACAAAAATTTTAAACTCCAGGGTCTTTGTGAGACAAAATACCACCAATTCAAACAAGTTTCACCTTTGACAAGATTCCGATTACTCCCAGAAAACCAAATGTTGTGGGTATAGTGGTGTGTTGAATATGATTGTGCAATGGTTTTGATCAAGAATTTTTTGTGGTTTTAGCCCAATTTTTACATGTTGTGAGGAGATCAATCATGAATGATACACCCAAAAATTAGAGCACACATGTCATCTTTAGCTCAATGTGGAATAACGATATTCTTCTTGACTGATTTCAAGTACACAACCACTTCAATCCCTTTTACAAAAACATCACCTTTCAGATATCAAAATTTTCATCTACATCATGTTTCTCAAGAGGATTTGGGACTAAATTTTCTGAAGAATAAGGCATATCAATCATCCACACATAGGGACTCATAATTTCTACAGAGGACAGTAAAAGTGCACTTTTGGAGAAAACAACACAATACCTTGCACTGAAAGGATCTCAAAATGAAAAATTACTCTTGCGGGAGAGACTAACAATTCATGAAAACATGACAGAGTAATTTTTCCACATTTCACTTAAGAAATCAAACATGCAGAGACTTAAAAACATGATTGTCTCAGACTAGCCTTGCACAACACAATCATTCCTATGTACCATATCTCCTCTTGAAAAAAATGGAATCATTATTTTGACGTAGATTAGGTCTATTATAATTATGAAAGATGTGTCTAGCTTGCAATAGTGATATAGAGTTGTAAAAACCAAATTTGGCAACTCAACTTAAAGAACAACCCTAGAGAGAGAGCAAACATCAACAAAATAATGTTCATAATTTTCTTAAAACATATCCAATTCACCTAATTTGTTTTGCAATATCTCAAGCTTGGAGTCCTATAAAAAAAATCCTATGATTTATTTGAAGGATGCAATATGTTATATTTATTAGGGGATAAATAATCCATAGATTATAGATCCATCATTAAATCTGAAGATTATAGATTATGATATGTAGTCGATTAGACACATGAATAACTTAAAATAGATAATGAATGTAAAGCTTAATGAGCTATATCTTGAAAGTAAATAATGAACAAGAGAAGAGATAGATAACACTAGATTTAAGTGGAGAAACCCAAAGGAAAAAATCCACTGGTAAAGCACTATCTTTATTAATAATTCAACACAAGTTTAACCCAACACTTCCACTTCCATTTCGTAGTCATTCACAATGTCTTCTCAGCTATTTTCTTGATTATATCATACAATGATCATCGATTGTATCTTATAATAAGATCTCATTCTTTAAGTTAGTTTGTACAACATGTATACATTGTAGACATCTAGACAACCAATCCCGAGAGGGATCACCCAAATCAATGTGGGTGGGTGAATCGGTCGAGCTGCTTCACTCTTTAATGTGAAAGACCTTCACAATAAATTTTGCTTAACAAAATTTTACATTTAATGTTGGGGCATACTGTAATGGCTGATCCCACTTGACATTATCACCCCAACACTCCCCCTTAATGTTAAGTGGGAAGAAAAATCGACAAAATAGAATTACCTTTTTATACAAAAGGATTTACTGGACCTTGTATCGGTGATTCAAACTATCATGGAAACAAGGAAATCCACGAGATATTCCCATACATAAATTATTAAGACCAATGCTTTACATTTGAAGACTTACATCAGACTATGGAGCCTTTTATAACCTAAGACATACCCATAACTGAAGCTTTGCTGGGATTTACAAGTAACTTCACAAAATGTGACACATTTACTTATTACAAACAAAGGAAGTATTGGAAGTTTTCAACAGGATGTTAAGAGGTGGCATTGTCATGCACACTCCCCTTAAGGGAAACTACGATAGGATCAATAAGGAACAAAACTTACAAAACTTGTGAGAATACCATGGTTTTGTGAAGATATACTGTAACATGATCTTGATTGGAAAAATATGGAGATCAATATCACCATCAAGGAATTTTATCTGATGAAATGCATATGAAATTCAATATGCTTTGTCCTTTGATGATGAATTGGATTCTTTGCAAGAGCAATGCAACTCTAACTGTCACATAGAAGAGTAGTAGTCCCTTTGAAATCCATGCATAACTCAACCAACAACCTTTTCAGCCACATAACTTCTTTAGAAGCTTCCATGGAACTCCTATAATCTTCCTCACCATTTGCAATGACGCTGAACATTATAAGCAATATTTATTGGGAATGTATTTCACATTGAAGAGTGAAGCGGCTCAATCGTGATTCACCCACCCACATTGATTTGGGTGGTCCCTCTCGGAATTGGTTATCTAGCTATCTACAACGTATACATGTTATATATACCTTCTTAAGGACTAATATCTTATTATAAGATACAGTCGATGATCATTGTATGATCTAACTAAGAAAATAGTTGAGCAAACATTGTGAATAAATATGAACTGGAAGTCTAAGTGTTGGGTTAAACATGTGTTGAATTCTTAATAAAGACAAAGTGATTTTACAAAGGATTTTTTCCTTTGGGTTTCTCCACTTAAATTTGGTATTATTTGTCTTTAATTTTGTTCATTATTTAATTTCAAGCTCTAGCTCATTAAGCTTTACATTCACTATCTATTTTAAGTTATTCATGTGTCTAATCGACTACATATCATAATCTATAATCTTCAGCTTTAATGGTGGATCTGTAATATGTGGATTATTTATCCCCTACTAAATCTAACATGGTATCAGAGCTTGGTGATTGTGCATGTGTAGGATTGATCTAGAAGTGTTTAACTTGAAGAAGTAAAGAAGCTTGAAGTGTATTTACGATCTGTGAGACTCTAAAATATCCCGCAATCATCTTCAAGCAAACCATGTTTAAAATTCCAATTCCTGCCCCAATACTATTTGAAACATTGGTAAAATATTGGATAGCTAGCTGTTTAGATCATGGTTAAGCTATTGTATGCTTAGATATTTAATTTTTTCATCTAGTTTCAGTTGGTTATGGCTTGAATCCGTTGTCTACGAGCTTGTTTTAAGTTTTTGTGTCGGTTATAGCCGTTTGGGTTGAATTTGGATTTGAAATACCTTCACAATAAAGCTTGCTTAAAAAATTTTACATTTAATACTTGGGGCATACAATAGTGGATGATCCCACTTGAAATTTTCATCCCAACACGCTATATGTTTTCTTTAGCATCAAGAAGCTAGACACCTTATTACGCAATTTCCAAAAAGTTTGTTTTAGAAAATCTAGTATAAATTTTACTTACCTTCTCATAACTTTATGAAATTTTGTTTGGAGCATAAAAAAACACCCTAATACATGGTCCATAAGACAATTTTCAATAATTATGCATGTACTCTTCCATTTAATCTCGTTTCCTCACCCCGCACGAGTTCTCAAGGCCACTTTTTGTGCACTTTTGAATTTTGACTCTAAGAGTTAAAATCAACGTAGTTTTTCTCACACATGTTGTAGAAACTATTAATAGGCTTCTACCATGCTCACATTACCTTACTATGACCTGTACCACTTTTCATACCTCATCAGGCACCAGAAACAAGCCTAAATGGGCTAGTTTCAACTGCCACTTCCACCAAATGACCCGATACACCCCATGAGGCTTATTTCTCATGCTCACAACATCATCCCTGACCTGTATACCACATGAAACTAGAAATACAACCTATACTATGCCATTAGAGATCAACCACCTCACTACTTGAGCTTGAAAAACCTTGAAAGCATCTTATATGCACTACCAATAAACCTTCATGCCTCCTACATAACCTCACTTCACCATTCACTTTGCTTTGCCATCAATGCCAATTGAAATCAATGACAACACCAATCACCCGGGGTTCAAAAAATACTTGAATTAGTTATACTTTGTCACTTTTTGATACCATCTTTACTTCACACCAACTATTCACAACTTTGTGCTTGAATGCGATCACATGACCTTGCTCCTCACTTTTACATTTCTTTGTCGAAGATTTTATGGCCATGGCTATCTCTTACACATGCTTAAGTACATCAAGACTACTCTGAGTGACTTCACACTTTGGAAGTTTAAGATGGAGGAAACATAGAACATCACAACAAATTTCTACTTCTTCTTAAGGATCTCTTTGCACGAAAAACAAGATGACATTTGACAACACACATAAAATGATGACAAATAAGACCTTATCAAGGATTAATTTTTTGATGGTTATGGTTTTTGACAACTTGATGAATGTACTTTGGGCTATTGTCTCAAAACCAGCTTGTTCAAGAACATTACCTTGGGATGCTTCCACAACTTATATGCAACCTACTCAGAATGATTCTTTGAAATACATACTAGAGAGATCATTATGGACATTTATACTAGATTTACAATCTCTTATCAACTTGGATAGAAACAAAGTATCTTCAAGCACCTTATTCATACTAATCATGCACCATGACATCATAAATAAGCTTAGCAACATACCTCTTGAATTTTACTTGAAATCCTGGATAACTACCATACAATGTGACATCATACACCTTGAATGAAGATTGATGAACTGAATTTGAGGAGATTGGTTTACTTGATCAAGAACATCATGGAGAGGAACCTTCATATATTGATCAGCTACAAAAGGATAAGATAATTTTAAATTCACAACTTCTATCTTTGGAGAGTGATTTCTTTGAGATAGCCAAAGATGATAAATACCTTCAAAGCAACCATGTGCTTCTTTTAACTGATCCATGCCTTCAAGAAGATTAGGGAAGACACTTTATGCTCCTAAGAGCATTAGAACAACATGAAGTCCTCAAAGAAGTCCAATGACTCCACCTTTCTTTCTCTCTTGAAAAATGATTTGATGATTCCTTTAGAAAGTTGCATAGGAATGATGTTCTCATGAGTTTTTATCGTCAAGCACATATGTTCCTCCTCATACATGGAACTATTATCATCTAAAGAAAACATACCTCTCATAGAGATTACTAGTTGATTGATCTTTATGGACTTGACTAATCCAACTTCCTCCTTAGTAGCTTTGATTGTGAATTTTGTCACCTCAATTGAGCTTGGCTCTTCGTTTCATAATTTTTATTTTCCCTTGGCTATTTCTATAGGAGTAAGTTTGAATTCATCCTTCCTCTTGTAGATGAGATTTCTCTTGTTACAGAGTGTTTTGTACAGTGACCTTTTTATTACACTTAAAACATACAAGATGCCTACTTTATTTCGATTCCTCCCGTATCCAATCATGCTCCATAGGATATTCAAGGCATAATTTGGCTATATGACACCTCTTTAGACACAAAATCACGCACTTACTACTATTATTATAATGTCAATTATGTTGTTTTACATATGGATCTTATGTAAAAAAGTATTCATTGATGACCCATTCTATAGTCCATCCAGGTTTTCTTACTAGTCTTTATTGCTGTTTGTATTGCACGTTGGTCACTAATGCACACCATTTCAGCTTAGGTCTCGGGATCCATGTCTCGTAGTTATCTCTCATTTTTCATCACTTCTCTCTGGACACTAGCACCCATGGCTAGACAAGAGCACTAGAACTCCCGTCCATCTTGGGTACCCCTTTCCTCTTTATGTTTGATCTTTTTTTTTGACATTTTAAGTCGTTATTTTTGGTTTTTCCTCTCATATCCCGAGTTACTAGTCATTTTTAGGTCATTAGTGTTAAAATTAAAACAAGAAATCCCTATATAAACACAACATACATACCATTAAATGGGAAATCTATTATTATCAAGGTCTAGCTATCTACATAAAGCAAGGGATTGTATTTGGGACATTACTCTGCATACACACTACATAAGAAGGGGAATTCATTCTATTCCATCCACACATTTACATTCTTATCTAGCTATTTCCCTCTATCTTGGTGTCATTGGTGTGAGGGAGACCTTGGAGCATTACTGCACACACAATAACCCAAAAATACATTCGGTATGAGATGTAGTGCATCGCTCAGTTGTAAGTCCACCATTGTGGAAAATGAGGACAGTCTGACCCCTCATTTTACATCTTTATGTTATAGGATTTGATGTCTATTTGAGGGTTTTGTATGTGCTTTCTTCATCGCAGTTTATGAAAAATCTATTGAATATTGTGCGATCTTGTAGCAAAAAAAGGGGAAGAGGTACGAAACCATAGTGATAATGCCGAAACTAGATCTTAAGATTTCCTGCAGACTCGGACACCCATAGAGAGGACTTAAGCACCCACATATGCCCCTATCCTGCCCTGGCACCTTTGTTTAGTTATTCCAAGAATTTATGTATTTTTCTATACTTATTTTAGACAGGTTTGTATTTCTATTTCATCATACTCCTTAGTCCCAAGTCACTATGAGGTAAGAAAGATCAAGGTTAGTACATTTCCTTTCATTGATAAAATCAAATAAATTGTTTAACATTCATATTTTATTGCATATCATTTATATCATAGTTGTACATTTAGATTCATATAAAATAATCAGATTTTATTGAATAATTTTGGTGAACCCGTAGATTAGAACTATTTTCCTAAGATCCACTAAAATCCTAATGGCTAAGGATAACTCTCCACCTTCTCGGATAGTCATGCCTCATGTGAGTGTCAATCCTATCTATGATGAGGCAACCATATCTAATATTTCTACCCTATATCGTGATGTTACTCTTTTGGATGATACTCAAGAACAAATCTTAGCTAATGAATGCCATGTGCCTACTAGCTTTGATAATTATACTATTGGCTTCATTTATGATCTAATGAGCTTTACTTGTTGCACACCTTGTTATACAGTTAGTTGCACCCCTCCTTATGAAATTTCTAATGAAAACTTGGATGATGATATTATTAATTTCATGCTTGGTCTTGATGATAATAAACATGTATATGATGATTCTCATACTATTCACAATGATACTCTAGTTGCATGCTCTCCTATTTCTAAAAATGCTAGTGCTCCTACTAATTCATTCTATGTTGATGATATACTTAATGATATCCTTCTATTTGAATATTTGTTTGATTTTGATGACACACTTGATAGTCATGATTCCACTTCTTTACATACTACTGAGTGTGAATCCCCCACTCCACTATCATCTTCTTATGAGGTTGTATCTAATAACATGCATGGGTCATATCCTTCTATTAGTCCATCTCCACCTACCATCTCATCTCCATCTCCTACGAATGTTTCTGATGCTATTCCTACTGCTTATACGGATGCTCCATATCCTTCTCCATATATTACTTCTTTGGCACCAATATATAGTGTGCCCTTAGCATCAGAATCTCCTATGTATCCTCTTGATATTCCTATGATTACTCATAATGGAAAATTATAACCGCTTAACACATTATTGCCATCCTCTGTTATTCCTTCATAGGATATTTTGTCCCTCATACATGATGTTGGTCACTTACAGTCTCAGGTCTAATATCTCACATTAGAAAGAAATGCCTATTATGCTTCCATTGATAATAATTCATTGCATGGAAATCCTATTCCCAAAAATATTCACAACTCAACATTTCCTAAGGATTTTGTTATGCCTACATTTTCATGTTTTGATGGTACTGGAAACCCATACTTACATCTCAAGCATTATTGTATGGCTATGGATTCATATTCCAATGATTGATTATTACTTAAATCCTTTTGCCATAGTCTCACAGATGATGCTCTCTAATGGTACACACATCTACCCTTTGGATCTATTAGTACCTATTGTGAGATGGAAGAAGTTTTTCTTCATTGATTCATAGTCAAAAATGGCCCTAGAGTCACATATGATCATCTACCTATCTTACATCAAGGAAAAACTCGAACCTATCATTGATTACATTTTATGATTCAATGCTTACATGCACCAACTAGTCTTCCAGCCTATTGACTTAGAGAAGTAGTTTATCTTTTGTCGTGGTTTGATTCCTCCCTTAAAACAACAATTGCAATATGACACATGTGAATCATTCACACTTTTATGCTATATGGTCATTGATTTAGAATTATTTAGAACAAGATCTCATTGATACACATGTTATATATCATCCTCATATTGCTACTACTACTACATCATCTAGTTCTTCTCCACTCCCATATATTGAGCATCTTACATGATCTCCATCTCCTCTACCTCAAAGTCAAGTTCGAATACTCCATTACCTACACCACGTTAGGCTACACCTTAGAATTCCACACCTATTTTGGGGGACCATTACATTTTGTGCATCATGCTAGACCCCATGATGTGTTGCGTTCTTTTCTTGATAATCATTTAATCCACTTACCTTATAATTAGCACCATCTACCACATCACTTACAATGCCATTGTGATATATATTACTGTAACTATCACCATATCAATGGCCATAGGGACAATGAATGTTATTCCCTTCATGATCGTTTGTAATAATTAGAAGATAAGGGCATCATTTCCTTTGTCTCTCACTTATGTGAGTGGTCTATATACCCACTCCTTCATAGGCATCTTATTACTCTGGTTGAGTTATCTCCTTTAGCTTGTTCTAAGGTCATTGTCCATCCACCGCCACATGTCATTACTCATGTGTACTCTCCATCTCATCAATCCATCATTGCACCATCTCATATGTTGCGTTATACTAACACTTCACATTAGATTCCTCATCCCTCTACATTTTTCTTCCCACTACTTGCTTCACCCAACATTGGCACCACTCCATATGAAATTAAGTTTGAATCATACACTCATGTTGCTTTCTCTCCACATGCTTCCACCACTTCACGAAGGCTTGGTCTTTGGTAGATGATTTACATCACTTTACCCCCTGATGAAACACTCATGTTCTTACAGTTATTACATGATTATTGAGGGATCTATTACAATAATAACCTCTCTTCACATGCTTTCTCCAATCATTTAGTGCACCTTATCGACTCATTTCCCAATGACGCACTCTTTCTTTATGGTTCATTCTCGGTTGCTAAGGGGCCTTATATAAATGAACCCCATCATCCATACGTTGGGGGCATCACTATTCTTCCCCCCTTATCTTCATCATACTAACACATTCTTCACTACACTATTACGATCATATTATTCACGTACTCTTTACATTATTCATGTTTACTTTTATGTATCACACATCCCGTTAGGATTTAATTAGTGCGTACATTTGAATATCAAAAATGACAATATAATTATGATTGGGGTTGTTATAAACAACCCACATAAATAGATTATAAGTTATGAGTTATTAGAACAATGCGTGTATATTATTTGAGTGGTTATATTTTCTTCATATATTTTAGGAGCAATATTGGCCTATAAATATATAACTGTGAATATGAAATAACTTACAGTGAGTTTTATCATAGTTTTACTCTATAAATTTACTACTACACTTTCATCAAGTATCGAGCAATCTCAATCCATCGGTTATGAGAGTCCTGTGATGAGCTTTGTCTTAGGTCATCAATGGCTACAGATCGAGATCTGTGATGGTATATTGTACACGTTTGAGGATCTCTGACTAATAAAATTGTTATTGCCTACGTGCCTCCCAACACCGCAGTAATCAAAGAATAACTCAGACTAAATGCTCAATACACATTCCTGTTATATATTTTGGTAGAAAATAATATTGTTATGTGCATGCACCGTTGGTCTCACACATTCTTGGTTTGATTAGGTTATTTCTCCTCGACGGAAGTGGCATTTCTAGTTTCAGTTGTGCTTTGGCGTTATATACTTGGAGTTTCATTTTCTATGACACATTACACTCACCAATTTTTTTGCTCTCACACCAAGTCGACTCACAAAGGGTGCGGTTCTTCTTCACGCATCAGCATTACAAGTTAATCACTACTCATTGTTTCAAGTGCAGATTACTAGCTTCTCTATCCATGTGATTCACTATTCGCATCAACCCATACAAAGATATCCTCCTATTTATTTTGCAGGACTAGTTTATTTTCTTGGAGACTTTGTATTCATTCTATTTCATACATTTGACAACGTACCAATACATGGAGATTCTACCTAAACAGTAAGTTCTACGCCCAATTTACATCTCCATAGGAGATTCGAGTTTGTCTATTAGTAAAAAAGGGAGGTCGATTTGCCATTCAGGTACATTTAGATGCTCGAGAGGTCATAAGTCATTTGTAATTATGTTTTAGTTTTTTAATGTTGGTGTCTATTCATTTGTTTCTCAAACATTTTTAAAAAGTCAAAATCTATAGTGATTTTTTGTTTTGTACAAAATACTCTAAGGTCGTAAGTTGTTGAGTCGAGTAACTCCAATATTCAATTAGATTTTTGTGGTAGTATAATTAGTCATTTTTTTCGTCATTTTATTATGAGTACCAATTGTGTCATTGTCTTGTCAAATTCACAAATTTTAAATAGAGTTGATAGTTTTCGTCTTCTCAATTAATATTGTAAAAAGTGTCAAAATGCGGGGGAGAAGGGGTCATTATAAAATTCAAATAGGTGATTTTAGGTTTTTGTTATCGTAGTGTCAAGAGTTTGAAAAGTGTAAAAAAATTAAAACAATTCCTTACAGATGCATTTTCGGTGGAATCCGACATGCAAGTTGTATTGAGATTCATATCCAAATCGGGCTGATTTAGCAAAAGACATGCATTGGAGGATGGAGGCAACAAAGGTAGGAGGACAATTAGCATCCTCGAGTTTGTCACTACCTCAGATGTCATACATTTCTTTAGTGACACTTGTTTTCTTTGTGTGTGATGAATAAGAACATATGAGCATCCTTGTTCTTGTGTGTTATACAATTTCTATGTTTTCCTCGTGATGATGATGATGTGGAGATTTGTGCCATTAAGACTATTGCAGGGAAGTGTTCTTGATTAGATTGACTTGATGGTTGATGTGAATTGGTTGATGGGTCCCAATTCATGTATTCACTTGGATAGGTTGATGGGCCCCTATTCATGGATGATGTAGTTCCCACAGTCAGTGTTGAGTATCGAGACCATGTGCAGGATACAAAGCGACATGTTGCTTGGTTGAAGATGGTGTTTTTTCCCATGTTCGCATGAAGGGGGGAATGTTAGGATTTAATTAGTGCGTACATTTGAATATAAAAAATGATAATATAATTATGATTGGGGTTGTTATAAACAACCCACATAAATATATTATAAGTAATGAGTTGTTAGAAAAACTCATGTATATTATTTGAGTGGTTATATTTGCTTCCTATATTATAAGAGTAATATTGGCCTATAAATATGTAACTGTGAATATGAAATAACATATGGTGAGTTTTATCATAGTTGTACTCTATAAATATGTTGCTGCACTTTCACATCCCAATTATACTACATATATTATTTATCATCTTATACGCTACACCATAATTATGCTATCATTACTCATCCTCAACAACTATACGTTATAAAATCAAATCAAATCACCGAACAATATTCACAACATCAAAACATCCACTATAATGACAATCATCAACACATCATATATTAACATACAAGTCCCAATCATCATCAATAAACATCAAATATAACAACATATGTCAATGGTCCATATATATATCGATCAAAATAATAGTTACAAAAAACCCTATCATTGGGGGAAACTCCCCTACATCAATACATCAAAATATATCAAATATTGTCATCACTATCACTATCTACCAATACAAGAGCTCTAGAACTAGAAGCCTCACCGCTTACCCTACACCGTTGATTGTGGCCCCTATATCTCTCTATCTACACAATAGGGTATTCTCCATCGAATACTCTTTGAGCGACTCGTAACTCAACAAAACAAGAAAATTCATCTTGAGCTAGAGTACCACCATCCGTTGCCTCTCTATCTCATTGTGTCTCCTCTCATACTTCATCACTCTTGCTCACCAAAGACAAGACATGTTGATGTTGCTTCACAATTGGCTCAAACAAATGGGCATGCTCACCCACAATATCATCTACACACTCTAGCATGCCTCAGCCCACAAGTATGTCGATGGGAACATTCCACGTCAATATGTGGATAGATGTGTCCACAATCAATGACCAATATGCATCACCTACAACCATAAGAACAACACATTAGATAACAATGACCATTACATAACCAACTAATAAATCATACAACATAATTATACAAATACTCATGCTCTACTACTATTGCCACTATGCCACCGAGGGTCCTCCCGGTGGTAATCGTGTTAGATCCACCAAAATGGAAACAAAATTACCCACTGATGTGAGGCCCACCATGCATGGTATGCCTCTGTACACCCCACATCATCTCGCATCTATCGGCTCTATCACTACATCTACCTCGTCTAGCCCTAGAGGTACTAACTATCCTACTATGAGCCTTGGTATCACTCCAACCCACATTGATTCCCTAATAGCTCTAACACACACATATGGCTCTGGGTGCATGTCATGGGCCATGTCGAAACATTGTGAAACCCGGTTAACATGAAATAACTCAACCACCCTTGGAAACTGATCCTCTAACCACATAGTATGACGTAAACATCATAGCTCTACCACATCCTCTAGCCATCCTCCGTAGTCTCGATATGGCCTCTAACCCCATGCAATCTAGCATATCTCTATAGGTATCTATGTCCATCTTCCTACCCCGTATACCAACCCACCTACCTATAAATATATCTGGTCTATCCCACTCTCCTCGCGGCCCACCAACTGGCCTCAATACTACAATATGCTCATAGGCCCATACATGCAACAATGTCATAGCTCTAATGCCACCCCCATGCTCCTCCTGTAAATCTATATAGATCCCTATACAGGTGGGCCAATACACATCGTGCCTAGGAATAACGAGTTCTCTCCTCCTCTATTTGATGACAAATATCATGCATATTATATATAATAATCCTACACCACCACTATCCATTGCAATCGATGACGTTATCACCATGGTAATAAAATTCTCGCAATTATGGAACTCGCTAATATCATAATAACATCTAGACTAATATGGGCCTCGGTAGGAACTCAAGTTCCCATAAAATACCGCCTAATATCCCTCATCTATATCTACATATCACACACTATTATAACCTTTACCCTTTCTCCCATAATAGGTAATCGTAGTATGTGATACACGTCCTCTAATGTGAATTTCATCTCCCACGAAGGTAGCTAAAAGGTGTATGTATCTACAAACCAAATCTCACACGAGTTATAATCATATGCATGTTATGGGGCATATCCCCCATCCTTTCTATGTACCATAGGTCGGAATGGTCCGAACATCCCACTCGTCATCCGATAACCCTAATCTAAACAATGTACTCAAATGGTGTCCACCACGAAACTCTCTCGAAAGGATATCCCTCTCGTGTACCACAAAAAAACAATATACACAATGCTAAAGCACATCATACATATACAAACATACTCACCTACAACATCAACACACATTAAATTTCACATTTACATCAATCTAGACTAGACCAAGGAAAATTTTAGTGGTGAATATTCATTAATTCACGAATATTCCAGTTTTCAAAATTTGAAATTGGTGAATTTTTCGGGTATGAATAGGGACTGGTTGCACAAAATTTCTAGGTACAAGTTAATGTTAGGGGTTGGTTTGCCAAGGAGTTTCCAATCGATAGACGATTGTTATCATTAAAATCACCCTTATATAGCAATATTAAAATATGTCAAATTCACCTCATATATATATATATATATATATATATATATATATATATATATATTCTATTTAAGTATTTATAATTCATTATTCATAGTTCTAAACATTGAACTTTGGAACCTCCCCTTCCGTAAATTCGTGATTACCAAATATTTCATTTAGGCTTTCTACTTTCAAAATTGGAGGATTGGTCACCAGAGGCAGATATTTCCTTTCTACTTTCAAGGTACTTTAGTTTGTTATGTAGAATGTATGTAACAAACTCGAGTCGTATGCTACCATCCAAAGAAATGAAGGATGGTACTTGACTGCAGTAGTATCCGTAATGCTACCAACTAGTAGTATGTTTGCATGCTACTGGGCCGGTAACATGTTTGCATGCTTTTTTCCGTTAGCATACAATATGTTACCGACCGGTAGTATGTGGAATTTTACATCTGGTAGCATGTAGACATGATACCTGAGTCGATAGCATACTTGAATGCTACAAATGGTAGTGTAAAATATGCTATCATCTAGTAGCATAATTCATGTTACCAAACGGTACCATACTTTATGCATGCACCGGCTGGTGGCTTGCAAACATGATACCGATCGACAACATTCTTCATTCTACCGGCCTATAACATCCTAACTTGCGGTGTGGTTTTCTTACCTTTACAAATTTTAGAACTGTTTAGATGTTGATTAAATTTATCTAATTTAAATATTTTCATGGATAGGTATAATGGCTTCTCTGAAAAATCAAAAAAAGGAAAAAAAAAAAAAGAAAAGGTAGCATAGCAAATTTTTTCAGCCCCACAAAAAAATGAAGACCCAAGTTGCTTCCACTGGAAACATTAACATGGGTACTGGTAAGTTGTAATAGATTATCATAACCATTTGACATTTTCCTCTTTTTTTGTCAGTACAGTTTAATTTTTTTAATATCTTTGTAACAATCAAAACATTTTTTCATTTTTGAAAACAGAAACCCCTTCTGTTAATTTTATTTAGAATGAAACAATAAACCAAAACATAAACCCTAAGGAAACAATTATTTCAATAGATGAAGATTTTATTGACCCAGACATGCCAGAGCTTGAAGATTGTCCCAAATTCCAAATACGTTTAATAGATGAATGTTCAAACTTCAAATGAAAAGATTCCAATAGAAGATGATAATGATAGAAACCTTCAAAAAAATAAGTCTGGGAGAAAGAAGAAAACATCTTGGACAATTGGAAGGTCCTTTCAAGTAGATTGGGTAGAAAAATACCCATTTATTGAGCCTGTACAACTAGATAATGGTAGTGATACTCCCAAAGAATGTAGATGTACTATTTGTACTTGGAAATTGGGTAAAGAACATAGAATGCAACTTAAATTGGACACTATAGAGAAACATTGTGGAAAATTATATTACACAGTCACTAACAATGATGGAAAAAATAAGACTCATAGATGGAAAACTACAAAAGAGTGCATGCATGTAAGATATAAGGAGGAGTATGACAATAAGATGAAACACACTCAAAAAATTTAGGAGAAAGGAGGAACCATAAATGTAAATTTTGGAAAAGTTGCAAATGAAAATCTGAAGGCAAAAACCTCCTAATTTTCAACCATATTCTTTATTTTGAAAATGGGCAGACCAATTTCAGATTTTTTAAAATATAAAAAATTGTTCAAGTTCAATGGGTTTCCAAACCTTCCAAATTCACATTGGTTAGAGAGCAGTGCCTAGGAAATGGCGAGATGTCTTGTGATGATTGAACAAGAAGATTTGAAAGAAAATGTCAAGAATGCAAGTTTCATCTCCCTTTCAATTGATGAGGTTATAGTTGTTGAAAATATTTCTTGGGTTTACATGCATGTATATACATTCCAGAACCACACCAGGATACCTCATTTGCTATTGGTTCATAAAATGCAAGAAAACTACAATGCTGAAAATCTTTCCAAATTGGTGATATCTAATTTGAAGGACATAATAGGAATGGATAATTATTCTATAGCCACAAAGCTGATTTGTGTTGGTGTTGATGGTGCATTAGTGATGCAAGGTCACATAAATGGTCTATGTGTGCATCTCCAAACATTTTTTTCTCCTTACATGATTCTTATTCATTGCATGGCTCATAGGATGAATCTTGCATATAGGATAGTAAGCACATTCAAATGTGTTGAGAAAGTTGAAGAGCTTATCTGTGAAGTGCATGCCTATATGTCAAGTAGTCTGAAAATATTTCTAGAGTTTTAGAATTTTTTTAGTTGGGGTCCTGAATGGTAAGAAGCTTCTTTAAAAGTTGTTACTAGATGGATTTCTATGTATGAGCTTGCACATGAGTTTTTGAGGAATATCCATCTTTAATTGGTTTCATGTATAAGAACCATAGGCAAGTTGACAGGGAAAAATATTTTCTTTACTTGACTTACAGACTTTGAAACATTGTTAACACTTTGCGGGATTCTTCCAATGTTGCATGAGATGAATTACATAACAAAACTTGCACAAGAACGATCCATATATATAGTGGACTTCATTAGGTTCAAGAAAAGGGTGTGTCAGACTCTAGATATGTTATATAACTCTAATGAATGCTTTAAAGGACATGTATTCAGTCATTGGAAAGCTCTGATAGATTTAAAGGATCCTAACAACTACTTCAGATTCAATATATGTGGTCATCTGTGTATCTTTGTTAACGGGAAGGAGATTAAAATGCACACATTTGAAAAATGAGTGGATATTGCTTTGGAGCAGAGCTTGAAGAAGTGCCTATTACACGTAATTTATATGATGTTATTATATCTAAAACAAGGAAATTTTTTCAGAAAATATCACAATGCTTATCCAGTGAGATCAAAGATCATTTAAAAAAGGAGAGCTTCTTGAGGCCATGGGAGTTGTCAATCCTAAATTTTGGAATCCTATAGGAGGTGTTATAGCTGATTCATTTAAAAGACACATGGGTACTATAATTAAACATTTTGGACAATCAATTGAATGTAATGGATTTCAGATTAATGGTATTCTTCAAAAGGAAACTCTTGCATTGCAATCAAATGATTTCGAGACAGGTAATGAAGGAACAATTTGAATTACTAGGAAGAGCCAATAGAGAAGGGAGCAATTACACTTCTATGGAAAAGGTTGTATCCTAGTTCCATCCTTCGTGAAAGCATAAGTGAGTATTTCCAATTGTATGAACTCTATCAAAAAAAGATCGTGGGTATTAGTTGAAGAAGAAAGATTTTTCAGTGCATTAACACTTATAAAATCAAAATATTGGAATAGGCTTGATAAAAATCTTGAGACCTACTTGATATTGTATGTCTCACGATATGATGTGGATAATTTTCCTTATGAACAAGTAATGGTCATATGGAATTCGCTTGCAGAGAGGAGATGGATCAGTAATACTAATACAGGGACTATAGATAATAACGAAACTGTGACTAAAAATTGTAGTGAAAGATTAGATAAAAGTTTTGGGCAACAAAGTTTACAAGATAATGTTACGTTTGATCTAGCTACTATTGAATAAAAAATAATGAATGTATATTTGTATTATGGAAATTAAATTTCATATCGGATTCGAGACTATATTTACGTATATTGTTATTTTTGTTATACAACTGTTCATTTTTTAATTATATTTTCAATTTTGCAATGCGTTTACTATATAGATTTTTAAAATGTGTCATAATTATTGCTATGTTGTCTTTAAAATGAAAAATATATAACAAATACAATTGAGAATAACAGATAGTCAGAAACAATTTGAATAGCTTCGCATAATATAACAAATTTACAAAAGTAAAAGTAAAACACCACAATCCAAATTGATTAAAGTTTGAACTTTGAAACTTTCAATATTGTCATACAATCTGAAATAGTTTTATAAAAAAATTCTAAAACATATAATACACCATATAAATTTTGAAAATGATAATAATCAGTAATTTACCATGTAATAAATATAACAAATATAATTGAGAATAATAGTCACATTCAAAATTAGTTTGAATAGCTTCTGCACAATATAACAAAAGTAAAAGTAAAATGCCACAATCCACATTGATTAAAGTTTGAAACTTTCAATATTGTCATACAATCTGAAATTTTTTAACAAGATTCTAAAACAACAATTATAATTTCATAATGTTTTTTGCAACTTCATCCTTGAGAAGATTCTTCTCTATGTGATTCTTTCTCCTGCACTAAAGAACTTTCTTTTACAACACCTGATTGAACCAGATCCTTTGCAATAGCTTCAATATTCGAAAGAATCTCTTTTTCTTGGATTTGCCACATCACCAATGTGACATCAATGTTTGATCATGTTCTATTTTATACTTCAATAGTATCTCAGATTTATTCCATTTTCCTTTATTATTCTTCTCAAGGTATTATTCTGCTTGTTTAAGATAACAAACTTCTCTTTCAATTCAATTGTTGCATTTAAACTTTTCCTGGCACTTTGTAAATGCAAATCAAGCACACTAGCCTCATTTTTCAAATTTTTGTACTTTGACTGCATTTCAAAAGAGAAAAAATATTAGTAAAATTATAGTTCAAAAGAGAAAAACTATTAGTAAAATTTCAAAAAATGAAAATAATACTTGAAAATTTAGTAAGACTTACCAATGCCTTATCTCATTCCGCATTTGCAATAACTACAAGGCCCTTGTCTCTTGACCACATATTGTGGTAGGCTTGTGCTTCTGCATTTAAATTCTCAACTCTATTCAACATAATATTCAACACTTCATCTTCATAATTATTTTCAAATGATACAAAACCAGACACAACCTAATTCAACAAAATATCAATCTTTCCTAGCTCATTCTGATGTGAAGAATACAATATATGTCTTTGGTTGTGATTTTTATATCATGAATTTATTTCTTTAATCATAAATTTAGCCCTAAAATCCCACAATTTTAATTCTTCAACCTCCTTCAAAATAATATCAATATTGGCTTCAGTATTATCAACCAAAAGAACACCAACTGAAAAAGTAGTTTTCTGGTCATCAATTAAGGCAAGTGCCAATTTGTACTAGAGATGGTGTTCTTGATCTATCCTCTCTTATTGGAGAAGGCTGCCTTGCCGCATGAATCATATCTTGGGGATTGAATGTTCCATGCTCCTGAAGTCCACTTTCAATCCCAAGATACTCCTCATCCAAATCAATATCATTCAACACCGAAACACCCTGTCCACTAGGAAAATTTCCCAATGAAAACGTTGGAAAATCAGAAGAAAAATTAAGGGTGCCCCTACTTGAAGTTGGACAAGAAAATGAAATATTCTTTCCATGGAAACTGGTCCTCATATTTCGTGGTGGGGTGGAGGAGGTGGCATCTTATTTTTTCGTCGATGCGAACTAGAGGCCACCCGAGAAATTGAATTGTAATTTTGTAAATAATATGACAAAATTAAAAATTCAAACATAATAGAAATGAAAAATAAATAAATTCATATAAGATTATAAAAATTAATTTGTTGAGAGGATTGTTGCTAAGGTGCAAATGAAGCCTATTTCTGTTGATGTGGTGGTTGTGGAGGAGTAGACTGAAAAGACTAGTAGGTGTGATCTAAAATATAATTAAGAATTAAAGATCTATTAGAATGTTGAATTTTATATCAACAAATATATTAAAAAAAAATTTAAAAAGAGATTCAAACCTAGGGCAATAGAGTGAGGTATTGAAGATATTTCTACCTCCTTATTGAACTTGTTGATGTGTTCTTGTTCCGCTAGTGGTTTATATAGGTAAGCAATAGAAATGGAAAAAAATATTGAAAAACACACAAATTTACAATAATTAATTACATTTATTTTCAAACATTTTGAAACATATATACATCATAAATTAAAATACCTGCGATTAATGCCTATGGTATTTTGGATGATTGAGTTTGAGGGTTTATGGAACTCCTCATCTTTTTAGCAGAATGTGGAGGGGTTTCCTTGGCCTCCTCTATTTTTGATCATCAAATTTAGTAGCACTAATAGAATCTCCTAAACCTGGTGGTAAATGACCTCTGATAGCAGCATCCCTTCATGATGTAACCACAATTGCCACCTTTTGTGATAATTTAATAGTAAACAGTAATTAATTTCAAATATTAATTTTAAAAGATAAATATTACAATATGAAAAATTATAATTAAAAACCATCTAATAAAAAATTGGGACTCACCTCTTTCTCTTCAATTGTTAGTGTTAATGAAAAATTCATTAACTTTGAATGCATTGTTGTCGGAGGAGAGGTGCCATGTAAATTATAGAGACTCATAATATAAACCAAGAATAAAATTTGTTGAGTTGATGGTAACATTCTCATTCAAATGAATATTTTCCAAATCAACTCTTATCCTGGAGGATAAGAAGCTGCACTAGTCAAATTTTTGCCCACATAAGGTATGAACGATATACGCTAAAGCCCACCATGGAATATTTGTATATCGACCTTGTAAAATAATTCTAGCCTAGAAGAACTGCACAATGACTTGTAGAAATGGGTGACTGAAATCCTTGAGTTGAATCCCTCTTTTTGAAGGGTTTTGGGAAGCTGTAATTTTCAATACAACAAGGAGAAGCATTTTTTTAGTAGTGATTTTAGAACATAAAAAACTTTGTTAAATTGAAAATAATGAAAATTTAATGTTGTAAAACAGAAAATAAACTTACAAGCAGTAGCAGTTGTAATTGCATCAATAGATAATTGAAAACTAGACTCCAAATACTTGCATTCTTCATCTGATAAAACAACCTTCATCATGACAGGATCCACATTTTTGTGTGGTAGTCCTGTGAGATGCTCAATGTCATCAGGTGACATTCCAAATGACTCTACATGAGATGGGAGTGTATAATGAAATGTGAAAGTGGAAGTGTCATAGTTGAGTAGAATATTATTAAGTGTTTTGTGGTCTGTCTAAAATTGGGGCATATAAACTATCCCTATAAAATCCGAGTACTTTGATCCATTGGGAAAACACATTAGGATCCTCTAGAAATGTGTATAGTTGAGGAAATACCAGGATCTTGAACAAAAACTTCTTCATATTTATTGTTGATGCAACTAGGCTCTTGGGCTATTTAGAAGTGTTCTTTCTTCTTGGCATTTTTTCAAACAATCTATTATAAAATTCTGGGTTTTTGTCCTTTGGCATTCTAAATTCTTCCTTTTTGTATGTCCTTTCGCATTCAAGTATCTATTTGGTATGTATGATATTTCCTCGTATGCTCGGCTTACCACTTCTATCTATTGTGTGGAGTGAAAATGAAAGGTTCACATGTTTATAACAAGTTTAATAAGGCGACCAAAAACATTAAATATTCCATCGGTTGGAAGCATGTCACATGTTACCATCCGATAGGATGTAGAATGCTATAGGATGAGAGCATGTAGAATGCTCTTGGTTAGTAGCATTCTTCATGCTCTCTTGGCTAATAGCAATCTACATGTTGCCGTCAGTAGCATTACGTATGCTACTGGCCGGTAGCATACATAATGCTACTGACCGATAGCATTATACATGTTACTAGCCGGTAGCATGTAGAATGCTACCAATTGGTAGCATTTTGTATGTTATCAGCCAAAAACATGTAAAGTGCTACCGGCTGGAAGTATGCAGAGTGCTACTGGACACATTAGTAGTCCGCATACTCTTGGTCGGTAGCATACTTGATTGTTACCGTGTATTAAGGCCAATGGATATGTATTGTGGCCCATCCATTCCCACAATCATGTTAAAAAATTTCTTGTCACATGGAAAAAATTTCTTGTGATTCTCTATACATGTGAAATTTGTTTTACCAATATTTACCAAATATTTTCTAAGGATTTTTTCAGAGGGACCCTTAAAAGTTTCCCTGAACTAGATTCGCACTCTCTGACATGGGTGCCTTGAGAAGGACACCAATGCCTAGGACACAATACATAGCCATTGGCCTTACGACACGGTAACAATCAGTATGCTACCGACCGGTAGTATGTGGTACTTCCGGTCTATAACACTCTGCATACTTCCAATCGGTAGCACTTTACATGTTTTTGGCTAATAACATATAGAATGCTACCAATCGGTAGCATTCTACATGCTACTAGCCAATGAACATACCTATTACTACCGCAAATAACATTATACATGTTACTAGTTGGTAGCATGTAGAATGCTACCGATTGGTATCATTCTATATGTTATCAGCCAAAAACATGTAAAGTGCTCTTGGCTGGAAGTATGCAGTGCTATAGACCGTGCGATTCGCATATTACGGTCGGTAGCATACTTGATTGTTATCGTGTCTTAAGGCCAATGGATATGTATTGTGGCCCATCCATTCCCACAATCATGTTAAAAAATTCTTGTCGCACAAAATTTTTTTCTTGTGATTCTCCATACATGTGAAATTGGTTTTACCAATATTCACCAAATATTTTCTAAGGATTTTTTTTGGAGGGACCCTTAAAATTTTCCCTGGACTAGATTCACACTCTCTAGACATGGGTGCCTAGGAGAAGGACACCAACATCCATGTCTAGGTGCTCTTGTCGCAAAGGTCATTAACACCTTCACCGCTCTTGTCTAGGTCCAAAACACCGAGAAATTCAAAAACACAAATTTCATAAAAATCATTCAAAATGACTAATATCATCACATTTTTTAAAAAATCATGCTTACACACTCCCTCATCGTACGTAATGCCATAGCCATCACCACCATCTTGACTTAAATCGGTCATGTTGCTCAAGGTTGAGGCATCCTTACACACTCAGAGCTCACTATCACACTTGCACAAAAGACAAATGAGTTGCTTATTCACTTTTTACACTACTATTTATAGTAACTTTCCATTATTCACTTTACTATGGTCATTCATCATGTTCATTCTCTCAACTAATTCACATTGCATGGTTTCGATCATATCTTGAGCATACCTACTATTGTAACGTGTAAATTTCACACACATTCTATTCCTATTCACCATTGTTTACACTCAATATACACAACCTTTTGTGATATCCATCATATACTCATCATTACATCATTACGTGATTACTTTCGGCTCAACATTCTTTCTCTTCATCACCCCGACTTTTCCGAAAGGGGCATAAAATTGGGGTTGTTGAAGCATAATGAAGCGAGAGGGGGTGTGCATCAGTATTATGAATCTTTCAATTCATTTACTCTCATATACCATCATTGATTCATTCATCAACTAACCATACATAACCATATGTGTGCATTAGATGTGTATTTAGCTTCACAATAACATGAAATAAAGAAAAAGACACATAAACACCGTATATAAGTGGGAAACCCTCATGGGGAAGAAAACCCACTTAAAATCTTCTTATATTACACAAATCAAATAAATTTAGTGTAACACCAACTACACAAGGATCACCAACCCCTAATTTAGTGAGGCACTAACCCCATAAGGAGCACCAACCCCTAATTTAGTGAAGCACCCACTCCACAAGGAGGATAAAACCCCTAAGGATTACCAAGAAAAACTAAGCCACTTGAATAAGATTGATATCTGATAATTTTGTTGCCACAACCGTGATAGAGATCACATATTTAGCTCACATAACTTACTCAAACCCTAGATCTTCAATTTTTCTCTTTCTTTGTCTTCTTGGACTTGTCTTGCCTTTACAAACTTGCATAAATGTTTAAAAAATTATTAAACCTATATAACATCTTATCAGCTCTCAAACTCTACCCCCATACCTGTTATTCACTCACCCGCGGTCACATTCTTCACCCATGCAAGACTAGCTCGCCAAATGAGCCAAAACATCACTTTTATATGCATTTCTTAGTTCTAACCCAAATGAGGTCTATCCCACATGATAAATTCGACACATTAATAATTAAAAACATACCATAACATTTTCACAAAAGGTACAAGTTACCCATATGGGTTGGCCTAGCAAAAACACACTTTCCATGCACAAAAAATCACTAAAACACATGCATTGGGATGGAAAAATTATCCTCATTCCAAAACCATGCTTAGTCAAGATCCCATATTCATAAAATAATAATAATACATCATTTAAAAATCAACCATGGTATCAATTTTTGTTAAGCAATCAGATTATTTCATTTAATGGGCCCAGTTCCCTTTACAAATCTCAAAACAACTCAAGTTTCTGCACGTCAGCATACCATGGAAACTTCATCGATCACCAAATAACTTCTACTAAATCAAAAAAATTCATGTGAAAAATTAAAAAAATGGAATATCATGTATAACACTTATAAGCATGTTAGAATTCATGAAACATCTTTCACTTCAAATCACAACAAGATTTGCCTTCACCAAATCAACCTGCCAAAAACATGTTTCCAAAGGCTATCTCATAAAATCATTTATACAAAAATTCAGGACCTAAAATGGATTAATTGGATGTCCAATTTATCCCTTTTGACATTATAGGTAATATTAAGCATTAACTCAACCATTTTATGCTTCACACAAATTAATCTCCTAGCAGTATAGTTATGTCCTGGAACTACCAAACTTATTCATGTCAAAAGAGTGACCTATAAACCCTTTCAAATGACCTTATCAGAAGTTAAAACTCATATCAACAGAAATATATGTGAATCCTTTTTCAATGCAACTTGAATCACCTCCTAACTCAAAATGTATCTCATGTTATACCCATTTTACTTAAGACTACTTTTTATGGCCTCAAAACTGACCTTTGACTAGTAAACTTGAATGGAGCTCAACTTACACTTTTTAATCAAAAAAATCTGAAACCTTAATATACATCAATAAAAACTCACATAAATTCCATAATGGCAATTTAGTCCATACCTCATTTGGCAACTTTCTCCTCAAACTGAAACTCTTAAAACTGACATTTTCGGTGGGGCCCACATATGGTCACATTCTCAGTCATACATTTTTATAAATATTTAAGAGTCCTATAAAACATAAAATCATCACTTTTTCAAAAGGAATAAAAACAATTCTTATATACTCACTTTTCTATAAGCTGCTCCTAGTTAGGGTTTAGCTAGGGTTTTTGACCTCTTTACCTTCTTAACATTCGTTCATTAAAATTTGATCATGAGATGAACTCATTATTGTTTTGAAATATTCATAACCTAATTTATAAAATATTTCTAAGAGCATGCAAAGAATACAATTTACAATGAGCATCAACAAAGTCAACTTTTGCTTTAAAATCACACTCAAACTTACCCGGTTTCACCAAAACTTGCATAACTTCAAATTTATTTAGCACTTTGACCTGAAACTTGGCATGAAGCACCATGAAAACATCCTCTAACTTTTCATAACCATTTCATATCCCATATATTCCTAAAACTCTCCATCCACAATGACTTACCTATGCCAAACTACTTGTTTCTCACTTTTATCTTCCCAAGGACCTCATAGAAGCATCAAACCACTAAATATTGACCTAAAATTCACCATATACCTTAGGTAATCTTCCAAAATGCTATAAAAATGGTCAAAAATACTAATTAGGTCCAAATATCACTTCTCCACTTCATTATGCATGCACTAGGGCTAGAAACATGCCTAGAATGAACTGACTTAACCATGATCTGACCATGTTGACTCAATGTAGACCCATGTATACTCATAAAACATCATATGGACCATTTATTACCTCATGAAACACTCCAAACATCCTAGGAATACTCAAACCATGACTAGGCATACTCAACCATGCACCATGACCTCCTAAAACAACACCAAACTTGACAATCTTCATGCTTGACCATTGACTAACACCATATGAGGACTCACATGACTGCATGACACCATTTTTCATCAATGGGGTTGAAATAAATGAAAACACAATCACATAATTTCCAACAATCTCCCCTTTTTGTTAATGGAAACCGTCATTCGAAACATTGATGGCAACCAACAAGACAAACACACATCAACCCTTAACTTTGTGTTTATGAGCTTCTCTCCCCCTTTTCCACCTATGAAAAAGGCTATAATGAAAACAAGACATGAAAATTGACAACACATAACAAGAAACATGGAAAATAATGCACAACTTGACTTACTTGCATAAGAAGCTCCCAGGATTGAATTGTCTCTTCTTTGACTCCAACAACAATAAGAATGATCCTCTATGACCTGAAAAGAGCTTGAAAAAAATCCCCCTGAACATATTCTTACCATTTCTTCTTCATTTCAACTCCATATATCTTTCTAGTCAATTCTCATGCACAAGAACTCAAAATTTTCCTTCAAGGTTATCAAACCACATTTTGAACCACAGTCCCTAAACCACTTATTCAATGTAAAAATGACATATTTTTTAATTCTCTACAGGACCAAATTCATCATGACATACATTCTATTTACTCCCCACAGGATTTTAGCTTCTTCCTCTAACTTCAAACACTTAACTTGATTACCTTGTTTACTTGATTTGGAGAGATGTCAAACACTTAACTTCTATCCTGAAGATGTTTCTCGTGTTCTTTACCTCTTCTTCATCTATCATCACATATATTTCATCCCTTACAAAAGTACATTGCCATAAAATTCCTAAACAAGCTTTAGGTACCTTATTCTCCTGATGCGAGGTTAAAAATGACTCCCCATGCTTCCATTTTTATTCTAAGACTTGTATCTCACTTTGAAAGTGCATAATCTTCTTGATCTAGTGTAACACACTAATGGACATTCCTTCTCTCCTTTTATGGCTTCCAAACTGACATATTCTCAAATAATTTGTATAGGATTGACCATTCCTATCATTCATTACTAAAGCTCATCTCATTTTGCAACTCAAAGTCCCGTAGCAAGCAATTTATACCTTGAGGAATATACTAGTAGATTCTTATTCATTTTCATAAACTTAGGCACTCTGTCGGACCATACTCCACGTACTTGATCAAAGATGCTACTTTCCTTCTCACTCTTTAATGCATTCATAACAATATCATTAATGATGATTGTGCACATGACATCCTCAATAACATCAACATACATGTAGGTTTCCTAATATCCTTTGTTCGGTGTTAAATATTAGTCTTGAGAAACACATTTTGGGCATCTTTCATTGATGAAAAGTTCAAAATCAAACCTCAAAAACATGTTGATCACAACAATACCTTCAAACATAGTCAATGCACTTTCCACTATGATAAGAACACTTCGAGAAACACTTCATGATGGAGCAACGTGACATATCTCATACTAACCCTTTTTAGCTTCTTGAGAAATCAAACATGTTGGGACTCCTTAAATTATTATCCAATTGTCTTTGTAAGACATTAATTCATTCAATCATACAAGGTATAGCTAAATCACCTTGTTAGTTAAATGAAACCACTTGATTTCACAGACCTCTAACTTTTTGTAGCTTGGCAGCTTTGTCCCTTCTTGTACCTTCATATAAAGTATTTCAACATATTTTTGAAGCAAATTATGCACTCCAATGGTCATTAATGTGATCTGTAGGATCCTAATAATATTCCATAGACCTTGTCACCTTCTAGGATAACCATAAAACATCTTGGGGAAAAGAACTTAAGTGTGTAATCATCCTTAGACATAACTCGAGTACATCTTAATCATGCCTTTAGGAACTTAGGAAGCACACAAAAATATCCAATACATGTAGCATACCATTTAGTACTAGTTAACTCAGGTGTACCCAACTTTAACTTTCTATTACAAACTTTTTATCTTTTAAGGGACACAAAAACCCAATTATACCACTGTCATAGTATTGAAATGTCTTCAATATTTCATGACACAAGAAAAATTATCTAATGAGACTTGTCTCTTTACCATATGGACCTCCCTTTGAAGGCATATCAAACTTCTTAGACTACATAATCCTTTTGAACTTTTACAACTTATGGCTTGTTTGTATCTTTCTTATTCTTCACATCTATCACATGACTTCTTCAACTATAGGAACCCTTTCATTGTCTTGAAATCCTTAGATCGAGTTTTACATAGGTTTCCTTACTTTAATAGTCTATCACAGTCTCCTAAGAACATTCTCATACCCTTATACATATTTATCCATCAATTTGTCAAATTCAATGCATTGTGCAAGTTATTTTATCACAAAACATTGTATTACACTGTAGCATGTCACTTCATTCCACTAAGTCCTTCAAGAGGTATTTACCACTATGTTCTTGAGAATGATACTATTCAGTCTCATTTTTGAGAGCCACTAAACATTCTTGCAATAAAATTGATATCTAGATCACTTGCATATCTTCATACAATAGTTGATAAGAAGCATGAAGCATTTGAACATGTTTTATGATACTTGAGATAGGGTTTTCAATTCACAAACCTTGAGTTCATTCCTTTTAGAATAGATCAACTTGTAGTCACCCGTTTCTCCATATTGTTTCATTGTGCACAATATTTATATAAGATTATTCATACTCAAGACACCTTCATACTTTTTGATATTCCAAAATAGACTCTTTGATCTTGAAAATCCTTCACACAATTTTATATGTTACCATGAAGCTACAAGAACACTAACTATAGGGTTTCACCGTACAAACCCTTGACTAAAAATATCTTTTTAAATTTCAATGTCTTCACACAATTTTTTGGTGAGATACACAACATCAAAGACCAAAAATTGGACATCAGGGACCTCAATACCTTATTCAAATTTTGTGACACCTTTTACATAGAACTCATGACTTTGACTTGATGAAATTCACTTAAGATCATCTTAAAAAAATTCCTTGGATGAAAATGTTATACCTTTTGACATGCTTGTTATAGATCATGGATTCATAAGAATTTTCATAAGAATTTTGATACATATTACATGGTTCCTCAATGGTGAATTGAACTTACACATGACACTCAAATTGAGTTGATGGGACTACATCACTTTAAATCTTCAAAAACACTCACATATTCATAATTATACCTCATACTTAGATCTTCTTATTACAAATTATAGAATCTCCTACAGGATTATGATATCACCAACTTATTTTGACATCAATTTTATAACCTCACAATTGAATAACTTCAAGGATATAATAGAGAACATACATTTCTCACAAGCCTTTTCAAAACTATACCCATCTTGAATGTTAGGATACAAACTACATGCCTTCTTTGCTATGAATTCTTGAAGACAACACATGATACTTGAGAGACACTAACCAAAGACCCCATATTTTCATGAACACCAACATATTTGATCAACATAACTATGGATTTGATCACACTTAAAAAAAAATCTTAACTTCAGCTAGAGCTTAAGGCTTCTTAATCACATACAAAGATAGAACACAACTCGGAGACATCATTGCATGACTTACAATGATGAGGTCACAATTTGAACTTAATAAAAGTACATTGAACTTAGATACAAAGACATACAAATAAATTTAAAGGCATGATGATAGTGTGACATCCCTTATCTTTACTACCCGAATGACCTTGAATCTTAGATTTGATTTACTTGATGGATTTGAATGAACCAACTTAAGATTTAGAACAATACTTCAAGACCATAGATTCATGACACAAGCAGCTTGACACTATTAAGAACATAAATTTTTGACTGAGATTAATTTTTACATGATCAAAACATAGACTACTTTAAGCTTCCAAACTAGAATAACATGACTAATAAACATAAAAGACTTTTATGACAAGATACAAACCAGACATTGTTTTCCACTTGTCTTCGATCTATGACCACATTTCTTGTAGAATACATGATAGGTACAATTTTTCACTATGTACACAGGATGATAATTTCCTTTCCTCTAGGATGGATTGAGGATAATACCCTTAAATGGATTCTCTAGCAGGATGGAGGCTTATCTATTTAACTTATATACTTCAACCATACACATTATCACAGCTCCATGAATTTCTTTGACCTTTGTATAGATTAACTCTCTTGGTATGAATCCTTTGTCACTCTTGAGTGACACCATGAGCTAAATAAGCATACCTTGAGCATTTTATCTATTCTCCATGAATGTGTTCTCAACAAAATTAGGTCTATCACCTCTTTTCACAAGCTTTGATTTGACAAAATCTATCTATTACTCATCCTTGAGATGGAAAAACTCTATCACTTCATCTTCAATATGATCCTTGGTAATATACATGCTATTTCTTTGAAACCATAACTACTCCTTCAAGGAATCCACTAATGACTTCAAGTCCTAAATCTTCTTTCTTTGGATTTTCAAAATTTTTAGGGTACTTGTTAACTCAACTTCAACTTCATCCTTTATAGGTCCAAAGGCATCTTCAAAATTTTCTTCAAGGTCATCTTCATTAGTTTTCTCATTATTTGAATTTTAAATAGGAGTGCACATACCAATAACATTATGCCAAATGTCAAACCATAAGGGTTTAAAATGATCTTATCCTAATCAATGGATTTAATTCAACTTGATTTTGACTATCTGTCATACTCGTGCTTCAAGATAGGATCTCCTTAAAGTGATTATAATTTCTTCTTAAGGACCGGGTCTAATACCAATTGTTGAATTGCAATCGATTGAGAGGGGGTGAATCAGCCCCAAAAATATTTCAATTCATTTACTATCATATACCATTATTTATTTATTCATCCACTAAGCATACATAACCATATGTGTACATTAGATGTATATTTAGCATTCACAACAACATGAAACAAATAAGAATACACATGGACACCATATATAAGTGGGAAACCATCATGGGGAATAAATCCCACTGAAATTTTTCTTATATTACAAAAAAATTTAGTGTAGCACCAACTATAAAAGGAGCACCAACCCCGATTTAGTGAGGCACTAACCCTACAAAGAACACCAACCCATAGTTTAGTACATCATCAACCTCTAATTTAGTGAAGCACCCATTCCACAAGGAGGATAAAACCCTCTAAGGATGACCAAGAACAAACTAATCCACTTGAATAATATTGATTTATGATAATTATACTTCCACAACTGATAGAGATCACATATTTAGCTCACACAACTTTTCTCAAACCCTAGATCTTCAATCTTGCTCTTTCTTTGTCTTCTTGGACTTGTATTGCCTCTAAACACTTGCACACATGTCTTAAAAAATTATTAAACCTATAGCACATCTGATTAGATCTCAAAATATTCCCCCATACCTATTATTCACTCACCTATGGGTCGTACTCTTCACCCATGCAAGACTAGCTCACCAAATGAGCTAAAACATCACTTTTATATGCATTTATTCTTTCTAACCCAAAGGAGGTTGGTCACTCATGATAAATTAGACCCATTAATAATTTAAAAAATCCCATAAATTTTCCACAACAGCTACAAGTGACCCATATGGGTCGGCCTAGCAAAAACACACTTTCCATGCACCAAAAATCACTAAAACACATGCATTGGGATGCCAAAATTCTCCTCATTCCAAAAACATGATTATTCAAGATCCCATATTCATAAAAAATATTAATAAATAATTTAAAAATAAAAAATAGTCACAATTTTTGTTAACCAATCATATTATTTCATTTAACGAGCCCAATTTTCTATATAAATCTCAAAACAATTGTTTCGTGTACTCTTCAAAGACTTTCGGAAACTTCATCTGATCACAAAATCACTTATAATAAATCAAAAAATTCCATGTGACAACTCAAAAATAATTTAAAAATTGTAGAACACTTCTAAGCATGTTATAATTCATTAAACATCTTTCACTTCAAACCAAAACAAGATTTTCCTTCACCAAATCAACCTGCCAAAAAAGATGTTTCCAAAAGTTAGCTCATAAAACCATTTATAAAAACATCCAAGACCTAAAAATAGACTCATTGGATTCCCAATTCATCTTTATTTATATTTCAGGTGATAGGAAGCATTAAATCAACCATTTTATGCTTCAAACAACTCAATATCCTAGTAAGTATAGTTATATCATGGAATTGTCAAAATTCTTCTTATCCAAAGAGTGACTTAGAAACCCTATCAAATAAAATTATAATGAGGAAAACCAAATATAAATGGAAATATATTTACATTATCTTTCCAATGTAGCTTGAATCACCTACTAACTCAACCTCGTATCTCTGTTATACACATTTCTCAAGATAACTTTTTATGGCCTCAAAAGCGCCCTTTGACTAGTAAACCTTTGCATGGAGCTCAACTTGCACTTTTTATCACAAAAATGATCTAAAAATTAATATACACCATGAAAAACTCACATACATTATACAATGGCACTTTAGTCCATAACTCATATGGATACTATTATTTAAATTTCCAGACTAAGAATTTTGTTGCATTTTCAAAGCCCATTCAAGCCAAATCTTCACCGAAAGAAAAAGGGGGACTTAACCAAATCACAAAGAGAGCTGAGAAAGTTCGAGGATGGTGTCAAGTGTCAAGAAAGTGCAACTTTAGAAGTTAAAGGAGGGGATAAATTCTCAAACTACCACAGGGGTTGACATATGGATTCAATAAAGGAGTAAAGTAGCAAGCTCATGACGGTGTCAAGTGTCCGTCCAATGCATTCTCGGGAGACAAAAAGAAAATAAGAGTCACAAGGATGCGCGATCATTCCACATGGATCTTGCAAAAATAGAATCCATTTTCAAAATAGGTCATAAAATATGACAAGCCATCTGCCATGTATAAGTGATTTTGAGTCTTATCTATAAGATTTTAAATGCTCGAAATTTTCAAAGGATGGGGGTTGAGGGTCATCTAGCTTGTCATTTCAGTAGAGAATTAATGCATAGCCTCATGTGAAGAGTTCTAACATGCAAAGACTCAAGTTATTCATCTACATTCAAAGGGTCATTTCATTATAAAATATGCGTCGTTCGAATCAAGAGGCCGGGAACAAAGGGTCGAAATATCTAGTTATGTAATAAATAGCCAAAAGGGTTTTTTTCTCAAAAGGCGAGTCCATCTCAAGGGAGACGGTTGTAGGATAATTAAGATTCATTAAATAGGCATGACTCTCACTCTTCCAAAAGGGCCAAATAATGAGAAATATTTGAGGAAATTTGTTTCTGTCACTTCACATCATTTATCATAATCGAAGGATAGTTGGAAAAGAGTTCAATAATTGTCTCTTACCTCCTTCTCCTCCTATATATTGTAGAAGGATAATATTTTTAGAGAGATACCTATGAGAGTTAATCTTTTCTTCTCTATCGCAAGTCTCTCTTTTGTAAAAGACAGAGGTCTTGGAACTCTAGCCTTCTACCTAGGTTTTGTAATAGCAATCTTTCCTCTTTTCTAAATGTAATACTATGCACAACTATTGGAGTAATATATATGGCTTATGGTGCTTTCTTTTCATCATTTGCATATCCTTATTATCTCTGATCACCTTTATTTTCATGTAGAAACTGTTCATCTTTGAAATTTGTTACTATCTTCAAAGTTGTGCTTGAGTAGTTAGAGGTAGTATTCTGTGTGACCCTTTCTGACCTATGGTGCATTTCATCCACCCTTTTTCAGTTATTCACCATTTCCCTTCTTCAGAAGTTACGGTATTGATTTATCTCTTAGAACGCTCATTCGACACATTTCCTTAGCTTATTTTATGTTTTTGTTTAATTCTTCTCACCCTTATCTCACCTTGTAGAGAAGAGCCAACTTCTTTTGAAATATGGAGGTCTCCTTAGGGCACATGTCCCACTAACCTAAGGATTCCCATGACTTTGACAGCTCTATCTACCAAGGATGGTCCTAAAAAACTTTCTGGCATGCCAGGTGGGAGAACTCAGAGTGATATTTTATTATGGCATCAACTCAATTGATTCTCAATAGAAATTAAACGTCAATGAATATAGTTATAGAGCAGATCCAACAACTCCATAGGGTTTGAAAAAATAATTACAAAGGATCTCAGACCTCCCTCTCATCCATTTTCATTCATCTATCTTTCCACACCTTCCATTTATCTTAATCTTATGAAGTCGTGTAATCATGACTTCATTACCACTAAGGGATCGTCCCCTTGTCCATCTCCAAGCCACCCATTCCACCCTTTCCCTTTCTTGGGTAGCTATACCACTCACACCAGAAAGAAAAGGCTCTAAATCCAAAAGAAGAGGATCATATGGTGAGAAGTGATATGGGCCCAGGAAGTTCGTGTCACTAGCTAAGCAGAAGAGAGGCTGCAGAAGTTTCCTTTGTTTTCCTCCCCACAAAGCAGTTCCCCGGGAAATTTTTTTATCAATGGTTTTCATATTGCAAGATGAAACCATATATGATGGAATCTTGTAAACTCAAAGGCCATCATACAAAAGGAGGATACCTTGGCACAATAGGAGGATGATGAGCTTGATTGCTTATCATATTTGGGGGGATGCCTTGATGAAGAGGGGCCTATGGAGATCAAAATTATTACCACGTCATCAACCCTATAACTACGACGACCTTCCTCTCGTAATAACTCCCCGGGAATAGTCTTAGGGATCTAGAGAAAAGTATCATTGAAATATTTTTGATTTCAATCAAAGAGCCTGGATTCACCAAAGGTGAAGTTGATAAAAAGGGAGAGGAGAAAGAAGATAGAGATGACACCCTTCAAATAGATCTGCAAAAGAGCCTTGTTCTAAAAGATATAGCCTAGAGTGATAGACAAGCGAAAGGTCGACAGAGCTCCACCATAAGTTGTTTCTCATCAGGACCAAGGAAATACTCAACACCAATCATGTTCACTTCAGAACATGAGGATGATTTTCAAGACCCCATGGATCAGCTACAACCTCCAACCAAAAATGAACAAGAGGAGCTATTCATACTATTCGTTGATACCGCGGGTGGAAGAGTGAAGGGTAAATTTTCACTCTTACTATAGGCCATATCAATAGCCAAATTGATTGCATGAATGCATTTTATAAGATAAATAAGCCATTTTTCCTTTCCTATTTTAGGTTTTGTTTAACATGTACTAAACTAGTTAGATTAGGAGTAGGAGTAGATTTACTTTCAGCAAAATAAATGCTTATGCACACTCTATATGACTCATTTAAGGAACGTATGTTTTGTTTTTTTGTATAGGCCCACAATTATGTTACTCTATTAAGGAGGCACAAGATCTTATGAAGACTTTGGCTTGATGAATAATCCACAATCAGCCGAGGTGGTTCAGAAGCTTCACTTTGAGCAAATGCAGAGAAAATAAAATAAGCCAAAGGATTCCGTTGGCCATATTTTCAATTTTCTACTCTTAGAAAAAATAAAATTTACTTGATTTTCATTATGAGTGTAGTAAGGTGAAATAATCAACCAGAAACTATGAATGCTCCATAGAAAACTAAAAGGGTCATAGAGTCATATTCACATTGGTTTCAAAGCACAGTTTGAGATCACTTTTATAGGCTGGAGATTGTGGGTTCTTTTCATTTAACAAGCTAATGATCCCAAAGTGAGTTGCTAGACTTTTATTTAAATTTTTGGAACTAGGAAGTTTGTTACATTTTCAAAGCCATTCAAAGCTGAATCTTCACCGAAAGAAAAAGGGAGACTTAACCAAATCACAAAGAGATCTAAGCAAGTTCGTGAACGGTGTCAAGCAAGTGCAACTTTAGAAGTTAAAGGAGGGGACAAAGTCTCAAACTCCCGTAGGGATGACACGTGGAGACAACAAAGGAGTAGAGTAGCAAGCTTATGGATGGTGCTAAGTATCCATCTAGCACATTCCCAGGAGCCAGAAATAAAATCAAATTCATGAGGATGTGTGAGCCTTCCACGTGGATCTTGTAACAAATGGACTCCATTTTCAAAATAGGTCATAAAAGATGACAAGCCATCTGCCACGTATAAGTGATTTTGGGTCTTATCTATAATAATTTAAATGATAATGAATTGTCGAAGGATGGGAGGTGAGGGTTTGTCTAACTTGTCATTTCAATAGAAAATTAATGTGTAGCCTCGTGTGAAGAGTGCCAGCCTACAAAGACTCAAGTTATTCATCTGCATTCAAAGGGTCATTTCATTACAAAATACGCGTCGTTTGAATCAAGAGGCTAAGAACCAATGCACAAAGGGTCAAAATATCTAGTTATGTAATAAATAGCTGAAAGGTTTTTTTCTCAAAAGGTGAGTCCATCTCAAGGGATTCGGTTGTAGGATAATTAAGATGCATTAAATAGGCATGACTCTCACTCTTTCGAAAGGGCCAAATAATGAGAAATATTTGAGGAAATATGTTTATGTCACTTCACATCATTCATAATAATTGAAGAGCAATTGGAAAATAGTTCAAGAATTTTCTCTTAACTCCTTCTCCTCCTATATATTGTAATCAAATTATGATGTAGAAGGATAATATTTATAGAGAGATACCTAGGAGAGTTAATCTTTTCTTCTTTGTCGTAAGTATCTCATTTGTAAAAGACAGATGTCTTGGAACTATAGCCTTCTTCTTTGGTTTTGTAATAGAAATATTGCCTCTTTTCTAAATGTACTAATGTGCACAAATATTGGAGTAATATATATGGTTTATGGTTCTTTTTGTTCATCATCCACATATCCTTATTGTCTCTAATTGCCTTTATTTTCATGTAGAAACTGTGCATCTTTTAATGTTGTTACTATCTTCAAAGTTGTTCTTAAGTAGTTTGAGGTAGTATTTTGTGTGAACCTTTCTGACTGTGGTGTATTTCATCCAATCTTTTTATTTATTCACCATTTCCCTTCTTCGTAATTGCGGTATTGATTTATCTCTTAATAGGCTTGTTTCACAGTATCACCTTAGCTTATTGTATGTTTTTGTTTAATTATTCTCACCCCTATCTAACCCTGTAAAGAAGATCAAAATTCTTTTAAAATATGAAGGTCTCATTAGGGTGCACGTCCCACTAACCTAAGGATTCCCATGACTCTGACGGCTCTATCCGCCAAGGATGGTCGTCAATGAGATACTTTCTTCTCAAATTGAAACTCTTCAGAAATTGGCATTTTCAGTGGGGCTCACATATGGTCACATGCTCAATAAGACATTTTTGGAAATATGCAAGAGTCCTCTACAACATACAATCATAAATTTTGCAAAAGGATTAAAAAGAGTTGTGATATACTCGTTTTTCTGCAAGATGATCCTAGCTAGGGTTTAACTAGGGTTTTTGACCTCTTTACCTTCTTAACATTCGTTCATAAAAGCATGACGATGAACTGAGCTCATTATTTTTTGAAAGATTAATAACTAACCTTAGATTATATGCTTAAGATATTAGGTCACCATTCAAATCATACAATTCACAATGAGCATTAGAAGGTCAACTTTTGCTATAAAATCACACTCAAACTTACCCGGTTTCACCAAAACTTGCATAACTTCAAATTTCTTCAGCACTTTGACCTAAAATTTGGCATGAAGCACCATGAAAACATATTATAACTTTCCATAATCACCACATATCCTATATATTTTTGAAACTCTCTAGCCACAATAAATTACATTTTCCAAAATGTATGTTTCTCACTTCTAGCTTCCCAAAGACCTCATATAAGCATCAAACCACTAAATAATGACCTGAAACTCACCATAAAAATGAGATAAACTTCCAAAATTTTGTAACCATGCTCAAAAATACTTATTAGGTCCAAATCTCATTTTTCTACTTCATTTTACATGCACTAGGGCTAGAAACATGCTTGGAATGAATTGACTTAACCATGATCTGACCATGTTGACTCAATGCAGACCCATGTATACTCATGACACATCATATGGACCATGTATGACCTCATGAAACACTCCAAAAATCTTGGGAAGATTCAAACCATGAATAGGCATACTCAACCATGCACCAAGACCTCCTAAACAACACCAAACTTGAAAATCTTCATGCTTGACCATTAATTAATACCATGTACGAGGACTCACATGACTATATGACACCATTTTTCATCAATGGGGGTTGACATAAATGAAATAAAAAGCACACAATGGCCAACCTGGGGTCATACTATAATTTCCCTTACTCCATTATGTGATCAATCTATATTGCTAACACACCATTATCGAACATTTACTCATACATTGTATAACATGTCACATCAATTTTTAGTGATCCCCTCTAATGACCTAACCTAGGGTAAAAAGTGTAAAATATCTCCATGATTCAACTTGCGACAATACAAATTTCACCAACACATTCATCAAATTGACACTACATAGCACATTTATCCTCCTAGATGACCTAACTTAGGAGTTATATCACTATTTTCCTAGATGACCTACCATAGGAAGTTGTTTTACATTTTGTGATTGATTCCAGATGACCTAACATGGAAGCCAACATACACACATTGTAGTGACACCTATAGAGTGGGGGAAATGAGATGTCATTACCTTTCCTATATTACTCTTATATAGGTTATCATGCTTTATCAAAAATTTGATCCAAGTCAACAACATTTGATCTGTGTCCATCTGCAGTGGCTAGATCTTTTGAGGATGTGGTTAAAGTTGGAGAGACACTATAATTCTCTCCCTACACCCTTCCTCTAGCGATAAGATGCCCAAATCCTCATTTTTTTGCATATACACATGCACAATCGGGTTAGGAATTGATCACTCCCTTCCCATCACATCTCCATTAGTGAAAAAAATCACCCAATCTCTAATCATTCACTATCGACATCATCTATTTTACTTAGTGCTTCTCATAACGGTCCCACGTCCCTCGTCACGCCACATGGATCAACATGTTGATCCATGGTTTACCGTGCTATATGTTCTCACTCGGCATGTACTTCTACTACACTCTTCACATACTTTAGTGACATGGGATTCTCTAGAATTCTCGGTGTATATATATATATATATATATATATATATATATATATATATATTTATGTTACCGAACTTTCTCTCACCAACATAAAGTGGGGAAAATGTAGACACAAAATCACACACTTACTATTATTATTATACCGTCAAGTATGTTGTTTTATATATGGATCTTACATAAGAAAAGTATTCAATGATGACCCATTCCATAGTCCATCTATTTGTCTTGTTGGTCTTTATTGTTGTTTTTCTTACACGTTGGTCACTCATACACATAGTTCTAGTCAGGTCTCATGGATTCTGTTTATTAGTTATCGCTCAATTTTTGTCACTTTTCTGACACTAGTGCCCAGATCGGATAGTAGCATCGGCGCTCCTATCCATCCTCGATGCCCCCGTTATCTTCATGTTTGATCTTATTTTTGACATTTGAGGTCAGTATTTTAATTTTTCCTCTCATATCCCGAGGTATTAGTTAGCACGTTGGGTCATTAGTGTTGAAATTCAAACAAGAGATCCCTATATAAACACAACATATATACCATTATATGGGAGGACTATTCTTATCAAGGGATAGCTATCTACATAGAGAAAGGGACTGCATTTGGGCCATTACTTTGTATACACATCACATAGGAAGGGAATTTCATTCTATTCCATCCATACATTTGAATTTTTATCTATCTATTTTCTGCTATCTTGGTGTCATTGGCATGAAGGCGACCTAGGAGCACTATTGAACACACTCACACACAAAACTACATTATTTTTGAGATGTAGTGAAACTCTCAGTTGTAAGTCCACCATTGTGGCGACTGAGGATAGTTTGACCCCTTATTTTGCATCTTTCTTTTTTAGGATTTGATGTTTATTTGAGGGTTTTGTAGGTGCTTTCTTCATTGCTAGTTTATGAAAACTCCAGAAAATTATTGTGTAATATTGCAGCAAAAAAGGTGAAGAGGTGTGAAACCCTAGCGACACTCCCCGAAACTAGATCCTAATCTTTTTGCAGACTTAGGAGCCTATAGAGATAACGTGGGTGCTTGTAGAGTGACCCTATCCTTACCCAGAGCCCTTATCTAGTTATTTTGAGCATTTCGTATTTTTCTATACATGTTTACGATATTTTGTGTTCTGTTTCATCATACTACTTAGTCTTAGGTCACTATGAGGCATTAAAGACCAAGGTTAGTACATTATCCCTCTCATTTCCTTTTCATTGATAAAATCAAATAAATTTTTAGCTTTCATATTTTATTGCATATCATTTATATCATAGTTGTACATTTAGATTCATATAAAATAGTTATTATTGAATTAACCTCTCACAAAAATTTAAACAAATTATATTCTTTTCATATTCAGTCCTATAATCTCTCCATGGGTGTTCTTTGTCTACTCTCCTTATACAATCCCTAGCTCTATGTCCAAATACATGGCATGAAAAATAAACTTCCATGAAACTTACTAGGGAATATCCTTGCATTTGGCTACTTGATGGTCTTCTTGTGTCCTTGATATGATACATGGATTGAATTTCCCTTCAACTCCTTTTTCCTTTCTTGTTCAAGTTCCTCTCTTAGTGTCATCAATTCTGCATTTAGTTTATCACATTCTTCATCCTTGGATTTGATGGCTACTTGACATGGCTCATGAATAGATTCATGCTCTAATTCACACTGAGTTGCTTCATTTTTAAAAATCAGACCTGATATGTCATTAGGGTGTCTTTGATTTCTTGAACTTTCCTTGGTTCTTTGATATGTCATCAATTTATCTTTAACTTGTTCTAGCTCATCCTTTGAAGTCTTCAATTCTTCCTCAAGTTTGACATAAGCTTTTTCCTTGACACTTAGATCTTTTGACAACTTACTAATAACTAATGCCACCTCTTTGATTTCTTCAAGATGATTTTCTTCCATGAAATTTATTTCATTATTTAACTCATTTATCAAGGCTTGAGAAATCTCATACTTCTTCTTTAGTATTGTTTTAGTTTGACCACCCATTTTTGTGCCTCTAAAGTTGTTAAAATTTTACCAAGAGAATCGGCTCATACCAATTGTTAGAAATTAAAGGCACCGAGATGGGAGAGGGTGAACCAGCGATTTTTAAAACCTTTCAAGCTATTCAATAAACTAAACTTAAATATCTTAATTAGGATATAACTGAATACTTAACCATGAGAGAGAGAGAGATGAAAAAACACACATGAACACATGAGAAGACAAGATTTAAGGTGGGAAACACAATAAGGAGAAAACCTACTAAAAGGAGTATTCAAAGCAATATCAAGGACACTTTTTCAACAAGAATTACAATGATCTCACCAAGTGGTGAGCAACCACTCACCCTAAATCTCTAATTCTAGTTATGAAGCACCCACTCCTACAATCACTTTGTGACATAAAGTTTGAGTCACAAGTCCACATTTTTGGCAATTATTCAAAATGTGCATGCACATGAAAAGGTGGATTTATGTGGTGGCCTTTTGATCGGGATCCAACAGGGGCACTCCACTGACCCTGCGGCAATTGCTTGCATATACCTATAAGAGATGACTTTGCTAGGAAGGTGGGAAAGGGAATGGGAAAATTAGAAAAGAGAAAAACTAATGTTGCAAGTAGAAAATTAGAGACTTGCATACACCAACTAGAAATTTCATTACATGCACTTGAATATAGAAGAAAACAAATATGCGTAATAGCTACAAGACCAAATGAAGCTTAATGGGCACAAAGTACCAACAAACTCCTCAATCAAAGAGGCTAAAATTCCTTCTTCCTTTATTGAAGCTCAAGTAGAATTTGTACATAGTGTGAGAAATAGAAGACATTTTTAATGGGAGAAATGGAAGAAACTTTCTATCTCTTGCTCTCTTCACAAGGATAACTCTCTCATGAATTCACAAAAAAATAGCTCCAACATCTAAGAAGCAAAAATTCAGAAGACCTTCAAATGAGGAGCTTGTTATAATTTATAGAAGAGGAGGAAAACTTTTCATCTTCCTGGTGACTTTTTGAATACCTTAATGTGACTTAAGACTGTTCATATTCCTTTTTAAATACTTAAGTCCCTTTTATAATAGCAAGGTGACTTAAATTTACATTACATTTCTGAAGTCACTTAAGTCATATCAAAAAGTGCAACTCTCAACGTAAAAATATAACATTGAGGAGAGAGGGTGTTGTATGAGAAGAGAAAAGAAAGAGAAAGAAGGGAAGAAGAAGAAGGATTATGCTGAAGGATGAGCTGCTGCGGTGGACTTAGCTCCATTATCTGTCTACTCTCCACTTTGTGATCCTGAGAAGGCTTTTGTCTTTCCAAACTCCTGGTTGAAATAAGTCACCACTGGTTCTACTTTGTTGGCATGAGGGATACGAATGCAGCTCAAGGTTTCACCCATCCATCGGCCACACTATTGATGTCCTTGCACTTCCCAAACCATGATGAATGCTTTTCTATGATAAGTGAAATGGAGGCTCAGATTTCTGAGAAGAAGTTGAGGGTATCCTTAGTGAAGGAAAATGGGTTTCCCACCTCTTTCTTGACATATTCTTCAAAGAGCCGATCAACTCATCAATTAGCTTGAATGCTCGCTCATTGCGGTACTCCAAGTTTATGAATTTTTGTTTATACTATCTTGTAGCTTGTATGTTTGTTCTTCTTTCTCCTCTAGCTCTGTGAATGCCCGATTGATTTCTTCAAATCTGATTGCCAAGGCCCTCTCCCATACATGTGTCAAGTTTTCCACAGGAGTTTCAAAAACCTTCTTATCAATCAATTCCTGATGATGAGTGTTGCTCATCTCACTCACTACTGGTCCCAGAGGTTCCCAGTAATCTCTTTCTTTCCCCACATCTTTTTTGAGTGCTCGTGTTCTATTTGGTGGTGCACATGTATGTAAAGAGCTTGACTACCTCTTGAAGTGTTGACTTCCCTTTTTCAGAGATTGAATTGATCCATTCCTTATTTTCTCATCCCTGCATCATGAACTCATGCATTCTTCTGATGGATTTTAGATCAAAGCTGCTGATGGGTACCACTTTCTCAATAGGAAGTGTTATAGTGCTTGGTTCCACCAAGTGTTGCACATAAGATGAAAGAGTTCACACTTGTTCCTCTAGTCCCTCGATCTTCTCTTTGTATTCTTTATTCCTTGCCATCATGCGAGTAGAAGATTGTTGGAATATGTGTAAATATCCCTCATGAGTAGTTGGTCCCAATTGGATCATGCTCATCTCATAGTTAGCCGGTGTCATCTCATCCACTGGCTTGATTACTTTTGGCCGAGCTACTTCAATATACTGATTACCTATCTCCTCACTGTAGAATCGTGATGTTGTCTGTGTGATCTTTCTTGACCTTTTTCTTTAGCCAAAGAGACAATTGCTGATATATTGGGGCTACTACTTGTTGCACAGTGCGAGTGTTGAGGATGATCATTTCCCACATCCATGGAAACATCTCATTGGTTTTAGGCTCAATGATGGGTGCATCAACCATTCTTTGTTCTAGATGGAGGAGGCAAATCTTGAATGAGAGGAGTGTTGGAGTCAACAACATGCAAGACCTCTTGTAGTGGCTCGAATATTAGATCATGAGTCATATACTCCTTGTTCACTTGTGCATCTTGTTGTTGGATTTTCTGTCTGCATTACTGGGATCATGTCTTCCTCTTGCGGTGATGCCAATGAATCTTTTTCTTCCTTGAATTTCTTGGATGTCTTCTCGTGGGGAGAAATTTTCAATTCCGTGGCCTTCCTTTTTGAACTCACTCCAGAGTGTTTAGAGCTAGAGGTTACCTCTACCACTTTTGAAGATGAATGATGTGAAGCTTGCTTCTGGCTTGGGGAAATTCCTCATGTGATCGAATGATCATAGTCCTCTTCTTCTAAAACCAGTTCCTCGTTCTCCTCACCACCTTTTCAATCCACTCCAATATATCTCCTGATTCACGAACATGCCAGTTGATTTGGGGCATTGGGGACATCTTGACTACTGCATACTCAAGATCATACATCTCTATCCCATCATCATGTAAGATGTCTTCATACCAAGAGAACTTGAATTTCTTCATCTCACTGGTTGTCATCCTCATGTGATATTTTTTACGTACTTTGAACTCATCAATACAATTGGCCTAGTAGTCCTCAACTTGTGGCTCATGTTGCAATTCTAGGATGTAGAAGGAGTCAGGATCTTCTCGGATGTCAAAGTTAGGCCTGGCGATGTAGGAATGCAAAGTCAGATGTGTGAAAGTGGCCTCCAAGTGGGATGCGTCATTTGAGCTTTTGCACATGAACTCCCCTAGAGATATAGGGAAAGAAATCAATTTCTTTCTTCTACTTCTGAGCTTGTTATTTACTTGGGTGATCTACCTACAGAGTTCGAACAATACAATCTGGTCACTGAGGTACTTGGGTAGTTTTAGAGGAGCTTGGTCGAAGCTAGCAACTCGTATGTAGGAGAATGTTGAGAATTGTATGAAGTATGAGCCATATTCCTTAATCAGGGATGCCACTTTTGGTGACATCCTAGCTTCAAGATCCCCTTCCAAGTTTCAGACCACATACATAGTGAATGCATCATTCACGCGGGTGAAATGCTTGTTTCTCTCCTCCATTATCAACTGTGGAAGTTTCTCGAATGCAGGTACCTTGGAAGCAATGTTCTGTGTGAGAGCCAATCCCTTGAATGATCATGAGCTTGTGAGGAGATAAACTAGATAAGAAGTCATGTGGAACTTCTTTATCATGGGTACTTGGAGAAGTTGCAGATGGAGATTATCACCATGATCTTCCCTCACCAATTCTCTACTTCCCTTCTATCAATGTTAGGATGTAAAGGCCCATCTAATCCTAGAAGTCTCTCATGTTTGCTTTTCCCATTACTCTACTGAGGAGAGTGATGACATCAAAATACCCTTCTCGAAACTCACACCTTGGTAGATTCTTGGGAATCCTGGAAGGCTTCCTTCCAGTTTTCAACCATGATCCGAGCACTACCCCTTGGACATATGAATCCATTGTCTCCCAATCGTGCACATGGCTCTTTCCTTGGAAATGACGACCATGTTGGGGATGTCGGTATCTGAGAGAGAGATTGAAATGGTTCTAGGGTTAATGACCACCAACGTTGTACCATTGTCAGCTTGGATGGTTCATGTCTCGGGCTCATAGTGGAAGGAGCAGGCTAGGACTAGCTCGAGACTTTGCACAGACACTAGATGTCTTGTAGCAATGAACAAGCCACTTGTGAATATCTGGTCTTCAATCCTCCTTCGGTCCTTGGAGGCCATGTGAGTTTTAAGGTCATTCAGGTCCATGTACAAGACATCACTATCTTCCACATCATACTTGGGAAAAGGGTTGTGTCAGGCTTCTGACCCATCCATTTCATTCATATCTCCTTTGAAAAAGAAACTTACTATTTTTAGTAAGTGTGGAAAAGCAATTCCTCGATCTTCAACTGGATGTTGCGGCTTAGTTTTCCTCTTTCTCCCCATGTTCCTCATTTCTTCTGGATCAAATTTCTATTTTTAGCAGGTGCTCGAGGGCCCACTTACTATTTTTAGTAAGTGCCAAAAATGTCTATTCTGGTGAATTTTCAGTTGTAGTTTACCTCCAATGTCTTCGTCTCCTCTAGCAGGTTCTTCTGTTGCTAACTTTCCCAAAATAGCAGTTCCTATGTAGTAGACCTACTATTTTTAGAAAGTTGGCCTCTGGGAGTTAGATTGATGTGGAACAATTTTTTTATATGGGTTTTTTCCCAATATCCTCCCTCTGTAATTTCAAATCCATCCCGCTTAATAGTCCAGGAGATTTTAAAGTTTTAGTTTTCAGACCTGGCAGTGCCTCTGGGTACGACAACCATTAATGGACCTGAAAATTGCAGGTCTAGTTTTCTCCTCCATTTACAAAGAAATTTATATTTTTGATGTGGGTTTTTTCTTCTGGTGCTTCACGTGTGATCTTACTTCAATCCGCAACTAGTTTTGACGGAAATCCCACTTCTTTCTTCGTTGAGCCGAAAAAAGATTTCTTCATTGTGGATGCTCTATCATGAGGGGGAGTTTGAAGGTGTATTTTTGATGGTCTTGGATAGAGGAATGAACAGAAACAAATGGTTCTTTGATTCATGCACCGGCTTGCAATATTTCTTCAGATCTTTGTTTTTAGGTTATGGAGATTTTCACCATTTTCTTCTTCTTGTTCTTCGTTTCTCCTTCTTGTTTTGATGAAAAATCCTTCTAAGACCTACAATCACTATGGGGAATTTTTTTCAGTGTTTGGGTCGAGCTGGTCTAAGCATTTGCAATGGCAGAGTGATGGTAGAATGTTGCAGAGGAAGAATGGAGGAATGGAGTGCACATAAAACTGTTAGAAGTTAGAAGTGAAGAAAGCGGCACTTGGAAAATTTTTTAAAAAAGATATGCACAATTAGGGTTAGGGTGAATTTTTCCAAGTTTGATGTCCCTGACCTTAGGGATGTGAGGGACATAAATTCCACGGTGGTCAAGAGGCATGACACATGGCGTTTGATCCAACGACAGAGGAAATGAAGGAGGAAAAAGTTACTTTAAAGCACTGGAGCTGAAAGGAGGTCACATGGGTGTCTAGAAGACTCCCTATGGGGGATGGGAACATTTTTCAAGGTCTGATGTCCCCCACCTCAGGTGCATAAGGGACATCAAATTCCATGGTGGTCCTGGAGCTGACACGTGGCGCCCGATCCGACGGCAGGGAATGGCATGCTCCAAATAAGCACCTGGGGGCTGAACTGTCAAGTCTGGAGGTCATATGAGGGTCCCAAGGGTCACATGAGGGCTGGGAAATTTTCCAAGGGTTTATGTACCTGACCTCAGGGACTTTGGGGACATGAAATCCCACCAGGCTCTTGGTGCTGACACGTGTCCTCTCGAAAAAATGACTAAGTCCTGAACTGCCTTTGAGAGGGTAACTTGGAATGCAAGATAACTTGAGCTCCCAGTGGAATTTATTGGTGAAATTTTATATGATCCTGATTGAAATGGAATTTTTAATCCAATTATGTGGGTATCATGTCTTAATTCAACCATATGATCCCTAAAAATTGGAGTTTTGATCTGGGACTCCACTTGTGCCTGAGAAAAACTACCTTCCAATCATATGCGCCAAGGTGTTGTGAAAAATATTATTTCACCATCATGTAGGTATTGGAATCCTATTTCTAAATATGTTTTTTTACTTCCAACTCCATTCGGAGCTCTCAAAATCTTCTTCTGAAGCCCAACGGTGGTTGTTTTAGGCCTATGTACTTGTCTAGGCTTGTGAACCCTGTTTTTCACTCAGACTGCTCCAAGTCTTGAAAAACTTCTCTAAACCTTCCAAAATCATTTCTTTGATGTCATAAGGTATTCCATTCACCTCCATGTTGAATTTTTCCCTTCCATTCTACTCCAAGGGGTCAATCCAGTCTTGGAAGGCCAACGACAGCCCTTCCCATGACTCCCCAAAATTTGCATTTTCAATGAAGTCCTAAAATCACCTAGGGGAATGAATGGAATTTCCTAAATCACCTAGGGGATGATATAACATTGGTTGGGAGGTAATTTGGACTTGATTGATAGAGTTGGGTTTCTAGGAATGATAAAACATGAAAATTTTGGCATAGGGGTATAGTTGTCGTGCTTGGAAACTTCCAATTTACTCGTTGCACATTTACATGACAATAACTGGCTCTAGCTTGGGGACATGACATGGACTGAGTGAAGTGAAGACATGACATGGGAATCTAGAATCTCAATTTTAGACCATATAATTCATTGACCAGTGCCTTATCCATTGGGCCTTGCAGAGTCATGTACAACTTCTAGAAAGAAGATATTAGAAGAAGGAAGCACACACACACACAAAAATGAAAAGGAAACACACAACAAAAAAGGGGAAACACACCTAGAAATCACCTATAGTACAAGGTGGGGGACAACCCACTTTCACTGATGATACAATTTTAGGTATTTCCCACTGCGAGGAAATTCCAGTGGTGTTCCATCCAAATATGAGAGTAGAAAAACATTCTCGCCACAATATTCATGAATCTGAATGGACCGAGCCATAATGAATCAAACTTTCCATGGCTTCCTTTTGGTTCCCTTCTCTTATCCCATAGCAGGACGAGGTCTCCAACTTTGAACTCTCTTGCTTTTGCCTTCTTATCAAAAAAATTTCTTTACTTTTAACTGGTGTTCTTTGATACGGTCCACCACTCGAATCTATTTTCTTCTAGCTTCTCAAGAAAGAGGATCCTCTTGTCAATGGAATCCTTGTACTGACCATCTTCTATTCCTTGTAGCAACTTGAGAGCTGGCATCTTGATTGTGATTGGGATTTCCACCTCGACTCCATACAACAGTTGGAATGGTGACATACCTATTGCCTTCTTGGGAGTGATCATGTCCACCCACAATGCATCATACAACTTTTTGTGCCAATTCCTTTGGTTCTCATCTACAAGTTTGCGGAAATGGTCACAATGTTCTTGTTGCTTGATTCGCCTATCCATTTCCCTATGGGTAGTAGTCTGATGAATGAGATAGAGAGATTCCATAACCATAGAAAAACTCCAACTCCTTGAAGAGAAATAGGTGGCGTTGTCTACTACAATATTTTGTGGTACTCCAAAATGTATTATGATGTTTTCCTTGATGAAGTTGCATATTGTCTTGGTGTTGGCTTGCTTGGTGGGAATGGCTTCCACCCACTTGGTGAAGTAGTCTGATCACCATGAGCACGTAGGTGTGCCCCACGCTTGAGTGAGGATTCATAACACCAATGAAGTCTAGTCCCCACTGCTGAAATGGTTCTTCAATAACAACTGGCCTGAGTGGAAGTGCCACAAGTTGTGGTTTCCCAATGAATGTTTGGCATGCTTCACATTTGGAAACCCAATCTTGAGTGTCTACAAAGAGGGTGGGCCAATAATATCTTCCTCGGAGGATCTTGTGTGTAGTGACCATCGCTGAAAAATGCCCACCACATGCTTGGTCATGGTATGCTTTAAGCAATTTTTCTTGTTGCTCTTTATCCACACACCTGAGGAAGCATCCATCTAGGCCTCTTTTGTAAAGCACATGATTCCAGATTACAAACTTTGTTGCCTTCAACTTGAGTGTTCTCTTTTTCTTGTAATCAAGATGAGGAGGGCACTCCATAAGTTAAATAATAGGAAATATCAACATACCACTCATCAGTAGTGGTTACAAAGAGAACATGTGGGTTGTTTTCAAAATGAGTTGGGCAAGCATAATTCTCTTCACCATGTTGAGATTTGAGTGTTTCATCCTCAACAATCAACCTACACAAACCATTTCCCCTTACCAGATTGGAGGGTCGATCTCCAAGTCATATTCTTGAGTCTTTGCAATCCAATTTCCTCTTTTTTCTCTAGGATCCTGTTGTGTTAAGATGGACTTGATTGCACTTGCCAGGGACCATCACCACTATATGAGAGTTGAGGATATAGAACCTGAAGTTTTTATAGCCTTAACCACTGCACATAAGCATGCTTCTCCAATTGGCTGTAATTTAGTTCATGCTTTTTCAATGGACAACTCATGAAAGCATGGGTGCTTCCATGCCTTCATCATTTTTCTAACAAGAACAACAGAGAGGGTATGTTCTGATGCATAACAATACATGATGAATTCTTTGTTAAAATCTGGAGACACAAGAGTTGGAGCTTTGGCAATGGATTTTTTTATCTCTTCAAATGTTGCCTTCCCTTCATTGTTCCATTTGAAGTTTACCTATGGTTTCATCATGGTGGTGATGTGCTTTGTTAATTCAACAAACTCAGAACAAAGCGACGAAGAAAATTCACCTTTCCAAGAATGAATGAACTCCTTTCTTGCTTGTGGGTAGAGATAATGCTTGAATGGCTCATATTCTCTTAGGATCAATATGTGCTCCATGTTTGTTCACAATGTGCCCTAACAACTTGCCTTCCATAACTCCAAAAATGCACTTCTTGGGATTTAGTGATATGCCATGCTTTCTACACCTTGCAAGTACTTGTTCTAAGTGATGGATATGGTCTCCCCTCTTCTTTGAAAATACCATGAGATCATCAAGATATATGACAATGCAATGTTTTAGATATTTGAAGGCCAAATCCATCACCCTTTGAAATGTAGCTCCCGCATTGATTAGACCAAAAGGCATTCTGTTGTAGGCAAAAGTGCCCCAAGGCGTAGTGAAGGTTGTCTTGGCGCGATCCTCCTCTACCACTTTGATTTGATTATACCCTGAGAATCCATCAAGCAATGAGAGCATTTCGATCCCAGTGACTACTTGCAAAATGTGGTCCATGATAGGGAGAGGATAATTGTCTTTCAATGATGCCTGATTCAAGTTGCGGAAATCTACACATATTCTTATTTCACCATTCTTCTTCCACACCGGCATGATGTTGGCCACCCATGTTGAATGGTGGATGGGAAAGATGATTCTTGCATTGAGCATCTTCATTACCTCCTCCTTGATGGTATCAAAACCTTTGGGTTATATGGCCTTTGCTTTTTCCTAAATGGCTTAGCATCTTGCTTCAAAGGAATCGAGTGATGCATTTCCTTTAGTTGGAAGGATTTGAGTTCATCATAAGAGTAGGCCAAAACATCTAAATATTTCTTGAGCAATGTGACAAACCTTCTCTTCTCCTCGGGTGAGCAACATTTTCCAATATTGACCATCCTTGGTTCCTCTAGGGTGCCAATGTTTTCCTTATCAAAATCAGTTGGGCACCGAGAAGATTGTTTTTCTTTCTCTTGAATGAATCTATCATGTTTGTCAAAGAGGTCTTCCAAAGAAACTAGGCCCTTGGGAATCTTGTTCCCTTTCAATTTTATCACTCCTTCATTATCAATACCTTCATTCCTTCTTTCTCTTCTTTGCTACCACTTCATGGTGTGGATTTTCACTTCCTTCAAAGAAGAGGTTATTGAAATTATCCCTTTGTTCCAAAAATGCTAGAATTTGGTTATCATCATTAAATACTTGCCAATGATTTGCATTATCTGGTACACTAGGCCTGAACACCATTTCTATGGTCACCTTATCTTTACCAAAAGAAGGATGAGGTGTCACTAGAGAAGCTGATACTACAAGAGAATCATCCTTTTCATTATTTTCTCTTGGGATAGCTTCAATGGAAAATGCATCAAAATATTCAATGCAGTCCCATACTCTGTTTCTATAATGCCGAGTCTTGGATTTTTCACCTGATATTGTTTCGACTTGCTTTACTATCACTTCCACATCACCTCAAAGATCTCAGCTTCTTGATTCCCATGTCTTCAGCCACACTCATGCCTAAAAGGAGAGCTTCATATTCTGCCATATTATTTGTATTATCAAATTACAGCTTGTAGGAAAATGGATACAATTCACCAGAGGGAGAGTACAACACTACACCCACTCCCGAACCTGCACTAGAATGACTACCATCAAATTCCATTGTCCAAACTTGATCTTCTTCCTCTTCCATAAAGAGTGGAAAGTTTTCATCTTTTTCTGATGTGAGGAAGTAGTTTCCTAGCGTGCTATCTTGAAAAATAATGTTTGCCTTTGGATCATCAGACTTTCGCACTGTGAACTTCATCTTTCTTACAGGTAAAGCAATGTCTTCATCTCACCTTTTACTGGAATAGTTACAGATGACCAATCCATTTTTATTTCTCCACCCAAGTCTCTATAGAAACTCTACTCAATAGCATGCCAAAGGATGTTGGGATGTCCACTACCAGGATGGTTAGAAGCACCTTCTTGTCTAGAAAATCAGCCAATGCTACCTGTGCATCTTTGATCCTTCCTACCAATGGAACTTGTTTGGATTCCATCGAATAGTAGGTTCCATTTTCTCGGGTTAGGGTGAGGCCAAGAGAATTTTCAACTTTGATGGGCATCACATTATCTGAGGCTCCGAATCTATGATGCAATTATTTAGCTCAAAGCCTTTAATGAGAAGTGACAGGTAGAAAGGTTCAACCCTATCGGTTTTGGAGGCACTGAGGGCTAGCATGTTTTGTGAAGGTGATGTGGATGGTGTGGGGAGAAGCCTTTGGAATTTGGACCCAAGGTTATGGGGTTACCCCCATGAACTACATCAATGAACCTATCAAATTGGGTAGGATGAGTTTGTAGGTATTCTATTTCTGAGAGCTGGACTTTAGTTTTGCTTGCATGTGCTCCACAAAGTCAAATGGGGTTATGATGGGTGAGGAAGAGGTTCTAGGAATAATGGAAGATTTACATGGTGAAGGTTTTGTTGTTTTATGTGTTGAAATTTCTTTCAAGGGTGCAATAACTGGCTTGGAAGGAGATGGGGATGTGGGTTTTGATAGCACCTTAGATGTTTTTGTGGGAACAACATTTGAAGAAGAATTATTCTTAGTAACCTTTGAGTTGGGGAGAGGATTAGATGACCTACTTGGTATGGTAACATGATCCTTGTTAGCCAGTGGGTCTAATTTCTCTTTAGCCGACTCCATCGAAGGTGGTAGTGGTGATCCTCTATTGATGATTTTATTTTGTGGGACCTCCGAGAAGAACCTTCTTTCTTCTTCTTTTCCTTTACCAGCTGTTGAGGATGAAGCACCTTTCTTATACTTATGCATGAGTGAAAAATGCACATGAGAAACCTAGATCTTCATCATCATCCTCATCTTCATCATCAATGTACTCAATTAGGCCATTGTGCATATCACCATCAACTTCCTCAACCTCAAGATAGCTTTCATACTCCTCCACATTTTCTTCTTCAACTTCTTCAATTTCTGCTTCCTCCTCTAGTTCTTCAGTGTCACAGATGGCATTGACTGGTGGTGCTTCAAGAGCAAGCCGCGAGGAGGTGGAGCAATCCTTGGCCTATTTGGGAGTTTGGTTTCCTTGGAGCATTCCACATTGTGATCTGGGATAGTTGTTTCTTCAAGGCAACCAAGTCATTTGCCATTTTTTGGAACATTGGATCCATGGTGACTGAGTTTGAATTCTACCCTTTTGCTTTCCCATTTGGGCCTTTCACTTTACTAGACAAGATTAGATCATCATCGGTTTCTATTGCATGGTCTTGAGCTTCTCTCAATGTTCTTGGTTGGGTTCTTCTAAGGAAGAAACCTACTTTTGATGGCAAGGCACTGATGAAGAATCTCTTCGATTATTTTTAGGAGGCACCACATCTTCAGGGATTCTTCTTATCACTCTATTATATCTTCTACTAAAGTCTCTCATTGACTCAAAGAATTATTTTTTCATTTGTACCAATTGGACCAAGAGATCTTGACAATCTTCCGTGGTCTTGAACCTTGTGTTCGAACACACTTCTTATATCTTCCCAATAGGTGACAAACCTCGGGGTAGCATGTAGAACCATTCAATAGCAACCTTCTCTTGAAGTGACTCCACAAAGAGTCGAGACTAACACATCTTCATCCTCAACACCCAACACACCGCAAGTAGTGATAAATGCTGCTACATGTTCTTCAGGGAGCTGAGAACCATCCCCTCTTGAACTTTGGGAAGTTTTTTCTTGAGCCTCTCGGTAGCTCATGGAGTGGTTGAGCAAGAGCAAGTGGACCATGTTTCCTCCCCATGGTACATTAGGCCTACGGGCCTCACATGATCACGATCACACTCACAATCCCCATTCTATTTCTATTTCTAGCTTCCAACCTTGCTAAAGTTGTGGCTTCTTGCTGCTGCTCTCTCATCTGCCTCGGCTTGAAGTCTTTCGATTTCTTCAAGTTGAGCCTTATTTCCTCTTCCACTCTTGCTTCTCTTTCTCTAACTTCTTCTTCGGTTTCTACATTAGTGAAATCTTCAAGGTTCTCATTGATGTATGGAAATTCACCATCCAAAGGATTAACAACACTCAGGTTCTCAACGTGACCGGTTGCTTGATGAAAGGGGAGGCCTCTAATTTTGAGCAGCTCTTGTCTTCTTTGAAGTTCTTCAAAAATGGGGTCGGTTTTCCTCCTTGTCCTCTGTTTTCAGGTGTATACCTTCTATCCACCACTTGAAATCTATGCTCGCCTTTGTGGTGCTGGAATTTGTCTTTGCCTCTCTCAATTCAGCAAGCATTCTTCTTCTTCTTCTTCAAGGTCGAGGATTCTCGGTAATGAAGTAGTGGTTGACACTTTGTCTGTTATGCCAAATAGCTTCTCTCAAATCAGAAGTGATATCTTCTTGGATGTGGAAGAGCAAATTCGGGTCTTTCAATAGGAGGATTTCCCAGAAATAGCCATGGTTTGTAGACATGTGGCTCATATAGCTATTCAAATTCTAGAAATTTTCTCTTTTGAATTTTGAATTTTCTAATTTTTTTGTATTTTTTTTCGACCTTCTGGTCATATTCAGGTGCAGATGTTGCTAAATCTACCCCACAGTGGGTGCCAAAAACTATTGGCAGAAAATTTTTCGGAAAAATTGGTGGTTATCTTGCCAATGCTCTGGGAATCTAAGTCCCTCTACTTAACCGATGTGTAGCTTCCATATGTGCATGTGCATGAAAAGGTGGATTTCTATGGTGGCCTTTCGACCGGGGATCCAACAGGGCACTCCACTGACCCTGCAGGAAAATTGCTTGCATATACTTGCAAGAGATGACTTTGCTAGGAAGGTGGGAAAGGGAATGAGAAAATTAGAAAAGAGAAAAACTAATGTTGCAAGTAGAAAATCAGAGACTTGCATACACCAGCCAGAAGTTTCATTACATGCACTTGAATATAGAAGAAAACAAATCTACATAATAGCTACAAGACCAAATGAAGCTTAATGGGCACAAAGTACCAACAAACTCCTCAATCAAAGAGGCTAAAATTCCTTCTTCCTTTATTGAAGCTCAAGAAGAATTTGTACATAGTGTGAGAAGTAGAAGACATTTTTAATAGGAGAAATGGAAGAAACTTGCTATCTCTTGCTCTCTTCACAAGGATAACTCTCTCATGAATTCACAAAAATAGCTCCAACATCTAAGAAGCAAAATTCAAAGAATTTTTAGAAGACCTTCAAATGAGGAGCTTGTTACAATTTATAGAAGAGGAGGAAAACTTTTCATCTTCCCGGTGACTTTTCGAATACCTTAATGTGACTTAAGACTGTTCATATTCCTTTTTAAATACTTAAGTCCCTTTTATAATAGCAAGGTGACTTAAATTTACATTACATTTCTGAAGTCACTTAAGTCATATCAAAAAGTGCAACTCTCAATGTAAAAATATAACATTGAGGAGAGAGGGTGTTGTATGAGAAGAGAAAAGAAAGAGAAAGAAGAGGAAGAAGAAGAAGGATTATGCTGAAGGATGAGCTGTTGCGGTGGACTTAGCTCCATTCTCTTGACTGCTCTCCACTTTGTGATCCTGAGAAGGCTTCTGTCTTTCCAAACTCCTGGTTGAAATGAGTCACCACTGTTGGTTCTACTTTGTCGGCATGAGGGATACGAATGCAGCTCAAGGTTTCAGTCCATCCATCGGTCACACTATTGATGTCCTTGCACTTCCCGAACCATGATGAATGCTTTTCTATGATAAGTGCAATGGAGGCTCAGATTTCTGAGAAGAAGTCGAGGGTATCCTTAGTGAAGGACAATGGGTTGCCCACCCCTTTCTTGACATATTCTTCAAAAGAGCCGATCAACTCATCAGCAGTTGAATGCTCACTCATTGCGGGTACTCCAAGTTTCTAATTTTCTGGTTTATACTATCCTGCAGCTTGTATGTTTGTTCTTCTTTCTCCTCTAGCTCTGTGAATGCCCGATTGATTGCTTCAAATCTGATTGCCAAGGCCCTCTCCCATACATGTGTCAAGTTTTTCAGGAGTTTCAAAAACCTTCTTATCGATCAATTCCTAATGATGAGTGTTGCTCATCTCACTCACTACTGAGTCCCAGAGGTTCCCAGTAATCTCTTTCTTTCCCCACATCTTTTTTGAGTGCTCATTTTTTGGGTGGTGGCACACATGTATGCAAAGAGCTTGACTACCTCTTGAAGTGTTGACTTCCCTTTTTGAGATTGAATCGATCCATTCCTTATTTTCTCGGCCCTGCATCATGAACTCATGCATTCTTCTGATGGATTCTGGATCGAAGCTTGTTGATGGGTACCACTTTCTCAATAGGAAGTGTTATAGTGCTTGGTTCCACCAAGTGTTGCACATAAGATGAAAGAGTTCACACTTGCTCCTCTAGTCCCTCGATCTTCTCTTTGTATTCTTTATTCCTTGCCATCATGTGAGTAGAAGATTGTTGGAATATGTGTAAATCTCCCTCATGAGTAGCTGGTCCCAATTGGATCGTGCTCATCTCATAGTCAGCTTGGTGTCATCTCATCCACTAGCTTGATTACTTTTGGTGAGCTACTTCAATATATTGATTACCTGTCTCCTCACTATAGAATCATGATGTTGTCTGTGATGATCTTTCTTGACCTTTTTTCTTTAGCCAAAGAGACAATTGCTGATATATCGGGGCTACTACTTGTTGCACAATGCGAGTGTTGAGGATGATCATTTCCCACATCCATGGAAACATCTCATCGATTCAGGCTCAATGATGGGTGCATCAACCATTCTTTGTTCTTGATGGAGGAGGAAAATCCTGAATGAGAGGAGCATTGGAGTCAACAACATGCAGGACCTCTTGTAGTGGCTCGAATATTAGATCATGAGTCATATACTCCTTGTTCACTTGTGCATCTGGTGTTGGATTTTCTATCTGCATTACCGAGATCACATCTTCCTCTTGCGGTGATGCCAATGAATCTTTTTCTTCCTTGAATTTCTTGGATGTCTTCTCATGGGGAGAAATTTTCAATTCCATGGCCTTCCTTTTTGAACTCACTCCAGAGTGTTTAGAGCTGGAGGTTACCTCTACCACTTTTGAAGATGAATGATGTGAAGCTTGCTTGAGCTTGGGAAATTCCTCATGATCGAATGATCATAGTCCTCTTCTTCTTGAAACCAGTTCCTCATTCTCCTCACCACCTTTTTAGTCCACTCCAATATATCTCCTGATTCATGAACATGCCAATTGATTTGGGGCATTGGGGACATCTTGACTGCTGCGTACTCAGGATCATACATCTCTGTCCCGTCATCATGTAAGATGTCTTCATACCAAGGGAACTTGAATTTCTTCATCTCACTGGTTTTCATCCTCATGTGATATTTTTTACGTACTTCAAACTCATCAATACAATTGGCCCAGTAGTCCTCAACTTGTGGCTCATGTTGCAATTCTAGGATGTAGAAGAGTCGGGATCTTCTCGATGTCAAAGTTAGGCCTGGATGTAGGAATGCAAAGTCAGATGTGTGAAAGCCTCCAAGTGGGATGCGTCATTTGAGATTTTGCACGTGAACTCCCCTAGAGATATAGGGAAAGAAATCAATTTCTTTCTTCTACTTCTGAGCTTGTTATTTACTTGGGTGATCTGCCTGTAGAGTTCAAACAATACAATCTGTCACTGAGGTACTTGGGTAGTTTTAGAGGAGCTTGGTCAAAGCCACTCATATGTAGGAGAATGTTGAGAATTGTATGAAGTACGAGCCATATTCCTTAATCAGGGATGCCACTTTTGGTGACATCCTAGCTTTAAGATCCCCTTCCAAGTTTCGGACCACATACATAGTGAATGCATCATTCACGTGGGTGAAATGCTTGTTGCTCTCCTCCATTATCAATTGTGGAAGTTTCTCAATGCAGGTACCTTGGAAGTAATGTTCTATGTGAGAGCCAATCCCTTGAATGATCGTGAGCTTGTGAGGAGATAAACTAGATAAGAATTCATGTGGAACTTCTTTGTCACGGGTACTTGGAGAAGTTGTAGATGGAGATTGTCACTGATGATCTACCCCTAGTCAATTCTCTGCTTCCCTTCTGTCAATGTCAGGATGTAAAGGCCCATCCAGTCCTGAAGTCTCTCATGTTTGCTTCACCCATTACTCTACTGAGGAGAGTGATGACATCAGAATACCCTTCTCAACTCACACCTTGGTAGATTCTTAGGAATCCTGGAAGGCTTTCTTCTAGTTTTCAACCATGATCCGAGTGCTACCCCTTGGACATATGAATCCATTGTCTCCCAATCGTGCATGGCTCTTTCCTTGGAAATGATGACCATGTTGGGGGATGTCGGTATCTGGAGAGAGATTGAAATGGTTCTAGGGTTAATGACCACCAACATTGTACCATTTTCAGCTCGGATGGTTCACGTCTCGGCTCGTAGTGGAAGGAGTAGGCTAGGACTAGCTCGAGACTTTGCACAGACACTGGGATGTCCTACAGCAGAACAAGCCACTTGTGAATATCTGGTCTTCAATCCTCCTTCGGTCCTTGAGGCCATGCAGTTTTAAGGTCATTCAGGTCCATGTACAAGACATCACTATCTTCCACATCATACTCACGTAGGCAAAGGGTTGTGTCGCTTCTGACCCATCCATTTCATCTTCATATCTCCCTTCGAAAAAGCAACTTACTATTTTTAGTAAGTGTGAAAAGCAATTCCTCATCTTCAATGGATGTTGCGGCTTAGTTTTCCTCTTTCTCCCCATGTTCCTCATTTCTTCTGGATCAAATTTCTATTTTTAGCAGGTGCTCGAGGGCCCACTTACTATTTTTAGTAAGTGCCAAAAATGTCTGTTCTAGTGAATTTTCAGTTGTAGTTTACCTCCAATGTCTTCGCCTCCTCTCAGTTCTTCTGTGCTAACTTTCTTTCCCAAAATAATAGTTCCTATGTAGTAGACCTACTATTTTTAGAAAGTTTGGCCTCTGAGGAGTCGGATTGACGTGGAATGAAGTTTTTTGATATGGGTTTTTTCCCAATATCCTCCCTCTACAATTTCAGATCCACCCGCTTAATAGTCCAGGAGATTTTAAAGTTTTAGTTTTCAGACCTGGCAGTGCCTCTGGGTACGGTAGCCATTAATGGACCTAAAATTACAGGTCTGGTTTTCTCCTCTATTTACAAATAAATTTATATTTTTTATGTGGTTTTTTTCTTCTGCTTCACGTGCGATCTTACTTCAATCTGGCAACTAGTTTGATGGGAAATCCTACTTCTTTCTTCGTTGAGCCGAAATGAGATTTCTTCATTGTGGATGCTCTATCACATGAGGGGGAGTTTGAAGGTGTATTTTTGATGGTCTTGGTTAGAGGAATGAATAGAAACAAATGGTTCTTTGATTCATGCACCGGCTTGCAATATTTCTTCAAATCTTTGTTTTTAGGTTATGGAGATTTTCACCATTTTCTTCCTCTTGTTCTTCGTTTCTCCTTCTTGTTTCTGTGAAAAAATCCTTCTGAGACCTACACATCACTGTGGGGAGTTTTTTTCAGTGCTTGGGTTGATCTGGTCTGAGCATTTGCAATGGCGGAGTGATGGTAGAATGTTGCAGAGGAAGAATGGAGGAATGGAGTGCACATAAGTGTTAGAAGTTAGAAGTGAAGAAAGCGGCACTTGGAAATTTTTTAAAAAGATATGAACAATTAGGGTTAGGGTGAATTTTTCCAAGCTTTATGTCCCTGACCTCATGGATGTGAGGGACATCAAATTCCATGGTGGTCAAGGGCATGACACGTGGCGTTTGATCCAACGACAGGGAATGAAGGAGGAAAAAATTGCTTTAAAGCACTAGGAGCTGAGAGGAGGTCACATGGGTGTCCAAAGACTCCCTATGGGGGATGGGTGAATTTTTTAAAGGTCTTATGTCCCCCACCTCAGGTGCATAAGGGACATAAAATTCCACGGTGGTCCTGGAGCTGACACGTGGCGACCGATCCGACGGCAGGGAATGCATGCTCCAAATAAGCACCTGAGGGTTGAACTGCCAAGTCTGGAGGTCATATGAGGGTCCCAAGGGTCACATGAGGGCTGGGAACATTTTAAAAGGGTTTATGTACCTGACCTCAGGGACTTTGGGGACATGAAATCCCACCAGGCTCCTGGTGCTGACACGTGTCCTCTCGAAAAATGACTAAGTCCTGAACTGCCTTTGAGAGGGTAACTTGGAATGCAGATAACTTGAGCTCCCGGTGGAATTTATTGGTGAAATTTTATATGATCCTGATTGGAAATGGAATTTTTAATCCAATGATGTGTGTATCATGTCTTAATTCGACCATATGATCCCTAAAAATCAGATTTTGATCTGGGACTCCACTTGTGCCTGAGAAAAACTGCCTTCCAATCATATGCGCCAAGGTGTTGTGAAAAATATTATTTCACCATCATGTAGGTCTTGGAATCCTATTTCTTAATATGTTTCATTTTACTTCCAACTCCATTCGAGCTCTCGGAATCTTCTTCTAAAGCCCAACAGTTGTTTTAGGCCTGTGTACTGTCTAGGCTTGTGAACCCTGTTTTTCACCCAGACTGCTCCAAGTCTTGAAAAACTTCTCTAAACCTTCAAAATTATTTATTTGATGTCATAAGGTATTCCATTCACCTCCATGTTGAATTTTTCCTTCCGTTCTACTCCAAGGGGGTGATCCTGTCTCGGGAAGGCCAGCGATAGCCCTTCCCGTGACTGCCCAACATTTGCATTTTTAATGAACTCCTAAAATCACCTAGGGGGAATGAGTGAAATTTTCCTAAATCACCTAGGAGAGAGAAGAACCATGTTAGTAAATTTATTATGAATTTTTTGTTTTTGCTCCTTTTGACCTAATTTTTTTTTAAAATGTTATATATCTGAAGGCTCTTAAAAATATAATTTTATGATTTAACTAAATGAGGTTTATCAATTTTTCTCGGATATCTAAGAAATCGGGTGCTCAATTTGTATTTTCCAAAACCCAAGTTTTGGTAAAACTTCCATAACTTGCACAAAACACCTCCTTAGGTCCTTCAAATTTTTACCACACCTTCAAAACTCATCCCTCAATGAATTATAATGACTAATTTTAAATATTTTTCTTCAAAAATATCTCTCTAAGTAAGAGTTCCATTTGTGTAGCACTAGTTCTCTAGTTTTGAGTAAGAGTTCCATTCATACCTATATGAGTTCTCAAATCACATTATTAGTCACTTGTGAAGAATTATACACCTCATATACCGCTATATTATTATTGGTTTTCATTATCATACCTTGGGTCTGTCAAAACTAAATTTTTCCTCCATGATTTCTATTTCCTTAATGTATATATTGGGAATAGGATGTTCTTAAGTATAATTAGCGAGGCGTCTGGTAGAAGATTGTTAGGAATATCCTAACTATTAGTGCTCACTAATATGTTAGTGTGAGTAATTATATTATCTAGGATAATATAATATTGCATTGTTGGTGCGGTTGATTGTAAGTTACAACAACCCACTTATTTAGGGATTGTATTGTTATAACATCTCGGATAGAGTTACTTTGAGAGTTATGTTTAGCTTCCTTGATTATAGGAGAAACATTAGGCTATATAAATGTAATGGCCCGTATGAATCAACATATGGTGAATAATATATAAAATATTTGTGTGTTCAACCTGTGTATTATTTTCAGTTGGCATCAGAGCAGGTTTTGTGTATGGCATGGAGTCTTAAAATTGGAGAGGGGCAAATTGATTATTCTATTGCCCTGGCATATGAAGTCTATTAATTTGATAAGTTCAGATTAATTAGTTTTTTAAGTTTGTATATTTGCAGAGGGTGCTGCATATTGGAGCACGTGACCAGATCTATCTACTGCTACATTGTGTCGAGATCCTTCTTACATTGCAATAATAGTGAAGGATTTTAGTGACTGTGGCGTATTCATTCATAAAGGGTAGCATCGTAGGAGTGAAGGTTTCACATCAGGTAGTTGTGCATAGTTAATCCAAAAGCACAGGCCATCGATCTTCCCAAGGCCGAGGTCTTCTCATAAGAGACGTCTACAACAGAGGATCTGCAATCATCCGAAGGAGGCGCAAACCACGAGATCTATTGGCATTCAGGTCCTATTGTGAGGTTGTATTGGTATTTTGGATTTAAGATATGAGATATTACATTCCTGTTCCATATCTTTTTTGAGTGCCATCATCTGTTAGATTGGTTCAACAGTTTCCCCATGTGTTGTGCTGTGTAATTTGAAGATTCTATCAATTGTTAATGCCATTACTACTACACATAACAAGATCTACACCGAACGGCCCTCGCTACATACTACTCTCAGACGCATGTATTGATTTGCATCTACAACCTGCATTCGTTGTCGAGATCCCTTCATGAGCTTGTCTGAGATCTACAATCACCTATCTTGAGTTCAAGATTCTTGTAGATTATGTGTGAAACTGATTAGCTGAGACAATAATAGCAAGTAAATCCATGTCATTTGGGTGCAGCCACGTCATTTGGGTGCCACGTGTTTCTGGGATGTTCACACTCTCGAAGACCTCAAGCGAAGGCAATTTGAAGGTGCCATGTAAATCAGTTGTAAGTTCTCCACAACTGATATTAGAAGAAGGCTATGAAGGTGACAAAGTGAATTTGAACCACGTAGATCTCTAAAAAGAAAAAGGTTGACAACTAAAGAATACAAAGACCATCTTTTACAAAAATGAGAAGTTCGAAAAGAAGTCTCGAGCACATTTCTCTCGACCTAAGTGGTACATAATGGAGGACGGAGGCACGGGAGGCTAGAGGTCATTCAGCGACCTCTCATCGATCACCACCAACGATGGGGCCGTACAAAGATGTGGTGATAGTGTGTGTGTGTGTGAGTTTGCTTTCTTTTCAAGAGTAGCGTGCAGTAGAAGATAACAACACTTTGCCAATATGGTCTTTATCAATAATGTATAGTATGGTAACCATCAAAGTACAATAGGAATGTTGTGGTATAAATTAAATAAATATTTTTCGTAAGTGTTCCGATAATGTTAAAATGTCAAAGTTAGGGTAAGTAGAGAAGTAGGGTCTACATGATTAGGAATTATAAATATTATATTTGTAATAAGGACAAGGAGTGATGTCATAAATATTTTGTGTATTTTATTTGTAAAAAGTATAAAAAGGTGGAACCCATGTGAAATGATAAGGTTTATATTATCTTAAAATATAAGCCTACATGTAAAGATAAGAGTTAAGGTATGAAATATGATTAGTCATAGGAGATTTCTTATCCTATCTTAGAGATAGGGTGGATAAGCTGAAAGTTCTATAAATAGAGAGGCCACCCCCTCATTTAGCATAGAAGGAAGTAGTGAGAAATATTGTATGAGAAAGTGTGTTAAGGAAGCCATAATTTAGAAGGTGTGTTAAAGAATCCATTAAGAGGTGTAATTAAGCGAAATTTCTCCCATAGTTATTATTGGAAGGAAAGCGGAGTTGGTAACACTTAGAGTACTTCATGGATGAGATTGTAACAAATTCATGTTTATCATATAATTTACACTTGTATTTAAAAATTTTCATCATTCCTTTGTATCAGACGTCTATGGTATTCTTATGTTATGTTTGTTATTGTGTTTCCAGATTACAACCACCAAACTAAATTTTTGCATTAGTAAATAATCATAGCACAAGGAGTTCTCACTTCAGAATTATCATAGTGCTAGATTGGTGATGACATTTTGGTTCCATTGTCGGGACCATTCCTCATTGGTGGATTTTCTAGAGAGATATTCCCACTTAGTCGAAATCATTTGAAGGGTAACCTTGTTTTTACCATAATAAATTCACTTTTACCATGTATAGTGTTTACCATAGTAAATTCACATTTTACCATGCATAATGTTTACCACATTAGATTAGCCTTTACTATGCATAGTATTTACCAAAGTAAATTTACTTTTTATCATTACCAATTTAATCTACCTTGAGAAACAAAATTTGAAATTGATTAGACAAATTTTGAAAAAATCTTCACACAGAATTTTTCTGCATCTTGAAAATTTTCCAAGACCGAAGTCAAACTTTGGACTTTGGGGATTTTCCCTTTTGGAGTTTAATTGGCTTGAAATTAAAATTGTGTTTTTAAGTTCCGATTTCAACCCCGAAATTTTGAAATTTCAGACTTTTGGATTATTAGAGTTTGGAGTTTTCTTTTGACAATTATAAATATTTGAACTCGAGTTATGAAGTCCAAAACCCCGAAAGTCTGAAATTTCATAATTTTGGGCTTTCGGGTTTCAAACTCTAGGTCACACTTTTTGGAAATTTTCTTTCGGACTTTTGAAGTCTGAAAGTCTAAAATTTCAGACTTTCAAGCTTTCAAGTTTTAGAACTCTCCTGATCATTTTCGAGTTAATTACTTTTGGACTTCTAAAGTTTGAAAGTCCGAAAGTCCAAAATTTCAGACTTTCGGGTTTCATAACTGTTCCGTGCCATTCCACGATCTCCAATCCCTGATCTCTAAGTCTGAAACCCTAAAATTCTAAAATTTTAGAATTTTGGACTTTAAGGTTTCAGACTTTCAAGCTCTCTGCGCATTTAATTCTTACCTACTTTCTTACGGATTGAAATTTTGCCATCAATATTGGGTTTTTCTATTTAAAATCACATTTTCACCTAACCATTTACTCTGACGATCTAATTTTATTATATCTTGTAATTTTTGACGTCATTCTCAAGGTATTTTTATTTTGGTCATTTTATTTTTGGTTTAAGATCTTTTGTTTTGTTTCCTCCTTTTTGTTTTTTTTTTCCTCCTCTGCATACCTTGGGAAATGAAAACTCATTTCCCACCATGTTTCCATGATTTGAGTTTCTACAAGCATTTAGAGTTTGCAAAGATCCTCTCGAGTTCTTCAATTCTCCCTCTCAAAGCACCTCTTGTTTTTTAGAGTTTGGAGATTGGTGTTTTCGAGAACTCTCTTTTCAAAATTTAGAGCTTTGGTTGTTCGACGCTTCTCATTTTTGGGGAATTATTCCATTTAGATTTTGGAGATCTCCAATTCAGGTTTTTAGACTTCTCCACTTTGGGTTTCTAATTTTTAGGTTTTTTAGAATTCTCTTTTTAGTATTTTAGAACTTAGAATATGATGTCTACTTCTACATCCAATGGAAAGGAAAAGATGAAATATTCGCTCCTCGGGGTTTCTCCTCACCCTTGATTATCTTCTAACCCAGGGAACATAGGAGACACCGATATCAGAAAAAATGATTTTCTAGACTTCTGGGAAAGCGTGAAGGCCCCAAATAAGAAATCCTAGATGTAGGCCATATATGACAGTGGGCTTGCTCTTCACTGCCGATTTTCCCTCATCCATGTATTTCCCGAGTTTTTCTAGTCATGTCACAAACCCACTTTGATGAAGAATCCATGGTAGTTAAGGATGCCAATGGAAAAGTTGTGATCCATTTGGACCCAAATTTCTTTGAATATTTTCTCAAAATCCGTAATGTTGAATATTACACCACTATTTCACTAGAGTCGGTGGTGGAACATTGGGAAAATTTCCAAAGATCATGTATCGATCAGACTTCATTTAGGAGGTCAAGTGATATTATCATGCTACTAAGAAGAGTCTCGGTCTTCCCTCTACAAAGGAATTTCGTGAGTGGATGTTTTTATATATCGCTACCATTAAGAAGAATAAAGAATTTATTAGATGGGGGGAGCATGTTAATAGCTCCATTTGCTATCAATTGAGTAGAGTGTTATCCTCAAAAATCTTCTACATGACATCCTTCTTGGTTTATGTTACAACCTGCTATGGGAGATTTCACCGGGTTGAATACTAAGGGTATTCAAAGCACCTCTCCAATATAAGATTTCTATCCTTATCTCACACTCGGACGAGGGAAGCAGGCACTTCCGCAGGATCAATGATGCCTTCGTTGTTGTTATTCTATACTATTTTGATAAGGAGTTGTATTATCAGAGGATTTTTGACAAATCCTCGTAAGGAAGTGCATGAGTGGGAAGTTATCTACCTTCATTCCCCATGTTTAATTACATTTGGATTTCTGTCTTTGTAGGTGCTCCCAACAAGCTACCAAGATGTCCCATCGATAAACGGGTTCTACTAGAATTAGTTCGACAACTACTATACTACAATAAGATCTAGAAAAATTACACAAAGTGGGAGTTCAATTCCTTATGTCAATTGGTAGATAAAATTGCCCAAACATTTAAAAGGCTAAGATTGTGGATACAAAAATGGCAAAGGCAACTATACGTACCAAAAATTGTAAGGTACTTTGTCATCCGGAACAACGTAACAAGTGCCCCAATGATGATACAGGTCTCCTCGCAAGGTGTTCGGGATCTAGAAAATATCTCCAAGTATGCGTTAACATCCCACATGCCCCGTTTAGCCCCTGCATCCTTTGTTTTTATCTCTTTTCCTCTTTTCTGGCCCTGTTGCCCTTCGATTCTGAAACCGCCGCCCGAATGGCGGCGGTCTCGCGACCACCATCCTAATCGGGAGGCGGTCCTATAACCGCCGTCCCGCTCAGTGGAGGTCCTTTACGCGTTTTCCAGAAAGCGTTTTTAACGCGACTCACGTAAAAATCAACGATTCACAAGCTTTTTTACCGACTTGGGCTTGCATTTATGTTTTTGGTCCCCTGGAATAGTGTTTGGCCATTGTTTATAGTTTTAGAGTTCTGTTTGGTTTTGTTCTTTGGGTGAATGAAAAGCTATAAATAAATGGCTTGTGCTCAAACAAAGGGTCGGCTCCTCATTCACTTCTCATCTTCTCATTTTCAAGAGTACAATGTTGTTTCATTTAGAAGCCATAGTTTCATTCATTTCAATGCTTAGTTAGTATTGTTCACCCGTTGGTAAGCCACATATCCATCTTGTGCAGGCAATGTTGTTATTTCACCCAATCCATTGGAGTAGAATACCTTAGGAAGCCATTAAAGTTGCAGGTTTTGCTCCTCAAAACAGGATAGTTTCAGGTTCTGGACGCTTTATGTTGCATGACTCGCAATAGATCCCGCTAGGAATAGCATAAGCCAAGCTCTATACTCTTGCGCTATCCCTCTCCTACTCACATTATATTCAGTCTGCATTCTGAGCTGCCTTTGTCCCGATATCTACTTCTGTTGATGCTAGCATTACACGCTTTTCTAGATTCACGTGAACACGAAGGAACGAGGAGATCACACTGAGGGGACAAGATCACACACACTATTGGATTTTCCACTGTTCGCATAATCCAATTTCTAGCTTTCAAAGTTCTAGATTATAAATATATCAAATAAAGTAGATAATCACTTCTTTTCAGGTCAAATTTACTTTCGATATTGCCAAGGAAGTCAGGGGGGATTGATAGTTTCTGAGAAACTATGATTCACTCCTCACTTCGAGGTAGGATCGAGAGTCTGGAAAATAGATTAGGCAAGTTATTTCATTATTTAGAATAGATCTACAAATTACACATACAAATAACTACACTCAGTTATTTTGTTTGTTTTAAGTTTTATCTTAGTTGTCAATTCTAGATATCTTAAATAGCTTCTTTATTAGTTAGGTTTCTCAAAAAATACAAAAATAGAAGTTATATATGTTCTAGATTTATTCCACATAGTTAAATTTGCTTTATTACATGCTTAGATTTACATTATTGTTTTGTATGACAATCACGAGACCTAGGGAACCCGAGAGAATACGTATTTGAGCGAATCAGGTGCCTCAACCCAATCTTATCACAAAGAATAGTTGATATAGACCAAAATCTTAGAATCCAAATCTTCCAAACAACAACAGTTTATGACAGATCGGCTCTCAAACAGGGGATTAAATATAGAAGACGACCAAGCACACATGTTTTGGTCAAATCAATCGAACTATAGATTACCCTAGGCAAACATTCATATGACTATAGAAGGGTTCGAAAGAGAACAAACCTTTGGTTGTGATCCTTTAGTCCCATAGCCGGATGCGAGGAGACACTCTTCTAGATATAGATACCACCTAAGAATCCAAGTTGCAAGAATGACTGTAAGGTACTCGAGAAGATCACACAGCTTATTAATTTTAAATATAGAGGCTGAAAAAGCATATGATTATTGATACTAAGGATTAGGGATTGATTTCGTACATGACCATACAGCAGACCGCAACAACCAAGAGTCTACGGTTGTGACCCACAAATCCCGCAACCCAATGAATCCATAGGAGAATTAGACATAGACACGCCTACGTACACTAGTATTCGATCTACCCCACTTCCACCGCCATCGTCGAACAATTATCCTTACTAGATAATAGCAGCAATGAAGCAAGCTAGAGATTTCTCGACTAGGCGATAATATTCCGTAGAGTCGATTGTATTCACTACCCACCATATGACCTTATCTGGAGACATACACGAAACTATCCCAGGTCATTTTCCACATATTCCACAACCCATAGATCGAATCACGCCAAAGCTCGATATTGATTGGAGCCTTCGAGCGCTCATCCCATCGACCGATCTATCACACCATTCGTGTTAGAAGGGCCTTCTTTGCCTTAGATTCGCAAATTCCACTAGTGCATATTGAAGACATTAGATTGCCTAACTAGCTTGTCTGCATCACACGCATATTCCATCCCCACCGGCTATCTCGGCACAACCTCGGAAGGTCGGCTACGCGGAAGAGTTACTTGTAGATTCCCATGCTCGCTTGTCGCTTTTCCACCTACAAAGAACCTTGTAAATTTTCCATCCATGGACCAATTTTGACTATTGGGGTACATTTAGTGAAACAGTCACCCAGTTCCCATGTGCCATAGTTGGATGATATCTGGATTCATTTTCGGATGAATTCATCATCCAAAAAGATACTATGAAAGGATAACTTTGGATGAGGTTCGGAAATTTGGAATAGCCGATGTACCAAAAGACATGCAAGATGATGACAAGGTTTTGGATGTAGTATATAAAAATGATAATATTTCCAATCAACCATTTCCATGGATTGATTGGTATGTGGAAGAATTTTACAACACAAAGGAGAGGACAGGGCCCATTCTCAGAAAGAACTTACAGTTGGTTGGTTACCTTGGGAATCTCACCCAAGGGGTTAGAGAAACCTACAAATACAAAAGCCCCATCAACCATGAGCCAATCAAGACCCAAAAAGGGGAAAATGTTGACCCAAAAGACCCATATAGTTCTAAAAAATATTTCATTTGTTGTTGGGAGCTCATCTCTTTCCAAGGCTCCTATTCCCAAAGTCATGCCTCCCGCAACACCCGTGACAAAAATAGTTGAAGTAAGTGATTTCTTAGTATCCCACTAGACCCATCATCTCCTTTTTTTCTTCCATTTTCACTTCCTACATCAGTTCCTTCTACTTCCACAATCATTTCTTCTTCCCCATCTCCTTCTATGGCCCAAGTATTCTCATCCCTTCTAGTTCTCTCAGCTAGAGAAACTATTGGGTCACCCATTTCTACTTCACTTCCCATAACACTTCCATTTCCTTTCATCTCATCCCCTAACATCATTGTATCTAGTCCTATGAATTTCCTCACATCCACCCCATCCATTACTACCACTACCATTCAAATGCCAACTAATATTGTTGGTACTCTTGTTGTGACTAATGTTTTAGGTACTAAATCAACTATTCTCGTCCTCATCAACATCAGCCATCCCATAAATGGCTATTTTGGAAGACCCCAAAACAAAATAATAAGGTGCCTCTGAGGAATGTCATATATCTTAGTATATTGGAACACACACCAAAAATACGAGCCAAGAGGCCAAAGATTGTTTCTAGCCTAATAGTGAATCCATCTAGAGAAAGAGTTCTAGAGGTTGCCACTCTCATTGAGAGAAAAACTAAGGAAATAATTACAGTTGTGGATTATCATATTTCTAGATTTTCACCGGAAAAATCCACTCACGAAGGATCTAAACAAGATGTACACATTGCTCTTGGAAATTTGCTAGAGAAATATGATAAGGAAAAAACTTCTAAGGATGAGCTTAAGGCCAAGGTCGAGAAGCTCACTGCATTGCTATGAAAAGTAACAAAGCCAAATCCATCTACTGAAGTCTCAACTACTACAGCTATGATAGTTTCGTCTACCATTGATGACATTTCTTATCATGAGATAGAGAAGATAGGCCAAAAAGGAGATTACTATATGGATGGATGGAATGTATACTTGCAAGAAGCTAACCCTTTAATTAAAGAAGTTGTTGAGATATATAATGATTTACAGGTTGGAAAAACTACTATTTGCAAAATGGATGAAGCTTTTTCAGAGGACAATAAAAACCTAAATTTGAATTTGGAAACATGGAGTGAGATCAGAGAAGAATAATTATATCTACTCCTTCAGGAGGATGTAATCGATGATGTTACAAAGTTGTTCGAGTATCAAAAGGCCATGGAATTCCAGTGTTAGGTGCTACAAGATTTAATTAAGAAGTTGGATGATAAACGAGTGGAAATTATGGATGCTTTGAATGACATATCAGAGGAATTTTATATTGTTAACTATAAATTATTCAACAAAAACATCAATGCTCTTCCAAAGGAGTAGATCAAGAATAATTTCAAAGATTTGGTGAAGCGTGATGATGAAGTTACCAAAAATTTCGGCAGTGAATCTATTGACAGGTTGGTTTTATGCCAAAATTTCATAGGAAGGTTGAAGAAAGTTGTGAGTAAAATTAGAAGAGTTCTAACTAAGATCACGAGGGAAATTAAGACAATATATGTAATGAATCACTATGCATGTGGGCCAAGGATGAGAAAAATTGAGGACTCATTAGACACTTCATCGATATATCAAATGGCTGCATGGGAGGAAACACAACAAATGCCTATAGAAGAATAAGGTGTTACGAAATTGCCAAAGTTGAGTAGCCATGAAAGGACATATCCAAGCTCTGGATCGGTTAAAGTTGTAGGGTTGACTGAGTCAAACCCTTGTAACAAATTTGTTATTTTCATGGGAGAATGTTCCCTTAAATTAATGACATTTCTATTTTTAGTAAAATGTTAGTTGAGTGCCCAACCGTAATGGATCAACCTAAAGAACTTATAAATAGTTAGGTATATGGAGTCATTTTGGAGGGAGGGATCATTTTATTTATAAGGTTTCTCTTTAAGCTTAGAAGAGTGCTTGAGATTTAAAACCTGATTTATTATGCTAAATGGTTGATTGGTATATGATTTGTGATGTATGATTCCTTATTATAGATGATTAGCTTGCCTTTATTTTAGATTATCTTGTTTCATGTTATGGGAAAGTGATATAACCATATTTTATGTCAATTGTGGAAAGATTGTTTTCCTTATGTTATTAAAAGTTATATTATCGTTAGCCATAATCAGTGAAATGAATGTTTGACATGTGCATGTGTTTTATCCTTGTGGTTAGTTAACTATGTGTTCAATCAAATTTGGTCTCTCTATTCTGTATGATTCAAGTTTTAACAAAGGAACGTATGCTTTTGGTTTGTGGTATTCTGTATCCTTTCTAAGTTGCAATAGGTGAAGGTGATTAACGGTGCAAGCATCCTACTCACATTAACCCTTCCTAAGATTAAAATATCCCTTTATTTGGTGCATCACCATCCCTAGTATAGTTTCTTTTTTGAAAAATATTTCCTAAAACCCGTGACAATGTTATCATAGGACTAGATAGCCATTTTATGAAACTAGGAGTAGTACAACACTTAGTTTAGGAAGAGGAAGTTGGCCTTCTCTAGAGGTTCACCTCGAGCCAAGTCCCACAACTTGAGAGGTGATCCCATGTTTCCCAATCACGCTAAACTTCCTTCTCATAAACTATCCATTTGGAGGGTGAAGTGATTTGGTGATAATAGTTTTTGGCACACCTGGGACCGAGTTGGTACTTCTCTTTTCACTTATATAAGTCAAAGTACACGGTGACTCTATATCTCTTGATTCCAAATCTTAGTGCACTAACTTATGCTAAGAATTCGAGACAAGAGCTTATTCAAAGCAAGGAAGTTATCAACATATCAAAATTTCTTTATCTCCTCCAAAGAGAAGAGGCAAAGGTGTTGCAACTCCACCAAATTGCAACTTTATCTCACAGGGTCATTCAACTCCTCCATACGAGAGGTTTCCTCTACCAAATAACAATCAACCTCTTACTCGCTATGGTACGGAACCAAGTTTTTCCCATTTCAATGTAAGCGGATCACTTCTATTGGCTCAACGTGACCCTATACTGGTTGCATCCCTCAAAATTTTACCCTTTTACATAGGGTAAACTCACGTTATTCCAAAGAGAGAAATTTTTGATGTAGCCAAAATTTGCATAGTACCTAACATCACAGAGGATAATGTTGTTGTCGACTTCCGGCCACTTCTTTCAAGGGAAAATCACTTGAATGTTTTTGAGGGTTATGTGTTGGCAGCATAACCACATGGGATGAGTTAGGAGAGAAGATCTCAGAAATAGTTTGAAGACAAGAGTGATCACCTATAGCTTTTGGAACAACTCACTATCATAAAGAGAGCTCCCTAAGGGTACATGAGTGATTTCAAATTCTGATTTCATGGAAATTGGAATAGGATTTTGGTGTTGTACATGAAACTTCATTATCACGTGGGTGAAAGCGTCTTTGAAGCCACCAGTAACTTCGAATGATGGAGGGCTTAGGACCTCAGATGCAAATGTGGATCTACAGCACAAAGAAGATAGATGTGTGATACAAAGAAGATAGATCTAAAAAATTGAAACAAATGATATTAGATAACAATACGCGGGGTGCCCAGACAAAGTCTTTGGTTCCAAGAGGATGTTAACTCCCTTGGAGGATGTCAAACTCTGTGTCCAGAAAGATAGCAAAAAATGATGAAGAGTAGATATCATGTAAAAATAATGAAATACAAAATGAAAAGTAAATGAAATGACGAGGGGACTTAGCTTGTGCTCTACTATGGAGATGAACTGGGCATAATGATGGTAAGATAAAAACCATGGTAAAGATTTCTCCCTCAAACTTTCCGAATTTAATTAAACTCTTTATTCTCTTTTCGGATTCTGGTCTTAGGTCTCTCCTTCTAGGTTTTTTTGGGGGTTCAAATCCTCTTTTTAAAGAGGGGAAAACCCATATTTATAGCTTGGAGGTGAGGTTAGATTGGGGTTAACAAGTAACTGGGGTTGGGTAGAGTAACTTGAGTTAAGAGGTATGATGTGATCACGTGGGGCCCATGGTTTGAATTATTAGATGGAGAGGGGAGAAATATTGACATGGTAGGTGAGATAAAATATTCCATATTTTGAGTTTAAGAAAGGGTGTCCGATGGGTATATTAATACCCATGAATTGAATAATTTGATATGGGAGAAAATGACAAAATCTTAATCATCAAATGGGTCCACATGGAGCCCATTTGATAATTAATTAAATAAGGTGAGTGAATAGGTGGGATTTATTTAAATTTAGGAAAGAGAAAGGTGAGAGGGGAAGTTGCATGAATGTGAGATGGCGAAGGGGTGTTATACCAAAGATTGGTGTCTACATTTGCCCCTTTTTGTTGAGTGGTTTGCAATAGCAAGCCACAAGACAAAAACAAAAAGGGTTAGATGAAATGTGTGTCTAAGGATGGATGAAGACATGACCAAAGGAAAGATGCCCTAGGCAAAAAAGGATCGCAATATCAATGAAAAAAATATGGAGGTGACTCCAATATCACATCGGTAGAGGGAAATTGTGGTTTGAACGGAGATAGATGAAAATGTTCTATAGAACAGCTGAGTGGTGAAGTCCACCGCACTATGGATGTAAACCAAGATGAGCAATGGGTCATAGGAAAATACCAAAATATACACAATCCTTTGTCTGCGAGGAATTATGTGAAAAATAATGCATCCGCAAAAGGGATGAGGATGAAAATAATGATGCCCCAACACAAGGCACGAGAAGGACAAAAAGTGAGTTATATGCGTCAAAAAGTACAAGGATGAAAAGGTGCCCCAACATAGGACATAGATGGATGTTGAAATAAGATATCTAGGGGAATAATCATAAATGTGGACATGATGAGAAAATAGGATAGAAGGGTGAGATAAAATGCCCTAAAAGGGTGATAAATATGATGGTAATCATGTTTCATAAGAAAGATGCATAAGTGTTAGAAAATTAGAAAGAAAAAATAGTCCTACTTGTTTGATAAGTAGGATAAGAAGTCAATATACTTTTGCGACAAAACAAAAGGAGAGACAATATTCATGGAAGAGAACAAGATCGGATAGGTGATAGTTGTTATGGTATCCTCCAAGACAAAAATGTCAAAGGAAGATGGTAAGAGATTATTATAAATGGATATGATGATGCCCCTACAGGATTGATGAAGATAAAATAATTGTGGGGTTCTCAAAAAGAGAAGAGGTCAATGCCGTAGAGATAAGAACGAGAACAATAATGAAATAGATTGATGGAAGTACATAAATGGAGAAACATTGACATTGACCGTGAATTCCAAGTGTGAGGGATGTTGAGAAAGAAAAAAGGGAATAAAAAGGAGGATTGGTTGATTATGAGAAGAGTAAGAAAGATCAAATGTGAAGGTGACAGGAGTATGGAATAGAGGGATGAAGACAGAGGAGGAGAAAAGAAGGAATGAAAGGGAAGGAAGAAGGTAACAAAGAAGGATTATAGAGAAAGAGGGAAATGATGAAGGACAAGCAAGGATAAGGCAATAAAAGGACAAAGCAGAGGGGGTGAAATTATGAAAAAGGGAGAGAGTTATTTAAAAAAATCTGTGAAGGAGGATGAAGTAGAGGAAGGTAGAAAGTAATGGAAAAAGAAAAAGATGATAGAGCAAATAAAATTAAAGGAAACAGATCATAGTGAGGAAATCCAAGGCAAAGAATATAGAACTCGACACATGGAAATGCATGTGGATGGTGGAATGATAAAAATATGGGACATCACTAAAGAATTAGGTCATCGATGAGGAATTAAGGAGGAATTGCGAGGTAAAATGAGGAGGAAGACGATATAGAGGAAGTGAAATAAGATGAGGATCAAAAAGGAGGAGAAGACAATGGAGAAAATTATGCAGAAGGAAGGGAACCAAGAATGAAGATATTTGATAAAGAGTGAGAAGCATAAGGAATGTAAAGAGAAGCTTGAGGGGAGGAATGACATGGATTGGAAAATATGTAGAGATGCATGAGATGAGGATAAGTTGATGACGAGAAAATAGAGAGAGGGTGCATGATGAAGACAATGAAGAAATTGGCAAGGAAGAATGAAAGATGGAGAGGTGGAGAGGTAAAATAAAGGAAGGGATAGGAAAGGCAATGTCGGTGAATGGATGTTAGGAGAAATCCACCGATAATGATCGGGAGGAAAGGATGGGATAAAAGATGAGACGAGGAAGAAAGTAAATGAAGAATGGAAGGGGTTATGTCAATGAAGGGATGTTAGGAGAATTCCCCCGATAATGATCAGAGGGCACAAAGGAAGGAAGGAATGAAGATAGAATGGAGGGGGTCAAAGAAAAGGATCTAGGCTGTGTAGAATGGGGATGAGTGATTTTTAGGAGAAGTCCACTAATAATTACTAGCATGGAAACAGAAGATGATGATGAAATAATGTTAGGGGATGATCAATGATAATGACGGGTAAGTATGGGGGTAGATATGTGGGAGAAATCTAGAAGATGGAGTGGAAAGAGTAAAGAAAGGAGGGATAACGATGTGTAGGAAGATGAAGGTGAGGAGAGGATGCAATGGATGAGAATGAATGAGAGAAAAATGAAGAAACAAGACATGAAATGAATGGAGAAGCAATGATTAAGTAAGATTACCCAACGAGGGATGATGGAGATGAAAAAGGGACAAGTAGGAAGTGGTGTTTGTGAGAATGAAAGAGGAGGTGAGAGGATGTGATGATGGGGAATGATGATAAAATGTAGATGGAGAGAATGTGGGGTAGTGGGTGAGTGCGGGATGACCGATTAAGCTTAAGAGGGACTCTTAAATAATATCTCCATGCCACATGAAGAGTTAAGTAGGATCACCAAACCGGCGGTGATATATGGAAGGAGAAAGACAACATTGTATTAGATTCGGGTGTGGAATGGTTGGTTGGAGTTTACGAGTATGATGAGAGGCGGGAGATAGAAGATGAGGAAGATTTGATGGGACGTGGAAGGTTCGGATGGAAAAAATTTCTTAAGAGGAACTCTTAAGTAAGATTTCCCTGTGATGGGTATGGTTAAGTAGGATCGCCAAGGTGAAGAAGAAGAATGATGATGAAAATATTGAGCAATGTATACCAAAATGGAACAAGAGATGAAAGGAGGTGATATCAAAGTGATAAAAAGGAAATAAAGAAGTGTGACATGAGTGGATGGAGAAATATATGAAATGTAGATGGAGAGTGTAAGGGAAATCCTTAATTGAGATGCCCATGTGGTGGGAGTGATGATGCAAGAGTTTCAAGAAGAAATATGTTTGTGGTGGTGATTGTCCTTTGTTGAAAGAGGAAATGGTGGAGAAGCTTCTATAGTAGGAGGATCCAAGGAAGAAGATATACCTTAACTAAGATTATCTGGTTGTATGGATGGTTAAGTAATATTGTCAAACTGAAAGTGGAAGAGTGAAAGGGAAACTAAAGAGGAAAGACAAGTAAGATATCTAGTATGGTGCAAGGGGATAGAAAGGTAAGAATGATGATGTGGAGGAAAATGGGGATGAGTGGAAATGGGAATGAGGATTAATGGATCAAATACGTTGTTGAACATGTTGGGAGATAAGGAGCTACAGGATAACGAACTTTCCTTGAGAAGGATCCTCACATAGGATTCACAAACTGCAATGATGATCAAGTAGAATTTACAAACCAAAAAGTGTATTTGCGAGTGCATTCATGGATATTATGGATAGATAGTGAAGTGATTTTTATAAAATATGATATGGATGAGATGTATGAAACATAGTTGTAGCAAGGGCATACAAGAAACTATGTTTTGAAATGGATTAGAGATAAACAAGAAAGGTTACTACTTAAGGCATTGCACTTGTATCCAATAGCGAGTGCTAACACATAACCAACCATAGTTAGTTATACCAAAAGACCATGAGGGAAATATGGAAGAAAGATGCTCTTAATTATATTGTTGCCATGACAAAGTGATTAGATATGTAACTTGTCTGTAGGAAGAAGGTTCTCCAAAGGTGGTGTTCCTTAAGTCTATGCCCCAGCTCTAGGAAAGGGAAAGAACAATAGAAGAAAGCTAATCAATGTGGGAATTTTTTTTTAAAAATTGATAAAATGAAGGTTGATTAATGTGGAAACCTTCCAAATTACATAATAACAGAGTAGCCATCCTTCGATGGTATGTTCTACTTTATACATAATATCGATGGCAAGAATAATATGATACTCATCCTTGAGGATTGGTCTATTTCTTTTGATTTTGCTTTGATTTTGATTTGTATACTTTTACTTTTTTGTTCTACTTTTTTTTTGCATTTTTTATGCACAATTGTCCTTCGAGGGATTAGTCTATTTTTATAGCTTTGATTTTTCCTTTTACATACTTGAATTTTAGCTTTACATGGGGGAGAGCTAGGAATAGTGAAGTAGACCACTTAGGAGGGGATACTGAATGTACAAGATACACCCCTGGACCCTTTGCATGTCTGCAATAGGAGAATGGGAAGGTGATGAATGTAATGGTTATGAGGTCACATCAAAGTAGTGAAGGTGGACCACATATTTCAGATCATTACAATGACAAATGGAAGGGGTTAAGGATAGCGAGAATGATTGAAGGATATAACTAATTGTTATTTTATAGATATGCTAATAGTAGACTTGTCATGAAGTGCAATGCATTGAGAGGTTCCATCTCTAGTTTACCACCATGAGAGGGAAGATAGTGAAGTTGCAATAAGATGAGATGATAGTCAAGAAGGAAATAAAACTATGTCCTGAAGGAAGCAAAAATATGACCACGACGGTGGATTTTGATGAAAATAAATGGTGCCTCAAGAGAGACACAAATATGGCCACAATGGTGGACTTCGGTAAAAGGGTCCCTCAATGGAGGGAAAAACATGGCCTTAAAAGAGGACTTTGATGAAAAATATGGTGCCCAAAAGATGTATAAACATCAAAGGAAAAACACGGACTCAAAGGAGGACTTAATGAAATAGACGGTGCCCCAAAAGAGACACAAATATAGCCACAATGGTGGACTTCGAGAAAAAGGTCCCTCAATGGAGAGACAAACATGGCCTCAAAAGAGGACTTCGATGAAAAATATGGTGCCCCAAAAGGGGCATAAACATGGCCACAATGGTGGACTTAAAATGAGTGAGGATTTGGGCATAAATAGTTTAGATTGGATGAATGTGAAGGAGGTAGACGAAACAATGTCAAGGAGAAAAGTCTCCTAGTGATAAGGGATTTGTATGGATGATGTGCTCAAGGGAGAGGGAAGGTTGTTCCCCCAATGAGTTAAATGTGAAGGATTTAAAGGATGTCAAAAGATTTTAGATGAGATTTTTTAGATTTGGATGGGATAAATGGTTGGATACCACAAGTGTGTTTAGCCGAGATATGCGGTATTGATGGACAATGGAGGACCTTCCTTAGGAGGAATGTCATGTGTAAGAGGGATGTTAAGGGATGATATGGATGGAGGAATCATGGGAGACCCGACAGATGGGATATGAATTGGATTCAATGTAGATGGAGAAGGAAATTTCCCCTGAATGAGGAAATCATCTTTCTCAATAATTTTGTGGATGATTGTTTGAAAGGAACAATGTTCAATGTCATGGCCTAGGGTATGATGATAAGCACAACTATAATTAGGATTGAACCATGATGGATTTGGACCATAGGGATTGAAGGCTTTAATGGGAGGAAGTGTGATGGAAGATATTTGAGTTAAATGTCCAAGTATATTCGCATAAGACCCCATTGAAGTTTCATGGGGAAGGCAACTCTTGTGGGTTTTAATAGGATATCTTAGCTTGGAGTTAGGAGAAAAATTGGATGTAGATAAGATGGGTAAATTATGTGTTTTGGAAGAAAAATAAAATGTAGTCAAAGGATTGTATTGTTTGGATTTGGATTTAGGTGAGGATGTACATTGGATAGGTAGAGTATACGTTTTAGACAACAAATTGAATTAGACTGGAGGATTGGATTTTTGGCTATAGATTTATCGTTGCGAGATGTTGTAGACATAGTGACTAATCCTAAAATAGATTTTGTGGCATTGGATTTTTGGGAAGAGGGAAAATCGAATGTTTTTGAGGGTGCGCGGGGATTGTCGAGGATGTTTACCACGAGCCTTAAACTTTACCGAGAAGATTTACTCCTAGCATGGATGATAATAATCTCAACCTGGAGGATCGCGGTGGTGGTGTGTGTTATTAATGGATAAAATGTCCTAAAACAAGACGAGGATGTTAATGGAGAGATAAGTGTTCATATGATGCGATTAATGATATCTATGTGAGATGTGGATTGTTTGGTTTTTGCATGGAAAAATTTAATTTTGAAGAATGCAAACCATACTTATTTGATTTATATGGATGTGTTGGTGCAGTAGATGTTTCAAAGGGTATCTTTGATAAGGTTGCACATCAAGAATATTTTTCATCGTGATAGAAGAATTAGGTAAAGAAAATTGGGATAAAACTTGTGATGTGGCCATGGATGATGATTTAGGTAACAATTTTCAAGGTAGGGATAGGTTTATTTTTGGTATGATAGATATATGGTAGGTGGGATAGATAGGGATGTAAGCATATTCGGAAGATTTGGAGATGTGGGTGATGTGATAACCAATGGAGTAGACCTTATGGGTAATGCAGCAAATGCAAGAGCATTTTCAGTGTAAAAGTAGATGGGACTGGTTTTTTCATAAATGTTTTGAGGGTAAGAATGATATGTTGGATTTGGGGTTGATGTCAAAGGTGGGTTTGTAAAGGTGCATGTAGTAGAACTGATTTTAGTTGGGATGGTTGTGAGTAATGTAGGTGTAGTAATAGGTGTGTTTAATGCAAATTTGAGTGAATGAATAGATGTAAGAGTTGTAGGAATATGTGTGGATATCATTGGGGCTGAAATAGTTGCTTTGGATGAATGGAATGTGATATATTTGGGTGTGATCAAAGTGGAGGAGGTATATGGTATAGTCAAATTTGGTGTGGATGTGATAAGGATAGGAGAAGGTGTAAGTTCATGATCGGTAGTTAAATTCAATATAGGTGTGTTAGGTTCTGAATAAGGAATGGGAATAATTTCCACTGTAGGAACATGTGGGGTTGGTGATAAGATAAGATCTTGATAGACATGTCAATCGTATAAGCATTTGATAGTTGGGATGTAAAGGGTGTGGCTTGATTTGTTAGTGGTTGATTAGTTTACGTAGTGGAGCTATCGATTTGGATATCCCATTGATTTAAGATTTGTTGGACATGATCTTTTAAGGAATGAAATTTCTCAATGTCTTTCCCTTTGACTTGATTATATTTACAATAGTGGGCTTCATGATACCAAATAGGCTTGGCTTGCGAGTTGTCCACGGGTCGTATGGGAGGAAGTTGGATGGAGTTTACAGTCATCAATTTATCAAATACATAACTGTATGATTCTCCTAAGGGAGTGTAGTTGGTTGTTGATTGAGGGATCATTGTTGAGACCATGTGATTGATGTAGATGCTAGAAAGGGTTTAATGATCACAAAGTGTTGGTCACACCCTTAAAGTTTTCATTATGTGTGAATGGTTTGGTAGATTCAAATTTAGGTTTGGCCGATCTAAGTTTGAGATGACCCTACTCGATGGAGCGGGTTTCATATTTTTGAGCCATTATGAAAGCTTCATCAAAGGTTTGGAATGATTGGATTTGCAAAGTAGATGATATATGTTTTTCACATGAATGTGAGAATAATTCGATGGGTTTGGTTTACGGGAGAGTGAAGGACAATTGGTTTTTAACACCATGTCATCATGCGATGAATTTGGTGATGAGTTCATCTTCAAACTGTCAGATAGTGTATAGGACAACAATAATATTTTTGCATGTGATATTAATAGAAAAGTGTTCTAAGAACAACTGTGTAAGTTGAGTGAAAGATAATATGGAATGTCACGGGATAATCTTATACCAACCCAACTCAGGACATGTCAAAGACATGGTGAAAGTGTGAAGAAGTAGATCATGATAATGCGCAATAACACAACACACATTTTTAAATGCGAGGAGATGTTATTGGGAATCGTCCTTGTTATTGAACTTAGTAAAAATTGGAAGTTTCTAATGAGGAGGGTAGGGTTTGATTGGAACCGATGGATGAATGGGTTCATTATAGATGTGTTCATAGGATAAGGTGTTCTTAGGTGCTAAGGTAAGGGTTTCTAAACCGGCAACCGATTCATTAAGGTGTGACTAGGATCATGTGACGCAATGTTAAGTTGAGATTGAATTGGTTGTGTGGTTTGAAAAGTAGTTTGATAAGGAGAAGGGTATGTTTGTGGATGTGTGGGTGTTTGGGGAATTATTTGATAAGGATTAACATGTGTCATGGGTTGAGATTGTTGCATAGGATGACTTTGAATAATAGGGACATGATGTGTTCATTGAAGTTGGGTAGGTTGTTTTGGTAAATGATAAGTGGGGATATGGGTGTTAAGAGGTTGAGACGGTTGGAGCATACAATGGGTAGGAATGTAAGTGTGAAGAGATTGAGATGGTTGGATAGGCCTATTAATAACAAATGAAATGGAATTGTCAAAATGGGATGTGGGTGGAATGTGATCCACCAATTTAGGAGATTGGGAGGATTGGGGGATTGTAGGGGATTTTGAAGTAATAAGTCATATATGTAGTCGGGGATGCCCGAGTGTATCTAGAGGAGTGGGAGATGGTGGTGTGGTCGGTTTAGGAAGATTAGATTGATAAGGGATATGAGGGTTAGTTTTAAGACAAGGATAATCGTGCATGACATGGTTCTCAAAGCAAGTGAGGTCATGGTGACTAGAGGTTGAGTAATGGCGAAGGCATGGTTTTGAGTTTAGAATCTTGTTGGGAAAGGTTTTTAGAGGAAGTAACTTTATTGTGTGGAGAACATTGTTGTTTTGTCTTGATTTGAGAGAGAAATACAATAGGTGTGAAATAGAGAAACATATGTTTATGTATTTTGTTGACAAACAAATAAAGCAACACATTTTTTATCATCATGATTAATTACGAGATGTAAAAAAAATAAGATGGATAATGAAGGTGCCTAAATAATGGAATTCTAAGGCTAGTTTTAGTTATTTTTGGCTAGGGAAATGTCTGAGATGGTTTCTGTTGGGTGTTGAAGTCCCAATCGGTGTACCAGTGATAGGAATGTTTTGATGTGTTAATTTTGTTCGTGCGGTCTCGGGAAGTGTGTCATAAGTGAAATGCGAAGGTCAAAACCCTTATTTAAGTCATGTGAGTAAGCATGATGCACAAGGTTCATTTTATACCAAATTTGAAATGTGAATTTCGATGCAGACAATCACTCAAAAAAGGGAAAGTTCAATGCAAAAAAGAGAAATTAGAGAAAAACCTAGAGAACACTTTTCCTTGTTATTTGGTTGCACAATTTAGAGGTATTAATCACGTACTGGAATGTCCAGGTGGCCTTAAAATGGAACCATTTATAATTGTAGATGAGGTCGGTGAAAGTGGTGTGTTTTATGTTTTGCAAATGATCTTTGATGGTGTTATTTTTGGTTGTAAATTTGTAGATGTTACCGTGTAAAAAGAAGATCACTATCATTAGTTGATGTGATTAAAATGATATAATTGTCATAAAAAAATGTTTCTTACAAAATTACCTCTGTAGGAAATAAATATAAAAATAAAAATAATTAATCTAATGGATTAATAAAAATTATAATGGAACATTCCTAATCAATTAGAGTAATTGCGAAAATAAATCGATAGACTAACTATAAACTATGAAATAGATGTATGAGATAAACTTATTAATTATGAAGGCATATGATACAAATTATTAAGGATGAGGTGATATGAAATTATTAAATGAACTATGTTTTAATAGGAAAACCTATAAACGACAAAAATATTAATGTATGCATTTGGATTATTATAAATAGAAATAACTATAAAAATGAATGATAAAATGACCGAATGTTGACTTTAGGAGGACAAGACAAAAAGTGGGTGGGGAAAGGTGGACTAATATGTTGAAAATGAAGACTTTGGGGAATACAAATGCGATGGGTATTGCAATTATAATTTTTTTACTTAAGACTATACCTATACACAAAATAATTGGTATTTTGTTGCTAGTTACTGAGCTAAGGTTTGAGGAGCAATTAGAAATGTTGGATGTTGTTGATTCATTTTGAGAATTCTTAACTCATACGAAGAATACGATAATTTTATTTTACTTGATGTTATATATTATCAGCTCCATGGTTTTGATATGTGCATTGCAAAAATGAGGTGATTAGAATTGATCCTCAATTTGCTGAGTGTTTTGGGAATATGGCCAATGCGTGGAAGGAGAAAGGAAACATTGATCTAGCTATTCAATTTTATTTGATTGCTATGGAGCTACGACCAAATTTATGTGATGCACGGTCTAATCTGGAAAGTGCATATATGCTTGAAGGAGATTAAGTGAAATTCTGACGAATGTTGTCGTCAAGCTCTGCGTCTTAATCCCGATCTTGTTAATGCACACAACATCCTTGGAAATTGGTTGAAGGCACAAGGATTAACTCAACATGTATACCTATTTTATATGAAACATCTATGCATACAACCAACTTTTATGATTGCATGGTCCAACTTGGATGGCCTATTTATGGAAGCAGAAGATTACACCAAAGCCCTTGCATATTATAAGGAAGCAATCAAACTTAAACTAATTTTGTTGATGCTCATTTGAATCAGGGGAATGTACTTAAGGTGATGGGAAGGGTCTTTGGCTTGACCGATCCATAACCAGACTAGGGAGAGTGTAATGGCTTAGGGGACGAGGGTGTTGAAAGTGGAGCTGAGTTGGGATAAGTGGAAAGGGGATGAGTTATGGACGGGTCAAAGGAATATTTGTGAGGGATCCAAGTATTTGGAAATCAAGCTACGTGTCGAGAGGATTGGGGATGGTTGAGAGGAGAGGATATGGAGTGGTAAGAGCTCAAATGAGTGGTCGAAGGAAGTAGGATCTTGGGAATGAGTTGGGAAGTGAGGTAGAAGGGATATATGGGGTGTTGTGTGGTGAAGGAATCGTGGGGAGAAGTGACCGAGCTAGCCAGTGAGGTGAGTTGGGGACAGAGTAGGTTTAGTTATAAGTGACGTGAGTTGGTGAGGACGGTAGATAGGTAGGTGGAGGACTCGGTGGGAGAGTTCGGTAAGAATGGGAAAATGGGGAGATGGGTTAGGATAGTGTAGAGTGGGGTATGGGAATATGGTCGAGCTGGCCATGTGAGGAGAAGAGATCTCGATGTAGATGGGATTTTAGGAAGAGAATGAAGTTAGGTGTTGGTCAAGGTCAGAAGGGAGGTGATCGAGTGGGACATAGAATAGTATTGTTAGGAAGTAGATATTTAGTTACTATTATTTTTATTTTTTTGTGATGTAAATATTATTAGATAAAGGAATACAAATGAGATTGTATATTAACTATCATTCCAAGAAAACCAATGAACGCACCATAAACCAGACAAATGGATATAAACCACAAAATGTGACTGACTTGTATCCTAATTAGAAAGTTTTAAATACTAAGCTTTTGATGACGATTAAGCGTGATACTTATGACACTTTTGAAAAATAAAGCAAGTAATAAAAACAAGATATATATTTATTACAAGACCAAGTTCGAAAACAAAATTCAAGCCATAAGGTCAATTTCTGGATTTATTCCCATGCGGGTAGAACTCAATAGAAAACAAGAAGAGCATGTACCTCAGGTGACTTCAATGAGTGATCATACTAAAATGAAATTGATGAATACTAATATTTTGCAAACAAGCAAGTTAGACAAGACAAGTAAAATAATAAACAAAACGACCCGATCTAGGATCCGCTCCTACCAGGCGTGCTAAATGTTGTACAAAAAAATTTGTTCTCGCATCGGTGAAAGCCAATACTGGAAGCCACCAAAAAAATTGAATGATGGAGGTCTTAGGACCTCAGATGAAGATGTGGATCTATGGGTACAGATAAGATAGATGTGTGATACAAAGAAGATAGATATGAAAAACTGAAACAAATGAGATTAGATAATAATACATGGGGGTGCCCTGGATAGTGCCGGTTCGAGAGGATGTTAAATCCCTTGGAGGATGTAAACCCTTGTCCGAAAGATAACAATAAATGATGAAGAGTAGATATCATGCAAAAATAGTGAAATACAAAATGAGAAGTAACTTGAAATGACAAGGGGACTTAGCTTGTGCTCTGCTATGGAGATGAATTGGGTGTAAGGATGGTAAGATAACAAACCATGGAAAATATTTCTCCCTTGAAATTGTAGAATTTAATTAAGTTCTTTGTTCTCTTTTTTGATTTTGGTCTTAGGCCTCTCCTTCTAGGTTTTTCGAGGGTTCGGTTCCTCTTCTTAAAGAGGGGAAAACCCCATATTTATAGGTTGGAGGTGTGGTTAGATTGGGGTTAACAAGTAACCCCAGGGTTGGGTAGGGTAAATTGAGTTAAGAGGTATGATGTGATCATGTGGGGCCCATGGTTTGACGTATTAGATAGAGTGGGGAGTATGATTGACATGGTAGGTGAGATAAAATATTCCATATTTTGAATTTAAGAAAGGGGTGGCGGATGGGTCTATTAATACCCATGAATTGAATAATTTGATATGGGATAAAATGCCAAAATCTTAATTATCAAATGGGTCCACATGGAGCCCATTTGATAATTAATTAAATAAGGTGAGTGAATAGGTGGGATTTTTTTAAATTTAGGAAAGAGAAAGGTGAGATGGGAATTTTCATGAATGTGAGATGACGAAGGGGCTCTATACCAAAAATTGGTGTCTACATTTTCCCCTTTTTGTTGATTTGTTTACGATAGCAATCCATGAGATAAAAACAAAAAGGGTTAGATGACATCCGCACTCATTAAGCCTTCTCCAAATAATGCATTCTTTTACTATTTGTGAGCTTTGAATAGCGATATAGTTGTTATGAAACAATCCATGGGAGGGTCTACATTACCCGATGCTTACAACATAGCCATAAGCATGGAAAATTCCTTAATTCGGATGGAAAGATAGCTCCATGATTGCAATGCCATTTTCTCTGGATCTTACAAATAATCAGCCTATCATGCTTCTATTCCAACAACCTCTAATCAACTAGCTCAATCTACCCTTGCCTCTTCAAATGATCTATTTGAAGTCAAATCACTTGTTGTAGACCTTCAAAAATGAGCTTGTAGTGATTAATAGGCAGTAGTCCCAATATCCACCAAGTCATCCTCCTTTTCAAGGAAATAATTAGGCCTAGAAGCAGGTCACTAGCCAAGCTGCAAGAGTGAAGCCTTTAAACTTCCTCGGAACCCTTATGCCACCAGGTTCATCCAGATCCATAAGACTGTTCTAGAATAACCTCATTCATGATTATGAATGGTGATATCCTTGTTCGTAGCCTCATAACCAGAATCTTTTCCCAAATGGAGTTTTGAGTCAAGCCCTTATGGTCTAAAGCGTATCCACCCCATTTGAATCATCGGTCGGACCATCCATCCAAGAGAGCCAAAATAGCCTCCCGATGAAACTACATTACTAAATTGGAAAAAAGATGATTTTTATGGTTTGAATATTGGTGCCTCTACTATAGAATTAAACAAAATTTCCAAGAAGAGGGAAATAGATCCTCGCTTCCTAAAAATGATCGGCATCTAATTCACATCCTCAAGCAAAAATATCATCTAATAAGGGTACATGAAAGAAATCACTAGAAGTATTTACAGATCAGTCTACAGAGAAAGGTGGAACTTCAAGTATCACAATGCCCAATAAGCATTTCCCAAAAGAAGACTCTAATGCCCAAAAAGGTATTAGCAAATTTGGGGCAATTCCGTTCAACATTGTGAAGTAAATGAGGAAGACCAATTTGAGCATCACAATGTGGGATGCACTCTCAATTCCTTCTCAAAATAACTTGTTACGGGAGGCTTTGAACAATTTTGGTACTATAGATAGATCATCGTGTCGTGAAGTAAAGCAGTGACAACCATCCTATGTCAACCAAAAATAAAAGTTTTTTCTAAAGCCAGCAAACCTCCACCATTCTATATCTCTCTGATCATTAGCGATCATTTGGTACACAATTGTATGATCGATTCTTGAGCCAGTAGTCCCATGATTTCCAAGAAAATTGTAGATGTGTTGGGAATCCCATATACTCCAATCTCAAAAGGATTTTTACACTTAGATGGTACTGCAGTCCAAACCATGGGAGTCATTAAGGGCCTTCAGCTTACTATCCATGCATGTCCTAGCATGGAATTCACACAAGACATATATCTATTATTGATCTCCCTCCCCTCTTTGCCATTTTCTTGTCATGTGATTTCACTGCCAAGATGGGTGGGTATTTGTCATCATACTGGTTGCATATGATCCTTAGAACTCGATATGGGATGAAGGTAACTATAAGAGAAGAACCTATTTATCACAATCTTTTGGAGCCTTACACCTCTAAACCCATAGATGGGAATTATTCCATTTGTGACCCAAATGAGGAAGATGCATATCACGAGCCAACTACTCTTATAGAGGAGGTTCCTGATACAATTCTTAATGAGGTAAGTATCAATCATCAATATGATCCCTATGATGATTTATTGGCGGATGAAGAATCTAGTTTGTTGCATTTGGAAGAGACTGGATTAGGTACATACTGCATACACAAAGAAGGTACAATCATATCTCAGTTGGTTAAAACATCCAACAGTTTCGAGGGACTATGGCTACTATACTTTAATGGTTCGAGGAGTAAAAATGGATCCGATGCGGGAGTTATGTTGATTTCTCCAGAAGGAGATAAATATTTCTCATCCTTTTGTTTACAGCTTTAGTTGTACTAATTTAATGTTGTCGAATATGAGGCCCTCATACTAGGAATTTAGCCTGGCCCAAAAAGAGGAATCCAAACCTTGACCATCTTTGGTGATAGTGAATTAGTTATGCATCAGGTTACACCCATAATGCATCAAAAATGATCTATTGAGATCACATAAAAATCGGGTTTGGGACCTGATAGAAGATTTTGAAGCTTTTGGAATTCATACAATTCCTAGAAAGAAAAATCAAGATGCTGATAGACTTGCTACTATTGGCTCGTAGTATGATATACCTATGGAAATTATGAAAGAAGGGCAGCAGATGGTCAAAATGGTGGTCCATCCCATAGTACCAGATAACGTAAGTAGTTGGTAGGTGTTCGATAGTGACCAACAGATTTTCCTCTTCCTATAACAAGAAGCAGATTTTGCTGCCAAACACCAGGATAAACTTCAAAACTCCTATGGTGATCAAATTATACAATTAAAAGGAAACAAACTACCAAAAGGCCTGGTTACACTAGAATCCATCTTTTATTTGAATGATCAGGCCAAATGACAGAGAAAGTACGAATATTGTCATTAAGGAAGAGGATTTTGAAGAAGTTGAGGTGGCAAGTGAAAAACGTTTAAAAATAGGTAAGGTATATAATGCTCAACAGAAGAATTTTTTTATTGAACTATGCCAAGAATATCATGATATGTTTACATGGAGCTACAAAGGTGGTTTTGATCCCATCCTAGCTCAACACACCATTGAGATGGATCCAAATTCTAAGTGAGTTTGTCAAAAATAGAGGCCAATTAATAGTAAAATTGAGTCGCTAATGAGGAAGGAGATAACCAAGATTATTGAGGCTTGCATAAGTTTTCCCATTAAACATTCCTCGTGGGTATCCAATCTAGTGCACGTGAGGAAGAAGAATGGAGAGATTCAGATTATGAGTGGACTTGTGGATTTGAACCACACCTCGTTGAGAGATCACTATCATATTCCATCAATGGAGAAAATCCCCCAACAATGGTAGGGGCTCAAAGGTTTTATTTGCTTGATGGGTATTTGGGATATAATCAAATTCTAGTCCAAGAATCTGATCAATTCAAACTGACTTTCACTACTAAGTGGGGCACGTATGCTTACAACAAAATGCCATTTGGGTTGTCCAAAGATCAGGGGCTACTTTCCAAAGATCCATAGGCATGGCATTCACGGGACTAATCAGCAATATCATATTATTTTACCTTGATGATATAACTTTATATTCTAAGCATGTCAAGATCATATCACACATCTAAGGAAAGTTTTTCAAAGATGTAGAGACTTTGGAGTTTCCCTTAACCCTAAGAATTTTATTTTTGAAGTTGAAGAAGGAAAATTGTTGGGACATGTTGTTTCCACGAAGGAATGTCTATTGATCTAGCCGAATTCATTCAATTATGTCCTTATCTCTTCCAAGTCACAAGAAAGGTCTCCAGAGTTTTATGGGAACCATAAATTTCGTGTGGAGATTTATTCCTCAATTTGCGGCGTTGTCTAAACCACTAACCACCATGCTAAAAAAATAATATTCCATTCTCATTGACAAAGGAAGCAAGGAGAGCTTTGCGGCTATTAAAATGTATATTTCTCAAGCTCAAACACTTTGGTAAACCCTGTGTTTGAAAAATATTTCATTCTCTATACTTTTGTAGGTCCATAAAGTATTTCAGTTATTCTCACCTAGCAAAATGAAAATCTGATGGAACAACCAATTTCCTTCATTGAGAAACAGGATTTTGTAGTCATCCAAGCCTTGCAAAATTTTAGGCACATGTTTTCTGACAATAAATTCACCTGATGGTTTCTCATCTGGGCGTTAAGGAGTTTTTTCTAAACAAAGATACGAATGAGAAATGTGTTGGATGGATCATGAAAGTAATGGAGTATGACGTGCACATTAAAGTCACTAAACTTGTTAAAGGCAAAGGATTATGTCAATAGCTGGCTGCAAACTTAGAGATCAAGGATGTCAAATATGTTATGCTCCTAAACACTGATGAAAGTGATGGCCAAGTTGATTGGTTAAAAAAGATGCAAAATTTCCTCCTCTCAGGGGCATATCCTTCAAATATGGATAAATTCCAAAGACGTACTTTTCACCTTCAGTCTATTCCATATGTCTCAATCAATAATGTTTTTTTCCGAAAAATACTTGAACAATGTTCTTCTGCGCTATATCAAACCAGAGCAAGTAAGTAAAATTCTGGAAGAATTCCACAATGGTTTGTCCGGAGGGCATTACTCTACATGAACAACTGCTACCAAGATTATGCGAGCATGTTACTATTGGCCATATTTGTTCAAAGATGCCCATCTCTGGGTGAGGAAATGTAAAGAATGTGCCTTGTCTGTAGGCAAGAAAAAAATGGCAGCTCTTCCCCTCCACCCTATTCGGTAGATAATCCTTTAGTTCAATGGGGTTATATTTTATTGGGATGATCAACCCTCCTTCCAGTGATGGACACAAATGGGTTCTTACTATGACATATTATTTCACTCGATGGACAGAGGTGGTGGCTTTAAAGGAAAGTAACGAAAAGGTGGTCCTTGATTTCTTGGAAAATATAATGACAAGGTTCAGAGTTCCATTTACCGTTATCTCCGATAATGCAATGGCCTTCCTTGGGTTAAAGTTGAGTGAGTGGGAGGTTAAGAATGAGGTCTATCTCAAGACTTCATCCAATTACTATCCACAAGGAAATGGGTTGGCTGAATCTAGTAACAAGAATCTCATAAGGATCATCAAAGAATGATGGAAGCTAACAAAAAGACATGGCATACACAACTTAAGACTGCCTTATGGGTGGATCAAATCACACCTAAAAATTCCATTGGAAGTTCACCTTTTATGCTGGTATATGGGAAGGAGGCAAAGCTCCCACTCTCCTTGGAATTACCTTCTTTGGAGTTGGCTCATCACTCAAAGTTATGGAAAATGACTCCTTAACAATGACACTTACCGAACTCATGGAGCTGGAAGAATTTCGAGACACATCTATGAAAAAATTAAGCCAACATCAGGTTCAAGTTGAGAAATCCTTTGAGAAGAAAGATTCGATAGGCATTTTCAAAAAGGAGATTTGGTTCTCAAGTGGGATGAAGATAGAGCCAAACCAGGTAGGCATGCCAAGTTTGACGCTCTCTAGAGTGGACTGTATATTATCTCAAGTTGCAAAGAGGTGAATTCATTTTGTCTATCCAGACTCAATGGAGAATAATTTCCCATTCACATGAATGTGATACATCTCAAAGATTTCTTTTGAGATTATTCCACCCTCAGTCTGATGTTCATTTTTCTTTTCCTCTAAGTGCTTTTTACATTTGTTTTGTTTTTATTTATTTTTTGGTTTTTGGGTGTCCTCTGAATGTAGTTTTCTTCCAAGACTCCTTTTTCCCAATGGTTTTTATAAGGATACTAATATGAAAGCTTACCAAGGAAGCATTCCCTGGAGGTCGCCAAAAATGTTACCAATTTAATCTACCTTGAGAAATAGACTTTGAAATTGATTAGATAAATTTTGAAAAAATCTTCACACTAAATTTTTTTGCATCTTGAAAATTCTCGAAGTCCTGAAGTTGGAGTTCGGACTTCAGGGATTTTCCCTTTCGGAGTTTAATTGTCTTGGAATTGATATTGTGTTTTTTAAGTTCCAAAGTCTGAAGCCCCAAAAGTCTAAAATTTCAAACTTTCAATTTTTCAAATTTTGGAGTTTTCTTTTGACAATAATCAATTTTTGAACTCGGAGTTCCAAAGTTTGAAACCCCGAAAGTCTGAAACTTCAAACTTTCGGGCTTTGTGGTTTCGAACTCTAGGTCATGCTTTTGGAAAATTTCTTTTTGACTTCGAAGTTTGAAAGTCTAAAATTTCAAAATTTTAGGCTTTCAGTTTCGAACTCTCTCGATCATTTTCGAGTTAATTACTTTCAGGACTTCCGAATTCTAAAAGTTTGAAAGTCTAAAATTTTGGAATTTTGGGATTTCAGTTTCAGAACTCTTCCGTGTCATTCCATGATTTTCATTCCCGATCTCCAAAGGTCAAAACCCCAAAATTATGAAATTTCAAACTTTCAGAGCTCTCTATGCATTTAATTCTTACCTACTTCCATATGGATTGGAATTTCACCATTAATATCAGGTTTTTCTATTTAAAATCACATTTTCACCTGTCATTTTCACCTAACACTTTGCTTTGACGATCCAATTTTTACTGTATCTTGTAATTTTTGACATCATTCTCAAGGTATTTTTATTTTGGTCATTTTCTTTTGGTTTAAAATCATCCTCCCTACATAGATATACTTTGGAAGATCTAATTTCTTCATTTGTATTGAGATATAACTCCCATAACATAGTTCTTCATCAACAAGTATAGATGATACGTATGAGTTGGAAATAATTGTAGTTTAGCATAGAATATTTTAATTTTATTAAAATTAAAATAGGATATTTTAATTTACAATTATTTTAATTTTATGTTAATATTATTAATTTTATTTTAATAATATATATAGGGAGAGTCATCACAATCTCATGATCGAGGTGGGGGTCAAAATAGAAGAAGAAGATAAGGAGAGGGTGTATTGGAAAAGTGATTATGGAACCACACTATTTTCTTAAGGTAAATTTAATTTTAATATGTTTCATTCAAATGAGTCCATCATAATTTTTATGCATTCTATATGGATATTTCACTAATATTAACTTAATACATAGACATTTGAGACTAAAAATTCAAATAGTGACTCGATGTTGAATGATTTCGACCAAAGAAAAAAATACATCTTCCCATTGTGTCATCTCAATGATGAAATTCATCCTAACAACATCATAAGTGCTCATAAATCTCGCATGAAAATACTTTAATCAAAGGAAATGATGGGGTGCTAGAAAAAACAAATGCCTTTTCCTAGGAATTTGGATCAAGATGTTCCATTGGAAGAAGGTGTTGGCTTAAAAACATGGTTTACCATTTATTTGATCATGATCATGAGGATGATGATGAACAATAAGATGATGATGATGAAGAAGAGTGGGATCAATAACAAGAGAGGATGATTTTGAAATTTTCTCAAACTCCTTTATTTACGTCGGGAGAGTCCAAAACATCATTATTGAGTGTTATATTGGCATTAATGGAATTGAAAGCAAGGTTTGGTTAGTTAAACATTAGTTTGAATAATTTATTGAGGTTAGATAATAGTTTCATAACTATATTTTACATTTAATATATATATATATATATTTCATATGTTTTACATTATTTTTTATTTGCCTTTTTTTTATCATTGTTAGGAAATAATTATATTAGTGCTCCATTATGTTAATGTGTGAGCAATATTATATTTTGTATATTGTTTATATGAGTTGATATTATAACAACTCATGTTATTTGTATTGTATTAGTTTTAGAGTTGTTACAAGTTGTTAAAACAACTTGTATAATTTAGGTGAGTGGTTTCCTATATTATAGGAAATATAATTCCTATATAATCATCTGTATGTAATATGAAGATTGACGGAATATCAATACAGAAGAAATATTCTATTGTGTGGCAATCTAGTTTGTTATTTTCATGAACATCTAAACCTAGCTCTATATTTGGTATCAGAGCGATGCTTTTCTCTGTGTTTGCTATGCAGAAATAGATATCTAAGGGGCAGTTTTGTAGATATTCTTGCCCCTGTTAATGACAATTCCATGTGATTGAATCAATTTCTCGTTTAATTTTTTCTTACAGATTTGTTCATTATCGTATCCAATATTCACTTGCATATATACAAGTCAGGTGATAAAAGATATTATTCGGCATACGTTTCATGATCTGAGTCAAAAGATTATAGAGATCCATTAAGGAGATAATTGAATAATTTGTAGATATAGCTTGGAAAAGCATTGGCCTTGGATCTCTATTGATTTTTGTACCTAATTTGTAGTCCACGTTTTTGCTTGGAACCACTGAAGGAGCAGACAAAATCATCATTTGGAATCAGTTATTTTTGCATTAATATTCATAGTGCATCCTGTGCGTAGATCTGACTACATTTTTTCTCAGGAAAATTGGTCTGATTTGTCTACTTCAAACCTGCAATTTCAACGCTGGTGACCATCTATTGCGGTATTGGAAAAGGAAAACTGTAGATTCTCTGAAGTCTTTGTAACCTCGACTCAACTCTGATCTCCTTGTTGCGTCGAGTATTAGCAATGTGTTTTTCTGATGCACCAGGTTGTGGCAATGTAGAAGATATTTTTACCTTGCGCATGATAAGGATTCACCTGTCAGCATTGAAGTGGAATGTGGAAAGCACTTGTAGAAGATCTACAGATCTATGCAACAGTTGTTCATTCGCGATCTTCTCCACCATGATAGGGTCATGATATTTACTAGTTGATGATTCCTTAAGCTCACGCTGAATTTGCTTTTTCATTCCTCGGGAATTCAAATGTCCATGTCATCTATTTAGAGTCTAAAATAGTCTATTTAAATTATTGTATCTACTTATAATGTTTAGTTATATTTATTTATGTCTATAGTCATCGTGGGTATTTTATTATCTCATAGTCGATTCTATAATTGAGTCCATTATCCATCAAAATGTGTCAAAAGTTCACGTTAATGTGTCTTAACGATATTTTAAAGTATTAATGTCAAGTGTTTTTATAGTGTTATTTATAATGTATCGTCATCAAAATTTATTTGTCTAGTCAAATAATGTTATTGTCAAGATTTGTAGTCATCATTGTTCAACAAAATATTGTCATAAAGTCATCATTTGTTATGTAGTCTTTTTTGTTTTGTCAACGTCAAAAGTTAGAGTCGTATAATTGTAAAAATATTGGAAAATAAAAAAATTGCCTCACAGACGCATTTTCGGTGTTACCCGACGTCTGGAAATAAAGTATTTCACATTGCGGGAAGGAAGAAAAGAATAATCTCAATGTGGAAACAAAGCTTCATATCCAAATCCAATTGAGTTACTAGCAGCATGACACCGGAGGCAGGAGGCATCGGAGGTTGGAGGTCATTCAGCGACCTCTCGTCAGTTGCCAATGACGGGGCCGCATATCAGCTTTGGTGACATGTGTGTGTGCAGTTTGATTTTAGTGCTTCCAGTGTGGTGTGCCTCAGTTTGCAGTGATCCTATTTTCAATAAGTGGAAATTTCACATTGAGGGGGGGAACATGATCCAATGTTCCATTTCCAGTATGTCAGCTTTTTCTATGTATGTACGAGCAACAGATTTCAGTAGAATTTCCTATGTTATTCCCTGCAGTGAGATAGTGATGAGAGTTGTTGATACTACTGCATCATCATGATATCGTGGTTGTTAGTTATCCAGAAAAACTATCCAGAGGTTGTTGGTACTGTCCTCAAAAACCATCTGTTGTGTGGTTGTTGGTTAACCACTTGGAAAACCATCCAGAGGTTGTTGGTATTGTCCTTGAAACCATCCAGATCATGAGCATGCTACGTAGCGGCACGTTGCAGTACAAAGCAGGTTTTCCCATGTTCGCACTAAGGGGGGGAATGTTAGGAAATAATTATATTAGTGCTCCATTATGTTAATGTGTGAGCAATATTATATTTTGTATATTGTTTATATGAGTTGATATTATAACAACTCATGTTATTTGTATTGTATCAGTTTTAGAGTTGTTACGAGTTGTTAAAACAACTTGTATAATTTAGGTGAGTGGTTTCCTATATTATAGGAAATATAATTCCTATATAATCATCTGTATGTAATATGAAGATTGATGGAATATCAATACGTAAAGAAATATTCTATTGTGTGGCAATCTAGTTTGTTATTTTCATGAACATCTAAACCTAGCTCTATAATCATATCCTACTCAAATGTAGTGTATTTCCTAAAAAGAACACACTTCCCTTGTCATATAGAGAGGAAAACAAAATATCATCAAATTTATGGGTTGTATATTTCAATTATGAGGCATAAATAAATGATTTTATTATATATAGGAAGGGATATGAGAATGAGATCTTGTTGGGCACCATAATTTCAACAAGGAGTGAGAGGGCACAATAAGAAGTTACGGAATAAATATTTCATCGAGAGGTCACATAGTATACGAGTTTATTTTGTAAATGGATGATGTTATACCCTTTTCCCATATGTTAACTAGCTACTATGTTGGTCCAATATTGTTGATAAACTATACTATTCCTTCATGGTTGATGATTCCTAATTAGCATTCAATGTTTTCATTATTGGTTCATAGTAATCATTAAGTAGAAAATATGGATGTATACGTTGAACCTTTAATTGATGAGTTATAAGAATTATGTGATGGAATTATAATGTATGACCTGTCAAAACTCATTTTCCGAGACAATTCACATGTTCTCGTATCTTATGTTGAACTATTCATGGTTTTCTTAGGATGACTAATCGGTAGGTATTTTTCATATGTTAAAATTGGAAAAACAAAATCATGTGTGTGTGTGTTTTTCATTGTACACTAAGATTTTTGATTGCTTCTATATGTAGGTCTCTCAAAAAAATGGAAGTATGATTTTCCAAGATAAGGTGATCACTATTTGAAAGATCATCCAAAGATCTCAAAATGGTTGTATGAAAAATCCATCAAAGGTTCTTTCTAATGGAGTGTGAGTACCGTGTTAAAAAAGAAATAAATTTGATGGAAATCCTAATATTAGAGATCATACTAAACTCATGTCACATGGGATTGACATAAATCATTCGACAATCATGCATAATATTGAATGTGGATATTCTTCCATATTGGTGGAGAAATTTGGTTGGTTATATGAAATTTAGACAAAAATTTAAATGCATGTAGGAATGAAGAAAATATATATATTATACAATCTCCGTATTAACAGAATTTATTATGTGGGAATATTTTGGACCTAATGCATATATTCTAGAATGTATTAGTTTCAATATGGAATCACATCTCTAGAAAAGATAGAGATGCTCCAAGTTTTGGAGTCGATATAAAATTCAAAGTGGGACAAAGAAGCATCTTAAAAGGAAGAAGGTATTCCATGGATATTATGTAAAGAGCAAGTTAGTTTAGTGAGGCAAAAAGTATGAAAGATTCACACACTTTGAATGGTTATGGGTCCTTCATGAAGTGTGCATTTACCATCAATGGGAACATCACACGCCTTAAAACACATTATTGGCATAAAATTTTGAAGGTAATTGACGTGTTTTTTTCTTTAAATTATGAAACATATTTTTTTGATGCAATATATATGTGTGTGTGTGTGTGTGTGTGTGTGTGTGTGTGCGCCTTTAATATTAAGTGTACATAGCATTATTTAAGATTTGTTGACTTAGTCTACTTTACACACCTCCTAGGCTTATATTAAGATAAGTGACACTCATATCTTGACCACTTGTCTCATGTATGCCTATTCATGTGGAGGTTGTTGCACACATGTCTATCATATAGTCAAAAGAAAATTTGGACTAAAACTCTTACTTTTGCTATATATAGACCATTTCTTCTTATAAATGAAAAAGCTTCTTGATATTAAATTCGTTTCGTTGTTTATTGAAAATAATGTTTTTATATTATTTCTTATTATATATAGTAATTTATACCATTTCTAGAGTGAGTCTAAATTGAGGAGGTTCTTGGGTTTCACCTATTCTTTCATGGTATCAAAGAAATATTCTTTTAATTGATAATTATAGTGTTGAAGCTTTTTTAATTCTTATTTTGATCTATATACTTCTTTAGGTTCTTTGTAATATTTTAGGCATATCAACTTGTTGGTGGTCAAAAAAATCATCTAGTTTTTTTCTTCTTACCACAAAAACTTTTCCAACCCTTTTTAAGGAATTTTTGATTTTAGGATAAAATTATCTTTTTCAAGTTCTTCTTGATATTTTAAATGAAATCTACATTCAAAATAGGATTTTTCTGATGCACAAATTATTTTATGTGAATTTTTTAAGTTTCACTTCTGCAGGACAAGCCACAACAAGCAAATTTAATAGATTTTTTGTGAATTTTTGTAAGTTGGAGGATCTAATAACTGATTTTAAGATTATTCATCTCATGAATTTTTCAAAAATTCCAAGTTTTTGAAATTTGGACTGACAATTCTCTTGGAGCATTTGTTTGAAGTTTATAGTCGATTGGGCAACCCTTCAAATGTGTAGGCTTATAGTTGAATTTTAATGAAGATAAATTTTAGATTTTTTTTATATTGAGCATGATAAGTGGCATGATGAAAATTATTATTTTATAAATCATTTGATAGCAAGAGGTCTAGACTTCAAATTTATTAGGATATATGTTTATCCTTAAGATCCTTATTTAAGGTTTTGTTACCCATATGACCATCCCAAGTTATTTAATTATCCCCTTGCACCCTAATTATCCCTCGGTTGTTAATTTCATCCATCATATGGCTTGTAGGTATTTTTATCCCTATGTGAAAAACATGTCGTATATCCCGCACCATTGAGCATCGCCTCTTGAATAAAAGCTTTCCACATGTGATATTTTTTATGGAAGGCCCACAAATATATATTTTAGATTGTGTATTTTTTCATGTTCTACACATTGGAGTGGTTTTTTTAAAAAAATTGGTCCATATTTTGAGAAATTTTAGTTGGTGTTGTCGTGTCTCATTTTTGTACTTTCAATTGGTCATATATTTTGGTCTATGTGTTGGATATATAGTTTCCTCTAATTTCATTCCATTTGATGACATTGACTCCATGTTATATTGATGATTGGGACTTTTGAATTGATATTATCATGACTATTTTATTTGAATAATTATGATTTTTCATCATATCAGCACTTGTTGCTAACTCATTCTTTGTAGGATGATATTTGAGGCATACAATGTTGATTTACTTCCTTTCTATTCTTGTGTAGTTTAAATATGATTTGAAGGATTATATTGAACTAAAATTTACATGAATTATATCTTCAATAGTTACGAAAATGGTTAATTGATTTGATATATATATATATATATATAATTTTGTCATCTCTTTATCTTGAATATGTTAACTGAATTGATAAGTTGTGTATGAGGAACATGATGCCAATTTACTATTGTTACCATTATTTCTTATTTGGTGATGTTTTTATGGATGTTATTGAGATGATATTTAGATGGATTATATCTTGGTATACTATGGGTGTATGTTGTTTAGCTATTAATCTCATTATGGATATTAATTGATTATTAAATTTGGATGATTAATCTTGTAATTGATTTTATCATTTGGATATATGTAGTATCATTTCACTTGGTTTATTATATCAAGAAGTTATGATGTGTGAGTTGAGTGTGCACGTTACAGGTTCACCACTGGATAACATGGGACTCAAGATTTACACCTCGAAGATTGCACAATTGGTCATCTACGCCAAATCCTCACCTCTTATTTGATTAGTTTTTCTATATTTTCTTTGGATTTGGATGAAAATTATGAAACCATCATATTCATGTGTTGTAACACCTTTGAAAACTAGTTATATTTCTCTTTTTCATTACAAGCATTGGCATGTGATTTTCTTGAATGAGGCGTGTTTCCTTGATTGTTGAAAATCATGCTTGTTATGGATAAATCATTTCCGCTCTTGGATTCATTGGACTAAAATGATATGGCTTGTAAGAATCCATTTTCTCTTCTTGTAAGTAAGTTGCAATCTGGTTTTGAGAGTTGCAAACTTCTCTCTTTAATCGACTCATCCTTGGATCAATTTCTAGTGATCCAAGGAATTTTTAAATCTCCTTACCGATCGAATGGTAAAATTGACATTCATAGGTGGAGAGACGTAGTGATCGAACTTTTTATGTTACAAATTCTTTGGTCTTGTAAGAACATGCCTTCATTCGGTTGTATGTTTTTTCTTGGATCTTCGGGATTGTTCTCTTTAGGACATTTAATGGCGTAATCAAAATGAAGCCTTCTTCATGACTATGAAGGGAATCTAAATCCTAAAACCTAAAGGATTATCCTAATGGTATTCTAAAACTAGGTAAATGCACCTACTTCCTAGCTATGTCTACTTATTTGGGTTGTAGTCTAACCTAAGCTTCTTATTCTATTTTATTGGGATGGCATCCTAACCTAAGTTCTTGTGCTAAATGAATAAGGAAGAGATTACTAAGGTAATGCTAGGATATTTTAACCTAATACCTAATACTATATGGTTGTGAATTTGATCTAACCTAAGGTGAAAATTACTATAAAATGATTTTGACTAAACCTAAGGTTATAACCTAAGTTTTGGGAAATCTATCCTAAACTATTAAAGGGAACCTAGGGTCACATGGCATTATGGCGATGGTTCCAATGATATTTTTTGATTTGATTTGGTTAAATGAATGGAGCTATAACCAGTTTGGAAAAGTCAAGTAAACTTTAGTGGAAGGATACCTTGAGGCTTCACTAAAGTTGGAAAGCATGCTAAAGTGGAAATAACATTCGCCGCTTTAGGAGGCGGTGGCAAGGAGAGATAGGTGGGAGATTTAGGAGTAATTGCATTAATGAACCTCGGTTTTGTGTGCAAACTATCTTGGAAACAAGAAAGGTAGATTTATGGAGGTTGTTTGATCTTGCATACATTGCGATTTTTACTTTGCATGGAGCTATCTGGTTCTTCGAACCAACAGTTTGAATTTTAATTTGTGGCTATTTTTGGTTTCTCTAGCCTATTTTTGATCCAAGGAAATTATATGAGGCATTAGAAGAAATTTTTTTGGTTGTTGTTCTTTCATGGAGGAGAAAAGAGTTGGAAGCTCACCGAAGTCTCCTTAGAATTGGCGGAAGCACTATCAGGCATGATAGGCTCTACCCATTAATATTTCTTGCTTTCTTCTAAATGATTCATTAAAACAATTTTGCTCTCATGAGATAAATGTTTGCATGTTTTTCCGGTTATTTACTTTCTTGGTTGTATGAATCTCTATGATTTTGGATATGAATCCATTACATTATAATGTTTATATTTGGAAACTCTCTCTCTCTCTCGTAAGTTTTATGGTGACAGTACGTGGAACTTGTATTCGAGTATGGTGTTTGGTTACGAAATCGCATGCTAAGCATTGTGTTATTTACTCGAACTTGTATTGAGTCTTGTGTTGTTCTACACTTGTAATCAAATCTTCTGTGTTGTTCCAAACTTGTATTTTAAGCTTTGTGTTTCATTATAAGCTCGTATTCGAAGCTTGGGTGTTCTGAACCTATAAATGAGACTTGTTTCTACTTTGAACTCATCTTCGTGGCTTTGAGTTTAGTATTGAACTCATATTCTAAGCTTGTGTGTTCTGAACTTGCATTCGGTTATGTACTTGTATTACGAGCTTTACGTTTTACTCGTATTCAAGGTTTTGAGTCACTTAGAACTCATATATGGGACTTGTCTACTCTAAAATGATGGATAGAATAGTTTTGGGTTTGATTTGATATGGTAATCTCTTTTGAGATCTTCTCCTTGAAGATTCTTGAGTTTGGAATGGTTGTGGTACTTCTGTTTTTGAGACTATACCACCTTCTTTGAACTTTTAAGGGTGTGTAAATATGGAGGATATTCTTCTCTCCTCTGCTCTAAGAAAATCCGCATCTTGTTGAAGGCTTGATTGTTTTGTTTGAAGGTTAATGGACCTTTTGGGGAGCTATATCTTGTAGTGGGATTAAGGAATCTACTGGTTTGATACTATACTGTTATTTTTTCTTTGGGTTGAAATAGAACTCGTTTGAAATAGTCATTAATGGTTTTTGTAGTTTATGGAAATGCAGTATGCATGCTCCTTCTTGTGATTGATGTTTGGAAAAAATACCTTATTTGTTGCAATCTTTATATATGGAGTTGTAAGTATTTTTGTTGTAAAATCTGTCTCAATCAAGTTTGAGCTAACATTGGGACCTTGCTTGACTTAATGTGTGTCGCCGCTTTTAGGAGGCGGTGGAAAGGAGAGATAGGTGGGAGATTTAGGAGTAATTGCATTAATGAACCTCGGTTTTTGCTGTGCAAACCATTTCTGGAAACAAGAAGGTAGATTTATGGAGGTTGTTTGATCTTTTATGCATTGCGATTTTTATTTTGCATGGAGCTATCTGGTTCTTCGAACCAACAGTTTGACTTTTACTTTGTGGCTATTTTTGGTTTCTCTGGTCTATTTTCGATCCAAGGAAATTATATGAGGCATTGGAAGAAAATATGTTTGGTTGTTGATCTTTCATGGAGGAAAAAAAGTTTGGAAGCTCCGCTTTGAAAGTCTCCTTAGAATTGGCAGAAGCACTATCAGGCATGATAGGCTCTACCCATTAAGATTTCTTGCTTTCTTCTAAATGATTCATTAAAACAATTTTGCTCTCATGAGATAAATGTTTGCATGTTTTTTCTGGTTATTTACTTTCTTGGTTGTATGAATCTCTGTGATTTTTGGATATGAATCCATTACATTATAATGTTTATATTTTGAAACTCTCTCTCTCTGTGCAAGTTTTATGGTGATAGGTACATGGAACTTGTATTCGAGTATGGTGTTTGGTTCTAAAATTGCATGCTAAGCATTGTGTTAGTACTGAACTTGTATTGGAGGCTTGTGTTGTTCTAACTTGCATTCAAATATTTGGTGTTGTTCCAAACTCATATTTTAAGCTTTGTGTTTCATTCTAAGCTTGTATTCAAAGCTTGGGTGTTCTGAACCTATAAATGAGACTTGTGTTCTACTTTGAACTCATCTTCGTGGCTTTGAGTTTAGTACTAAACTCATATTCTAAGCTTGTGTGTTCTGAACTTGCATTCGAAGCATTGTGTATGGTTCTGTACTTGTATTATGAGCTTTACGTTTTACTTGTATTCAAGGTTTTGAGTCACTTAGAACTCATATATGGGATTGTCTTCTCGAAAATGCTAGAGAGAATAGTTTTGGGTTTGAGTTGATATGGTAATCTCTTTTGAGATCTTCTCCTTGAAGCTTCTTGAGTTTGGAATGGTTGTGGTACTTTTTTTTTGAGACTATACCACCTTCTTTGAACTTGTAAGGGCATGTAAATATGGAGGATATTCTTCTCTCCTCTGCTCTGAGAAAACCCGCATCTTGTTGAAGGCTTGATTGTTTTGTTTGAAGGTTAATGGACCTTTTAGGGAACTATATCTTGTTAGGGACTAAGGAACCTCTGTTTGATACTGTACTATTATTTTCTCTTTGGGTTGAAATAGAACTCATTTGAAATAGTCATTAATGGTTTTTGAAGTTTATGGAAATGCAGTATGCATGCTCCTTCTTGTGATCGATGTTTGGAAAGAATACCTTCTTTGTCACAATCTTTATAGATGGAGTTGTGCAAGTCTTTTTGTTGTGAAATTTGTTTCAATCAAGTTTGAGGTAATGTTGGGACCTTTCTTGACTTAATGTGTATTGGGTTTTCTTACTCTCTTTCAGATCCTTTTAATTGATTTCTAGGTTTTAAAAGAAAGATGAGTTGAATACTCTCATGTACTTGAATCTTGTATGGAAGGATTTATTACCTCTAGTTTGGGATTGTTATGTATAATTGTTCTTACTTGGATCACAAACTTTATGTTCTTTTGTTTTGAGTTGTTTAAGTCCTTGTGTTGGGATTTCAGTTACTTTGAGTTCGTGAGTATTTTGGAGACCTTGCTTAAGCTTAATATTGTTGTTGAGTTTTAGTACCCTCTTATAGATTCATTTGGATGAATTTCTGGTCTTTAAAAGGAGAAAAGAATGGATTTCTCTTGTGGACAAGTATTTTGTTTTCTCTTCAGCCTTGGGATGGTACTGTGTACTCCTTTCTATTCAAACTTGTGTTTAAATAAAGTGGAATAGGTGAACCAGGTCAATATTGATTTTTTGTTCAATAAAGTTTGAATCCTTAGGGGAAACTAGAAGCGTTGTTGTCTATAAGTTGTGTGTTGATTTTGTGTTCTCTTTTGGGAAACTAGTAAAAGAACTTCTGAGTTGAAATAGAGATGGGAATTCATTTGATAGTCTAAATGAAATGAATTCTTGATTGGATATTTTCTATTTGAGATCCTTTAACTTTTGTAAGATAAGTTCACTTGATCAAACTTCTCTGTAGCATGACTCTCTTCTTGGCTGTAGAGTGATTGTTCTCTTAGACCTGCTTGACTTCTTGGGTTTGGCTTTTTGTCCTTTCTGTCTTGTAGGAAATAGTGAGAAACCACTCTTCTGAGATGGAAATTTCCTTGTGGATTGTTTAGTCTACTTTGTACTAAGTCATTTGTTGTAATGATGTGGAAAGAGAACAGTTGAGTCGGTTCTATAGAAGAGAAAGTGTAAGCAATGTTTTGACCGACTGCTTTGTTTGACTGAGTCATACTCCATTTGGATTTGTTAATGGAAGGATTTCTCTTTTTGCACTTTATCTTATTATGAATCCTCCTTGGATGGACATGAGAAGAGATTAAACTCATGTGAGTCTTGCTTTGATTTGTGGAAATCTGGTTTCAGAACTTTGAATGATATCTTCTAACATGTAGAAGTTAGTTAAGACTTATAGGTAGATTGTTTTGATTCTCTATCCCTTCTTGGATTGATTTGGGATTCTTGTTTAGATGTTGTCTCTTTAATGTTGAATCCTTATATTGTTATCCTTGAACTGAAGTAGTTATGTGTGTTCTGATCTTGTTTCTGTCTTTCAGATGATTAGTGAATGGGGATAGTATGTATTGATTCTTCTTCTTTTTGCTTAAGTTGTAGGATGAATCATCCTAATATGAGCTATGTTGTAAATAACTTATTTTGCTACATAGTAAAGATAAATATTGTATTTCTATTCAGATAGAATTATGAAACAATTGGATGACAAGATCATTGTTTGTTTAAAAGTAATTGATTGGGTCAATTAAACTATATGTTATCATGCAGATGTAGCTGATTATATTATGCTCTTTTCTTAAAAAGTGAATTCAGACTCATTATTTGTACTTCTTTTCTAGTTGTTATTACTTATGCTTATTTGTATGATATATTAATTGTTTCATTAAAGCAGAGTTGTTTTAATGGAACAATTAGTGGAATGCACTTCATTTTAATGCTTAGTGCTTATCATGCTCAGTTCATGAACTGACCCATGCTAGCAATTTTTGTAGATGGACATTCGTAAGTGATAAAAGAAGGAAAAAATTTTGTGATGCATAGGCTTATTTAATTCTGGATCTTATGAAAGGAATTTTGATTCATTCTTGAGTTGTATTGGAAAAGAAAAGTGATGTTCTTTTATGATCTTAATGTTGATTGACATATATATGTCTAAAATGCATAGTCTTGTAAATGTATATTTTATCATGATGAATTGAAAGGTTTGGAGACTGACTCCAATTTGTTGTGTAAATTCTCTTGTACTTTATATGACGGAAATAGTAGTGATATCTTGTCGATATTCTTTATATCTATTTGTATACTATTGTTGTTATCAATTAATAAGTTGGATTAAGGGGATAGTACAATCTCCCTTACTATAATGAAACTTGTTAAATTGCAAAAGATGTCATTCTCTAACTACACAACTATAGTTTAATAATGAAATATGCATTGGTCATACAATTAAACTATATGAGTAAAGAATGATAAAAAGGTTATGTTAACCCTAACATCTAACCATGTAGAGGAAGACTCTTCCTCTCTCAAAAGAATGAAAAATAAATGGAATGGTGGTTATGATCTTTAATCCTTGTGCTTCATTTATAAAAGTAAACACTAGCTAAATCTAGGTGAATGATACACCTTCTTGGATAACTAGGTTACATTAAAATTAACCATTTGATGTTTGCTTTACCCTATTTTTGGGGATAACTACTTGTTAGGCCACGTTAATGAACATCAATGCAAGCATGAGTTAATGAAGTTCTTAATATCAAATCAGATTAATTATGGATAAAGAACTTAATGAATGTTGGAATTAGGGTTAGGCATGGTTGTTGCAATCTGAATCTTAATCCAATTAAATTATGAATTAATGACCACTAAGGGGTATGTACATCATGATGAATCAGTTCTAATGGATGTTGGCACATGCCAACTATAGGACTGTACCTTCGAGAAGACCAAGGGCTTCTCGAGGATACAAGTGTTGTAGTTGACATGTGGCAACACCCTTCCATATTTGTTCATCTAGATCTACACACATCTGGACTTGAACTTAGTTTCTCTCTAGGTCAAGTTAGTAGCATGTTTAGGATAGGGAGTAGCTTTCTATGACTCAGGTACCTTGGCACATTCGGTTGACTTAGGTCGATCGAGTATGCCCATATACCCTAAGTCATCATGAGCATCTTCCTATAACAAATTATGTTGCTAACCTTGGGCTAGGGTCAAACCTTGGGCAAGTGGACTGATGGTAGTCAGTAAAGACCATTCTAGATAATAGAAGAGTGAGGTGAAGGATGTATTCCAAAATGATGAGTATGTCATCTAGGAATAGTAACATGAATAATATGTTGAAAATATTTGGCCAAAGTATCACAAGTTGTTGGTTGTGTTGTCCTATGTCACCTAGTTTAAAGAAACATGATGTCAGATGAATATTGGTAACAAATATTTAGATAGGTTCTTTAAATAGATCACTCAATACCCGAAATAGGGTAGGAAAACCAAGTATACATAGTATACATAAAGTATTCTATACTTTAAGACAAACATGAGAGATCGGTTGTAACCGAGTCATGGAATGAGAGATCGGTAAATTACCGAGTCATTACATTGCATATGGTTATCTATTATGAGATTGATTGGCATGGAATGTGTGTTCTAAATGATGTTTTATTTAGAATAGAGAACATTGTGTTTAAAAAAAAAAATTCCCTTGTTTCTAAAGTCTTAAAATGGGAATGTTACATCTTGGTATCAGAGCTGAAGGTTGCAGCTCTTGGACCTATTGTGTCCATAATCTGATGAAACTTAAATTTTCTTGTTAACAAAAATGGTTAGAACAAGAGGAAATGTTGCAAATAATCCTCCACCTGAGGAAGGAGCAAGTAAACTACCCAAAAACTCGATGAGATCCTTGCTTCCCTATTGGACACAAGAGATCATTTGGTATACTTGAACAACAAGTAATGGGAAATGAGGAGGAAGAAGATGCTTGGTAATAATAATCAGCCACCTCCTGATGACAACACCAATTTAGGTGTTGATAATAACAATGTGAACATACCTTGATCAACCTGAGAAACAAAAAGGCTAGGCTGGCAAAAACTCACTAATGATATAAAAAGGATAAGTCCACCCAAGTTTGATGGCACCACATTAGGAGATGGAGTTGAGAATTGGCTCAATGAAATGGAGAAGTACTTTGCAATAAGAAATTTCTCAAAAAAACAAAGGTGATATGGGAGCATATCATCTTTCCCATGAGGCATCTTCATGGTGGGACAACCGTAAGGTTGAGTTAAATATTGATGAAACTAATATCACTTGGGATCAATTTAAAGGTTACTTTAGGCAATGTTGGCTGCCAACTTTATTATGATCAAAAAATGACTAAATTCTAGAACTTAGCTCAAGGAAAGCTAATCATGGCGAGTATTGGGAGTGGTTTACTAAACTCCTTAAGTATGTACCTCAATATCAAAACTGACGAGAAGTTCAAGATATGAAATTCATCATGGGATTGAATCCCATTATAGGAGGAGAGGTGGATGTTCACAACCCAACCACGATGGAAGGGGTTGTTGAAAAATCCATAAGGCAGGAAAAAAATTGAAGGCAATTTCTGCTCATAAGGAGGAAGTAAGGAAGAAAGTCCCCAACTCCTCTTCATCATCTCTTGCCTAAGAAAGGACCATGGAAGAAATTTGGAATGAAAAGTAAGTTTTCAGCTGATAATAGTAAGAAAGCAACAACAAATAAGTCTATTTGGTAATGCATGGAACAACTTTGTCAAGAATAATAATAATGGACAGAAGTCCTATGGAGGTCAGAATGATAATTCTAGGGTTGGAAATAAATCGAGCCTAGAAAGGGACCATGTAGGAGGCTGTTATAACTATGGCAAAGATCATTACGCTAATCAATGTCCTTTGAAAAAGGATGATCGTAATCAGTAGCACAAGATACATGTTGACAATAGTATGACAAGCAGGCTGAAAAATAGGCCACACCCATAGAGGTTCGGTAAGTTATTTGGCATACCTATAACTATTCTTTTTGATACTAGAGCTACTGAATGTTTTATTTCTAGTAAATTAGCATCAAAACTAAAAATAAAAGATGGAAACATGGATAAAACATGGATTGTACATTATGGAAACAATGTTGTTCATACAGTTAGTATGTGTCTTTTTGGAGCAGTCCTTGACTTACCTAGTTTTTCCACAAGTTGATCTTTATGTTGCACCTTTGGGGTCTTATGATGTAATCATAGGTGTTAATTAGTTAGCTGAACATAAGGCAAAAGTGGATTTTTTGAAAAACATATTAGTTGTTTAGATGATTTGCAAGAAAAAATAGAGATTTAGGGTGTGAAACGTGAGATTTTTGTTAGGAAATTATCAGCTATGCAACTTAAAAAGGCCAAAAATAAAGGTTGTACCTTATATGCAGTAAATATTGTAGAAATAGCTAAAGAGAACAACGATGTCATGGAATGATATCCATTGTTACAAAACTTCAGTGACGTGTTTCTAGGAAGAGTTACTAGGTCTTCCACCCAAAAGGGAATTTGACTTCACAATTGAAATCAAGCCTGGAACTAAGCCTATTTCTAAAGCACCATATCGAATGACTACTATAGAATTAGTAGAGCTTAAGGCTCAATTGCAAGAAATTTTTCTAAAGGTTTGATTAGACCAAGTGTTTCACCTTGGGGAGCACCAATAATTTTTGAAAAAGAAAGATGGAACACTTAGATTGTGCATTGATTACAGAATGTTAAACAAAGCAAAAATCAAGAATAGATACCCACTCCCTAGAATTGATGATCTATTTGATCATATGTGTGGAGCATCGGTATATTCTAAGATAGATCTTTGATCTGGATATCATCAATTATGGATTAAGGATGAGGACATTCATAAAAACTTTTCGTAAACAAGGTATGGACATTATGAGTTCACGGTTTACCTTTTGGATTAACAAATGCACCTGCAAGCTTTTATGAATTTAATGAATAATATATTTCAAGAATACTTGGAAAAATTTGTGCTCATATTCTTGGATGACATTCTCATATATTCTAAAAGTATTGAGGAACACCATGAGCATTTGAAGATAGTTTTGGAAATTTTGAGAAAGAGACAGGTTATATGGTAAGCTATCTAAATGTTCTTTCTATGACACAAAAGTGCACTATTTGGGACATGTAATAAGTAAGAATGGAATTTTGTAGATCCTTCTAAAATTGTAGCTATAACTGAGTGGCTGCACTACCAAAGAATGTACATGAAGTTAGAAGCTTCATGGGGCTTGTTGGTTACTATAGAAAATTTGTAAAAGATTTTTCTAAGGTGGCTGCACCAATAACTTCATTACAAAAAAAGGATAAGAAGTTTGTTTGGAATGAGAAATGTGAATCTACATTTAGAACTTTGAAGGAATAGTTAACTTCAACACCTATTCTAGTTGTACCAGATCCTAATGGAGACTTCACTATTGTAACGATGCATCTGGGAAGGTCTAGGAGGTATTTTGTTACAAAATGATCATGTCATAGCTTACAAAGTAGAAAAATAAAGTTACATGAGTTGAATTATGCTCCACATGATTTAGAGCTTGCTTCATTGTTCATGCACTACAAGTTTGGAGGCATTACCTACTTGGTAAACCTTTTGAATTAAAAATTGATCATCTTGGGCTTAAGTATATTTTCACTCAGCCAAATCTAAATGCAAGACAATGAAGATGGTTAGAGTTTTTGTCTCAATATGATTTTGACATCAATTACATCAAAGGTAAAGAAAATAGTGGTGACACTCTAAGTCATAGGAAGCACATTTCTGCTCTTATAACATTGAGAACTCAGTTTAAGGATGAAGTAAAAAGTGTTATGGAATCTGATTCTTACTTTCAACAAGTAAAAATAGCGCTTGCTGCAGATCCAAATGATGTGAGGTATAAAGGTTTTCATTTTGACAATGAAGGAATCTTAAGATTTGAAAACAAAGTATACATACCTTCACTAAATGATTTAAGAAAGAAATTGCTAGAAGAATTTCACAATTCACCTTTTTAGGACACCTGGTATTACAAAGATGCTTTGCTGATATAAGACAACAATATTTCTGGAAGGGGATGAAAAAGGATGTTATTGATTTTGTGACACATTGCCTTGAATGTCAACATGTTAAAGCTAAACATATGCACCCATTGGTTTATTGTATCCTCATAGCATACCACAGTACAAATGGAAAGTAATAAGCATGGATTTTGTACAAGGGTTGCCTATGTCAAGAAATAAACATGATGTTATTTTGGTAGTTGTTGATAAACTAACAAAGGTAGCACATTTTATTGCTGGTAATCAAAGGATGATTCTCCTGTATTGGCTAAGAGATTTGTACATGAAATTTTTAGATTACATGGAGTACCTGAATTAATCATATCTGATAGAGATCCTAGAATGACATCAAGGTTTTGGAAAACACTTAATGCAGCTCTAGGAACTAAGCTAAATTTCAGTTCTGTATCATCCGAAAATGGATGGATAGACTGAAAGAGTTAATCAAGTTTTAGAGGATATGTTACGAATGTATTGTATGGATCAACAATATAAGTGGGAAGAGTACCTTCCACTAGTTGAGTTTTCTTATAATAACACATATCATGCCTCTCTTAAGATGGCACCTTTCGAAGCATTATACGGAAGAAAATGTAGAACCCCATTAGTTGGGACAACATTGAGGATAGAGAGGTAATTGGACCTAAAATCCTTATGGAAATGGAACAACAAGTTAAAATGATTCGTGAATGCTTAAAAGAAGCAAAAGATAGGAAAAAGAGTTATGCTGATTTAAAGTGAGTTGACAGAAATTTGAACTTGGTGAGAAGGTCTTTCTTTGGGTTAAACCAAAAAGAGCTCTATAACTTTTGGCAAGGCTACCAAGTTATCACCTCGTTATGTGGGACCCTTTGAGATAGTTGAAGTAATCAACCTTGTAGCTTACCATTTAGCATTACCTCCTACTTTGTCATGAATGCATGATGTTTTCCATATTTCTTTGCTTAAGAAATATGTTTCAGATTTATCACATGTGTTAAATTGGAATTCCTTGTAGGTCCAAGACCCAGGAATAATCATGGTTAAACCCATATGAGTGCTTGGAAACTCACCAGTTGCATTTAAGAAATCATGAAATAAGTCAATGTAAGGTCCAGTGGGACCAGTTTAATGAAGAAAGTGCAACCTAGGAAAATCTGGAAGATATGAAAACTACTTTTCCATATTTATTTGATCATAATTGACTATGATGACTGATAAAAATTTGTGATTTTATCTTTATATGTCAATAAGTCTACCGATTTTGGTAGATAACTATTTATTTTTAAATAAATAGCTATGTGAATGCTGATTTCTGAACTTTAAATTCTGATATTGTTGCAAACATATGTTAAGAAAGTGAATAAATTGATTATCCTTAATGCAATGGTCAAAATAAGATAATCATCGGGATGATGATTCTTTTTAGGAGGGAAGTATGTAACACCTTTGACAAACAATTATATTTCTCTTTTGCATTACAAGCATTGGCATGTGATTTTCTTGAATGAGGTGTGTTTCCTTGATTGTTGAAAATCATGCTTGTTATGGATAAATCATTTCTACTCTTGGATTCATTAGACTGAAATGATATGGCTTGCAAGAATCCATTTTCACTTCTTGTAGGTGAGTTGCAATCTGGTTTTGAGAGTTGCAAACTTATCTCTTTTAATGACTCATCCTTGGATCAATTCCAGTGATCCAAGGAATGTTTTAAATCTCCTTACCGGACTGAATGGTAAAATTGACATTCATAGGTGGAGAGACATAGCGGACTGAACTTTGTATGTTACAAATTCTTTGGTCTTGTATGAACGTGCCTTCATTCGGTTGTATGATTGTGCTTGGATCTTTGGGATTGATCTCTTCAGGACATTTAATGGCGTAAGAAAATAAAGTCTGCTTCATGACTATGAAGGGAATCTAAATCCTAAACCTAAAGGATTATCCTAATGGTATCCTAAACTAGGTAAATGCACCTACTTCCTAGCTATGTCTACTTATTTGGGTTTCAATCTAACCTAAGCTTCTTATTCTATTTTGTTTGGGATGGCATCCTAACCTAAGTTCTTGTGCTAAATGAATAAGGGAGAAATTACTAAGGTAATGCTAGGCTATTTTAACCTAATACCTAATACTATATGGTTGTGAATTTGATCTAACCTAAGGTGGAAATTACTTATGAAATGATTTTGACTAAACCTAAGGTTATAACCTAAGTTTTGGGAAATCTATCCTAAACTATTGAAAGGGAACCTAGGGTCGCATGGCATTATGGTGACAGTTCCAATGGCATTTATTTGATTTGATTTGGTTAAATGAATGGAGGTACAACCAGTTTTGGAAAAGGCAAGTAAAATTTAGTGGAAGCATACGTGGAGGCTTCACTAAAGTTGGAAATGCATGTTGAAGTGGAAATAACATTCGCCAGTTTTAGGAGGCGGTGGCAAGGAGAGATAGGTGGGAGATTTGGGAGTAATTGCATTAATGAACCTCGGTTTTTGTGTAAACCATCTTGGAAACAAGGAAGGAGGATTTTTTGGAGGTTGTTTGATCTTGCATGCATTGTGATTTTTTCTCTGCATGGAGCTATCTGGTTCTTCAAACCAGTAGTTTGAATTTTACTTTGTGGCTATTTTTGGTTTCTCTGGTCTATTTTTGATCCAAGGAAAGTATATGAGGCATTGGAAGAAAATATGTTTGGTTGTTGATCTTTCATGGAGGAGAAAAAGAGTTGGAAGCTCAGCTTGGAAGTCTCCTTCGAATTGGAAGAAGCACTATCAGGCATGATAGGCTCTACCCATTAAGATTTCTTGCTTTCTTCTAAATGATTCATTAAAACAATTCTTCTCTCATGAGATAAATGTTTGCATGTTTTTCTAGTTATTTACTTTCTTGGTTGTATGAATCTCTGTGATTTTTGGATATGAATCCATTACATGATAATGTTTACATTTGGAAACTCTCTCTCTCTCTCTCTCTCTCTTGTAAGTTTGATGGTGATAGGTATGTGGAACTTGTATTCGAGTATGGTGTTTGGTTCTGAACTCGCATGCTAAGCATTGTGTTAGTTACTTGAACTTGTATTGGAGGCTTGTGTTGTTCTAAACTTGCATTCAAAGCTTGTGTTGTTTCAAACTCATTTTAAGAATGTGTTTCATTCCAAGCTTATTCAAAGCTTTGGTGTTCTGAACTTGTATTGAGACTTGTGTCTTCTTTGAACTCATCTTTGTGGCTTTGTGTTTAGTATTGAACTCATATTCTAAGCTTGTGTGTTCTGAACTTGTATTCAAGCATTGTGTTTGGTTTTGTACTTGTATTCTAAGCTTTGCATTTTACTCGTATTCAAGGTTTTGAGTTGCTTAGAACTCATATATGGGACTATTTTCTTGAAAAATCTGCTTGAGAGAATAGTTTTGGTTTGAGTTGATTTGGTAATCTCTTTTGAGATCTTCTCCTTGTAGCTTCTTGAGTTTGGAATGGTTGTGGTACTTCTATTTTTGAGACTGTACCACCTTTCTTTGAACTTGTAAGGGCATGTAAATATGGAGGATATTCTTCTCTCCTCTCTCTGAGAAAACCCACGTCTTGTTGAAGGCTTGACTATTTTGTTTGAAGGTTAATGGACCTTTTAGGAATTGTATCTTGTTGTGGGACTAAGGAACCTCTTGGTTTGATATTGTATTATTATTTTCTCTTTGGGTTGAAATAGAGCTCATTTGAAATAGTCATTAATGGTTTTTGAAGTTTATGGAAATGCAGTATGCATACTCCTTCTTGTGATCGATGTTTGGAATGAATACCTTCTCTGTCACAATCTTTATAGATGGAGTTGTGCAAGTCTTTTTGTTGTGAAATTCTATTTCAATCAAGTTTGAGGTAACGTTGGGACCTTGCTTGACTTAATGTGTATTGGGTTTTCTTACTCTCTTTCAGATCCTTTTTAATTGATTTCTAGGGTTTTAAAAGAAAGATGAGTTGAATACTCTCGTGTACTAAATCTTGTTGGAAGGATTTATTACCTCTGGTTTGGGATTGTTTCATATAATTGTTCTTACTTGGATCACAAACTATATGTTCTTTTGTATTGAGTTGTTTAAGTCCTTGTGTTGGGATTTCAGTTACTTTTGAGTTTGTGAGTATTTTGGAAACCTTGCTTAAGCTTAATATTGTTGTTGAGTTTTAGTACTCTCTTATAGATTCATTTGGATGAATTTTTGGTCTTTAAAAGGAGAAAAGAATGGATTTCTCTTGTGGACAGTATTTTGTTTTCTCTTCTTGGGACTATATTGTGTACTCCTTTCTATTCAACTTGTGTTTAAATAAAGTGGAATAGATGAACCAGTCAGTATTGATTTTTTTGTTCGATAAAGTTTGAATCCTTAGGGAAACTAGAAGTGTTGTTGTCTATAAACTATGTGTGTTTGGTTTTGTGTTCTCTTTTGGGAACTAGTAAAAGAACTTCTGAGTTTGAAATAGAAATGGGAATTCATTTGATAGTATAAATGAAATGAATTCTTGATTGGATATTTTCTATTTGAGATCCTTTAACTTTTGTAAAGATAAGTTCACTTGATCAAACTTCTCTAGCATGACTCTCTTCTTGGTTGTAGAGTGATTGTTCTCTTAGACCTGCTTGACTTCTTGGGTTCAGATTTTTGTCCTTCTTCTGTCTTGTAGGAAATAGTGAGAAACCACTCTTCTGAGATGGAAATTTCCTTGTGGATTGTTTAGTCTACTTTGTACTAAGTCATTTGTTGTAATGATGTGGAAAGAGAATAGTTGAGTCGGTTATGTAGAAGAGAAAATGTAAGTAATGTTTTGACCGACTACTTTGTTTGACTGAGTCATACTCCATTTGGATTTGTTATTGGAAGGATTTCTCTTTTTGCACTTTATCTTATTATGAATCCTCCTTGGATGGACACGAGAAGAGATTAAACTCATGTGAGTCTTGCTTTGATTTGTGGAACGTCTGGTTTTAGAACTTTGAATGATATCTTCTAACATGTAGAAGTTAGTTAAGACTTGCAGGTAGACTGTTTTGATTCTCTATCCCTTCTTGGATTGATTTGGGATTCTTGTTTAGATGTTGTCTCTTTAATGTTGAATCCTTATATTGTTATCCTTGAATGAAGAAGTAGTTATGTGTGTTTTGAACCTGTTTCTATCTTTTAGATGATTAGTGAATGGGGATAGTATGTATTGATTCTTCTTCTTTTTTTTAAGTTGTAGGATGAATCATCCTAATATGAGCTATGTTGTAAATAACTTCTTTTTCTACATAGTAAAGATAAATATTGTATTTCTATTCAGATAGAATTATGAAACAATTGGATGACAAGATCTGTTGTTTGTTTAAAAGTAATTGATAGGATCAATTAAACTATATGTTATAATGTAGATGTTGTGGATTATATTATGCTCTTTTCTTAAAAGTGAATTCAGACTCATTATTTGTACTTCTTTTCTAGTTGTTATTACTTATGCTTATTTGTATGATATATTAATTGTTTCATTAAAGCAAGAGTTGTTTTAATGGAACAATTAGTGGAATGCACTTCATTTTAATGCTTAGTGCTTATCATGCTCAGTTCATTGAACTGACCCATGCTAGCAATTTTTGCAGATGGACATCGTAAGTGATAAAAGAAGGAAAAAAATTTTTATGATGCATTGGCTTATTTAATTCTGGATCTTATGTAAAGAATTTTGATTCATTCTTGAGTTGTATTGGAAAAGAAAAGTGATGTTCTTTTATGATCTTAATGTTGATTGACATGTAGTATGTCTAAAATGCATAGTCTTGTAAATGTATATTTTATCATGATGAATTGAAAGGTTTGGAGACTGACTCCAATTTGTTGTGTAAATTCTCTTGTACTTTATATGATGGAAATAGTAGTGATATCTTGTCGATATTCTTTATATCTATTTGTATACTATTGTTGTTATCAATTAATAAGTTGGATTAAGGGGATAGTACAATCTCCCTTACTATAATGAAACTTGTTAAATTGTAAAAGATGTCATTCTCTAACTACACAACTATAGTTTAATAATGAAATATGCATTGGTCATACAATTAAACTATATGAGTAAAGAATGATAAAAAGGTTATGTTAACCCTAACATCTAACCATGTAGAGGAAGACTCTTCCTCTCTCAAAAGAATGAAAAATAAATGGAATGGTGGTTATGATCTTTAATCCTTGTGCTTCATTTATAAAAAGTAAACACTAGCTGAATCTAGGTGAATGATACACCTTCTTTGGACAACTAGGTTACATTAAAAATTAACCATTTGATGTTTGTTGCCCTATTTTTGGGGATAACTACTTGTTAGGCCACATTAATGAACATCAATGCAAGCATGAGTTAATGAAGTTCTTAATATCAAATTAGATTAATTATGGATAAAGAACTTAATGAATGTTGGAATTAGGGTTAGGCATGGTTGTTACAATCTGAATCTTAATCCAATTTAAATTATGAATTAATGACCACCAAGGGGTATGTACATCATGATGAATCAGTTCTAATGGATGTTGGCACATGCCAATTATAGGACTGTACCTTTGAGAAGACCAAGGGATTCTCGAGGATACAGTGTTGCAGTTGACATGTGGCAACACCCTTCCGTATTTGTTCATCTAGATCTACACACATCTGGACTTGAACTTAGTTTCTCTCTAGGTCAAGTTAGTAGCATGTTTAGGATAGGGAGTAGCTTTCTATGACTCAGGGTACCTTGGCACATTTGGTTGACTTAGGTCGATCGAGTATGCCCATATACCCTAAGTCATCGTGAGCATCTTCCTATAACAAATTATGTTGCTAACAGGGCTAGGGTCAAACCTTGGGCAAGTGGACTAACAAAGTAGTCAGTAAAGACCATTCTAGATAACAAAAGAGTGAGGTGAAGGACGTATTCCAAAATGATGAGTATGTCATCTAGGAATAGTAACATGAACAATATGTTGAAAATATTTGGCCAAAGTATCATGAAGTTGTTGGTTGCGTTGTCCTATGTCACCTAGTTTAAAAAACATGATGTCAGATGAATATTGGTAACAAATATTCAGATAGGTTCTTTAAACAGATCACTCAGTACCCAGAATAGGGTAGGAAAACCAAGTATACATAGTATACATAAAGTATTCTATACTTTAAGAAAAACATGAGAGATCGGTTGGTAACCGAGTCATGGAATGAGATTGGTAAATTACCAAGTCATTATAACTGCATATGGTTATCTGTTATGAGATTGATTGGCATGGAATGTGTGTTCTAAATGATGTTTTATTTAGAATCTAATCATGTTTAAGGAGGTATGAGACAACTTACTTATGGGTTAGGTGGGCCCCATCACCTCAAAATATTTGCCACTTTTCACAAACCCAAATTTGGGATAAAATGGAATTTGTAACAAATGTTTTACTTGTTCGGGGTATTATTTACACTAAAATGGACCCCTTGGGTCCTACCTATAGGTAGGGAGAAAATTTTCAAGGTTCTAAATGGTCTTTCCCTCCCATTTTAGCCTCTCTTGTCCACATCCTCATTAATAAGCTTGTTTTAAGAGCCACTTAGGAATTTGGAGGAGATTTTATTTAGTTTTTTTTTTTTTTATTTTGTGAGACATTTCTCCATTAAGACTTTTATCTTATGTATGATAGGGACTTGGGATGTATTATTTTTTACAAGGATATGGGTGAAACATGTCACCCTCTCATTTGTGTGAATATTTTAGATTCTCCTTATTCCTCCATTTTGAAATGGGAGGGACTTCTTTCCTCATTTTCAGAATTGGAGTTTTGGAGAGCATGGAGGGATGGTCTTACTTGTTTGAAGTTTGGATGTTATTTATATTGTGAGGTAAGTATCATAACTTTTGGTTGATCTAGCAAGGAATCTATGTTTTTTTTTTTGATTGTGCCTGAATTTTTGAATGACTATGCGGAAAATTGTTTGGTTGTTTCTATTCCTTATTTGTATCCTTTATTTTCCCTTTGGGAGGTAAGGAGAGATAATATATTGGGAGGGTTGAGGGGATAAGTCATATTGGGGTCATTTGGAAAGGTTTTTAGACTCATCTGTTACATAGAAATATGAATACCATGGATGTATTTTACACCCTCTTTCCCTCTTGAGAAGCAGGGAAATCTTTATGTGTGTGGAAATGGCTATAAGTTTTATTTCTTGAGTGCATGTTTGGTATTCTTATTTATCCCTCTCTATGTGCATCTTTTAGGTTTTCTTCCTCTCTTTCCCATGGGCTTGGAGGAATACTAGCATGCCCTCCTTGTTGGGATGTAGCATGTAATGATGCCAATAGGTTGGGTGGATAACAAAGCATCTTCCTCTTGTGGTTGATGGAATTTTTCTATTGGAGTTGGAGCTTACATTCCTTTCTTGGAGATATAAAGGATTCAATTCAAAATTTGGCATGTTGTTCCCATTTTAGGGAGGATTTTCCACTTTCATATAATTTTTAATTTCTTGTAAAATTATAGGGAAAGAAGGAATGTCAAAAGTTTTGCATTATATGGTAAATTTCATTGGTATTTCCTTCTACAATTCTTGTGTTAGATAGGATTAAACTTGTATGTTCTTTTGAAGTGGGGGTTCACCTTATATCTTATTTCTCTAAGAATTTTTTTAGAAAATATTTCAAAAAAACTTCATTGATGTCAAAGTGTCCCCAAGTAGTCTCAAGTGTCAAATCATGATGTCATGGTATGCAAGCATGATCTAGGTGCATGGTCAAACAAATGAATTATGGAAATTTGTTCTTCTAAGGTTGTATGAAGGTTCAATAAGGTAAAACATGATAAATTAAATATGTATGAGGTGTTAACAAGTCTGTAATAGGTCAACATGATTGAATTCATTAATATTCTTGTAGGTCTAGGCTTAATCCTAGTCCTAAGTCAAGAAGGTTGGCATGGAAACTTGGAAAATGAATCAAGGAAGAGTAGGGAAATCATGATTGGAGAAATATGAGCTAGTATAACAGCCATATGAGGAGTTTCAAATCATGAATAAGGCATATAGAGCATAAGGTTGATCATTATGGAAATTTTCAGGTGACATAGGCCTAGTACATAAGTGAGTGTGATGACTGTCATCACCCGACGACATTACTATGATGATTCTCCATCGGGAACTCATCATGCTATGATTATTTACTAATGCACAACTTTTATTTTGGTGGTAGTAATTTGGAAACACAATAACAAACATAACACAAGAATAGCATAGACTATGATACAAAGGAATGATGACGAATATGAAATATAAGTGTAAATTATATTATCAACTTAAAATTTTTGAGTCTCACCCATGAATTACTCTAAGTGTTACTAACTCCATGTTCCTTCCAACAATAAATATGGGAAAAACTTCACAATTACACCTCTTAATGGATTTTTTAACACACCTTCTAAATGATGGCTTCCTTAACACAATTTATCATACAATATTTGTCACTACTTCATTCTATACTAAATGAAGGGGTGGCCTCTCTATTTATAGAAATTTCAGGCTTATCCACCCTATCTCTAAGATAGGATAATAATTCTCCTCTGACTAATCATATCTCGTACCTTAAATCTTATCTTTACATGTAGGCTTATCCTTTAAGATAAGATAAACCTTATCATTTCACATGGGTTCCACCTTTTTAGAATTTTTACAAATAAAATACACAAAATATTTATGACATCACTCCATGTCCTTATTACAAATATAATATTTCTAATTCCTAATCATGTAAACCCTACTTCTTTATTTACCCTAACTTTGACATTTTAACATTACCGGACCACTTATGACAAATATTTACTTTTATCACAACATTCCTATTGTACTTTGATTTGTTACCTTACTATACATTATTGGCGGTGTTGTATTGGCAATGCCGTTATCTTCTACCGATCTACTACTAATTATACTTAAGAAAACCCTATTCCCATTATATACATTAAGGAAATAGAAATCATGGAGGAAAATTTTAGTGTCAACATCTTCCCCCTCCCTAGATTCTACTTCGTCCTCAAAGTAGACTATTATGGACATTCTAAAGTTGGTGCCTAGAAAATCCTTAATTTCTCATGGTTAAACCATTTCATAATGGGATTACCATCCAATTCCTCCAGATCAATATGTACCATTTTCATGCATAGCTACTATTCTATAGGGCCCCATCTATTAGGGAAGAATTTTCTATGCCTCCTCTTTTGTATCAGGAATCATATACTAGGACCAAGTCATTCACCTAAAATGGAGACCAGAGAATATTTTGATCAAAGTACTCCTTTTGCTTCATTTTCTTCTTATAGCTTGTATCCTTCACTATTTCCCTCATTTCCTCTAGAAAATGAAGATGTACCATCCTTTCCTTTACCAAATCACTTTCATCCATCCTTTCATTTTTCATAACTCTCACAGTGGGAATATCAAACTCAATAAGAAGAATTGGATCAATGCCATAAGCCAACTGAAATGGGGGTATCCTATTACTAACTTTTATGTTTCCCTATATGCCCACAATGCTACATGAATCCTTATATCCCACTTATTTATTTGCAAAGCTACACCTTTTCTAGGATTTGACACAATACATAATTTTTTTGCTCCACATATCCATTTGTGTTTGGCTTATAAGTTGGTGTCTTCCCATGCTTAATAGAAAACTTGTTTACTAAGGCTTCCACCACCTCATTAATGAAGTGGCTTCCTTGATCTGTTACAATTTCTAATGGACAACCAAATCTAGTGATAATGTGTTCATACATGAACCTTGTCACTTCATCCATGGAAGTTGTTTTCAAGGGCCTAGCTTCAACCCACTTGGTTCAATAACTGTGGTAACTACAATATACTTATTTTGATGTGGGGTAGTTGGAATTGGACCTACAATATCTATTACCCACTTTTCAAAGGGACTAACGAAAGAATAGGGCATAATGGAGCTGATGAATTCTTACGACTCCATGTGTTTGAAAAATATCACATGTCTTACAATAATTATAACAATCTCTAAAAAGAGTGGACCAATGATAAGATGCATCCAAGATCCTTCTTGATGTAAGTTTTCCAGAGAAGTTTCTTCCACATGTACTATAATGGAATTCTTCTTTTAGCTCCTTCCCTTGATCACGCTCGACTTCCCTCTTGTATTGTCCATTAGGTTCTATCTCGAAACAATGCTCCATACAAAATAGAATATGGACAATCGGCTTGAGTAATATTCCTCTTAGTTTTTTCATTGGCACCATCGGAAACTTGAAATCATTCAGATAATTCCAAATATCTATGTATTCACTAGGGATTGTCAAAGGAAAACAATGTTGCGTCTGGGAAATCATCATCATCACAAGATGAACCTAAACCATCATAGGCTTGAGAGAGTGCATCTGCATTGACATGCTTCTTTCTTGTTCTATCTATAATATCAAATTCAAATTCTTGTAGAAAAATTATCCATCTTTCTATCCTTCCTGATGGGTTAAGATTATTTACAATATATTTTAGATCCTGATGATCTGTTACAACTGTAAATTTCTGCCCTAGTAAGTAATTTCTAAATTTCTTTATAACAAAAATGATAGCTAGATCCTCTTTTTTAGTTATAGTATAATTTACCTCAGCACTTCTCATTTGTCTTCTCCCAAAGTAAACTAGATGATCATTCCCATTTTCATCCTTTTGGATCATATTACTCCCTAGTGTTGTATCTGAAGCATCAATATACAAAATGAATGACTTTCTCTATTCTGGATTCTTTAAAATAGTTGAAGACACCAAACCTTCCTTTAGTTGTTCAAAATCTCCATGCACCTTCTTTCCTGGTTCATAAGTAACATCCTTCTTTAAGAAGCTGGGTTAGTGGCTATGAAATCTTTGAGAAATTCTCTATGAACTTTCTATGTAACCCACATTTCCTAAAAATGATCTCAACTTACTTATATTCATAGGAAATGGTAACTATTTGATTTTTAAAACTTTATTAGGATCGATACCAATACCATCTCTGGATACAACATGCCATAACAAAATGCCTTTACAACATCCAAAGATACACTTTGTAGAGTTTAGTGAGGCTTGTGCTTCATCTAACCTTTGAAATTTTGTCTCCATCTGGGTGTAGGTGGTCCATTTTATCCCATAGATGCAAAAATCATCCAGAATATTCTCGATGAAGCTTCCAATGTAGGGTTTAAACACCCTATTCATCAAGCACTAGAATGCTATTGGAGCATTACATAAACCACGTTACATAACTCTATAAGAAAATGTTCCCAGGGAGTGGTGAACGTAGTCTTCCACTCGATATTTCTCTCGGTATATAAACTTGGTTTTTATACTCTATAGCCATCAGTGAAACTATAACACTCTTGGCTAGCTACTTTTTCCAAGATCTAATATGAGAATGGAAGAGGGTAATGATATTTATTTGTTGCCTTGTCAAGCTTCCTCTAATCAACACAAATGTGTAGATTCCCATTATTTTTGTTGACATCACAACGGGAGAAACCCATTCGAATTCTCCACAAAGAAATATGAATCTGCATCAAGCAACTTATCTATTTCTTCTTTTACGGTCTTGGAAAAATTAGGATTCATTCTATATGGAATTTTCTTTATGGGCTTAGCACCATCTATAAGCTCAATAGAATTTTCTACCCAACTTACTTGATGGAGTTCCTTGTAATAAAAATTTAATAAGTGCATGTATCTTCAAAAGAGATAGAGGTACGATTCATTCTCACTCTCCATCATAGAATCATAAATCTTTATTTGTTGGAGATGATCATCAATTTCTTCCTCGATAATTTTATGGGTTCATGAGTTGGTGTGACTAAAAGGATATCCATGACTGACACATAAACCTCACTTTCTTCATCTTCTGTGTCCACTTCACTCACACTAGAGTAATAAGAAGATGTCTAATCATCGGTTTCATCGCCTTTAATCCCTAGGTTCTGCCTTATGATGTTGAGGGATAAATTTTATCTTCACACTCTCTACCACATCAAAGTTTCATGAAGCCTTCATTCCAGTAGTTTCTTACATGAACTCTCCTTAGCCATGGCATTCCCAACAACATTGGTTACACAATAGTACCATTCTTCATTACCTAAAATTATACCACACATACAACACCCATGACAGATATTACCACATCTGAAACAACACCTTATGGTTTAGTTTTTTCCTTATTTAATAACCTTAACATAAGTTTTGAGGGGTGATCAATTTTTAAACTCAACATATTCATTACAGACTCAGTCATTACATTAACTACAACACCTCCATCTACTAAGACATCATGAGTTGAAATACCATTACATAATACCTCAGCTTGTGGAGTGTAGGGATCCATCTCTACTTCCAAAATAGGGACCTCAACCTCCTTCCTTCATTCATAATTGAGTCCACTTCACAACTCCTACCTCTTCTCAAAAGACATAGCAAGAAGTTTCCCATATGTAATATTTGTAGGCATTTTGGAAAAATCTTCTAAGATGGAGTATGGTCCTTGCCCCTGTGAAATCAAAAATCCTGCACACCAAAATTTCTTCTCTTATGTTTCTTATTAGTTTCTCCTTTCATCTTCTTAGGATCATTTCCATCTTGGTTATCTTTTTCTTTTATTTTTTTTTACAAGCACATCTACTTTATTATTTATGCTCCTATCTACTACATACAAAGAATTCATAGGTGTTTTTCCTTTATCATTATCTCTTGTACCGGATGTAGAATCTTTATCCGGACAATTATACTTATAATGACCCTTTTATAATATTCATAACATACAACTTCATATATATTTATTTTTGGACACCTATCTCCCAGGAATTTTGGGAACTAAACTCCTTTCCTTGAAGAAGATTAATAGTTGATTGGCCCATCTTCCTAAGGAGATCTTCATACTTAGTGGAGGTATTGGAGGGAATATTTTTTCTCACTAAAAGTGGTTGTGGTGTCTATACCAAAGGTGTTGTTGTAGGCTCTACCTTAATAACAACTTCTTTGGGATCCTCTTCCATGTTTTCTTTTTGTATTCTAACAATCTCCTTTGGTTGTTTGAGGGTTGTTGGGTGGTCATACTTCACTTATTTTCTGATCTCTAGCTTCATCCCAAGAATGGTGTGTTTATAGAGGAGAATATCCATGCCATTCATAAACCCATCTGCTAATCCTTCCTTCCTCGGATTTGGACATTGATCTTTCTCCTTAACTACAGAACACGAACATGATAATCTCTAATCTTCTTCTTCTCTCCTTGGGCTAGCTTTGTGATCTCAGGTCATGAGATTTTTATACCTCTCGTTGTTCACCAAATTCTTCAAGAAAACTTTCAGTTAGTAAATCCCATGAGTTTTTAACATTATCACCTAGTGTTTCAAACCATCTAAGGGTTGAACCATCCAAAAAGATAGGAAAAAACTCAGGTCCATTGTTCCCTTCTTATGAGGCCATTACAAATGCAAGATCATTTAAATTCTTAAATGAAAGAGGTTGCATATTCATTAGATTGGGCTAAAAAAATAGGAATCTTTCCCATTTTCAAAAGTAACCACAGTGAAATACCAACACACAAGTACAATCAATAAGACTTATGTGCACAAATAATTGGAATCATCATACTAGAAAGTGACTTTATACCTTTCTATAGAAAAATAGGAATGACCACAAGAAATTTACATTTAATATGCTAAAACTTGACTCACTCATGGTAAATATTATTCATAGTAAAAGTGACTTTATTAGGGTAAATACTATTCACAACAAATGTTGTCGCTAAATCACTGCACCCTCCAAATGTCCATCCATGAGCGGGATGTTTGGTGTGATTGGGACACATGGGATCACCTCTTAAGTTGTGGTACTTGGCTCAAAGTGAACTTACGGAGAAGGCCGACTTCCTCTTCCTAAAGTAAGTGTTGTACTACTCCTATTTTCATAAAATGGTTATCTAGTCTTATGCTAACATTGTCACGGGTTTTAGGGAAAGAGTTTTGCAAAAAGGAAACTATACTAGGGATGGTGATGCACCAAATAAAGGGATATTTTAATTTTGGGAAGGGTTAATGTGAGTAGGATGCTTGTACCATTAATCACCTTCACCTATTGCAACTTAGAAAGGATACAAAATACCAAAAACCAGAAACATACATTCCTTTGTTAAAACTTGAATCATACAGAATAAAGAGACAAAATTTTATTGAAAACACAGCTTAACTAAACATGAGGGTAAAAAACATGCACATGTCAAACATTCATTTCACTGATTATGGCTAACAATAATATAACTTTTAATAACAGAAGGAAAACACTCTTTCCACAACTGACATAAAAGATGGTTATATCACTTTTCCATAACATGAAACAAGATAATATGAAATAAAGGAAAGCTAATCATCTATACTAAGGAATCATACATTCACAAAGCATATACCAATCAACCATTTAGCACAATAAATCAGGTTCTTCAAGGAAAGATATCGCTCTGAATATAATTAAAAGGTTTTAAATATCTAAAGCACTCTTCCAAGCTTGAAGAGTAACTTCACTAAAAAAATGATCCCTCCCTCCCAAATGACTCCATATACCTAACTATTTATAAGTTCTTTAGGTTGAGCCATTATAGTTGGGCCTTCAACTAACATTTTACTAAAAATAGAAATGTCATTAATTCAAGGGAATAGGCTCCCATGAAAATAGAAAATTTGTTGCAAGGGTTTGACTCCAACCCCGAACTTTGACCTATCTAGAGATTGGATCTATACTTGCATGGCCTCTCTTATTTGGCCTGGTTTTACAATGCCTTCTTCTTCTACAAGTTTTTTTGTGTATCCTCCTATGTAGCCATTTGATTTTTATATTCGATGAAGCATTTAATGATTCCTTGAATTTCCTCATCCCCTGGCCCACATGCATAGTGATTCACTACATATGCTTTGTCTCAATTTCCCTCTTGATCTTAGTGGGAAATCTTCTAAGTTTACTCACAACTTTCTTCAACCTTTCTATGAAATTTTGACATAAAACCAACCTGTCAATAGATTCACTGCCAAAATTTTTCGTAACTTCATCATCACGCTTCACCAAATATTTGAAATTCTTCTTGATCTGATCCTTTGGAAGAGCATCAATGTTTTTGTTAAAGAATTTATAGTTAAAAATATCAAATAGCTTTGATATGTCATTCAAAGCATCTGTAATTTCCACTCGTTTATCATCCAACTTCTTAATTAAATCTTGCATCACCTGACACCGAAATTCCATGGCCTTTTGATATTCGAACAACTTTTCATCATCGTCAATTACATCCTCCTAAAGGAGTAGATCTAAATATTCTTCTTTGATCTCACTCCATGTTTCCAAATTAAAATTCAGGTTGTTATTGCCCTCCGAAAAAGCTTCATCCATTTTGCAAATAGCAGTTTTTCCAACCTGAAAATCAATGTATATATCCAAAAAACTTCTTTAATTAAAGGGTTAACTTCTTACAATATACATTCCATCCATACATCTACCGATCTCCCTTTCTGGCCTATCTTATCGATCTCATGATAATAAATGTCATCAATGGTAAACAAAACTGTCATAACCATAGTAGTTGAGACTTTAGTAGATGGAGTTGGCTTTGTTACTTCTTGTAGCAATACAGTGACATGCTCGACCTTGGCCTTAAGCTCATCCTTAAAAGCTTTGTCCTTATCATATTTCTCTAGAAAATTTCCAAGAGAAGTGTGTACATCTTGATTAGCTCCTTCATGAGAGGATTTTCCCAGTGAAAAATTTAGAAATCCGATAATCTACAAACTGTAATTGTTTCCTTAGTTTTTCCCTCGATGGGAGTGGTAACCTCTACAACTCTTTCTCCAAATGGATTCACTGTCAGGATACAAACAATATTTGGCCTCTTGGCCTATCTTTTTAGTCTATGTTCAAATATATGAGATCTTTGACATCCCCCAGAGGCACCTTCTTCTTTTGTTTTAGAGTCTTCTCAAATAGCCATTCGGGATGTTGATGCTTTGATGAGGAGAGAATAGTTGATTCGGTTCTGAAACATTAATCACAACAAGAATACCAACAACCTTAGTTGGAATTTGAATGGTAGTGGTAGTAATGGATGGGTTGGATGTGAGGACGGCCATAGGAGTTGATACAATGATGTTAGGGGATGAGATGGAAGGAAATGGAAGTGTTAGGGGAAGTGAAGTAGAAATGGGTGACCCAATAGTTTCTCCAGCTGAGAGAACTGGAAGGGATGAGAATACTTGGGCCATAGAAGGAGATGGGAAAGAATAAATGATTGTGGAAGTAGAAGGAACTGATGTAGGAAGTGATAATGGAAGAGAAAAAGGAGATGATGGGTCTAGTGGGATACTAGGAGAATCACCGACTTCAACTATTTATGTCATAGGTGTTGCAGGAGGCATGACTTTGGGAACAATATCCTTGGAGAGAGATGAGCTCCCAACAATGAATGAATTTTTTTGGAACTGTATGGGTCTTTTGGGTTGACCATTTCCCTCTATGAGTGTTGATTGGCTCATGGTTGATGGGGCTTCTGTATTTGTAGGTTTCTCTAACCCCTTGGGTGAGATTCTCAAGGTAACCAAGCAACTATAAGTTCTTTCTGAGAATGAGCCCCGCTCTCTCCTTTGTGTTACAACATTATTTAACATACTTGATAAATCCATGGCAATGTTTGATTGGTAATATTATCATTTTTATATACTACATCCAAAACCTCGTCATCATCTTGCATGTCTTTTGGGACATCAAATGATTCCAAATTACCAAACCTCATCCAAATTTAACCTTTCGTAGTATCTTTTTGGATGATTAATTTATCCCAACAATGAATCCATATCTCTTCCAACTGGGGCACATGGGAACTAGATCACACTCGCTTCGTTGAATTTACCCCAATAGTCAAAATTGGTCCACGGATGGAAAGTCTGCAAGGCTACCTCTTCCATTTCTGCATCCACATTCTTAGCCTTGTAAATGTTTGGGCAATTTTATTTTCCAATTTAAATAGGTAATTGAACTCCCGCTTTGTGTCAATTGTTTTGGATCTTATGGTGGTCCAAAAGTTGTCGAACTAATTGTAGTAGAACCCATTTGTCGGTGGGACATCTTGGCAGCTTGTTGGGAGCACCTACAAAGCCAGGAATCTGAATGTAAGTAAATGTGGGGAACTAAAGGTAGATAGCTCCCCACTCATGCACTTCCTTCAAGGATTCATCAAAAATTCTCTAAGTATACAACTCCTTATTGAAATGGTAGAGACTAACAACAAACAAGGCATCGTTGATCCTATGGAAGTGCCTACTTCCCTCATCTAGTGTGAGCTGAGGATATAAACCATAGATTTGATAGGTTCTTTAAATAAACTTAGTATTCAACCCGGTGAAGTATCCCATAGCAGTTGTGGCATAAACCAAGAACGATGTCATGTAAAAGCTTTTGAGAACAACACTCTACTCAATTGATAGAAAAATGGAGCTACTAATATGATCCCCCCATATGATAAATTTTTTATTCTTTTTAATGGTAGCGATATATAAGAACATCCACTCCTGAAATTCCTTCACGGAGGGAAGAATTAAGACTCTCATTAGTAGCACCATAATGTCACTGACCTCCTGAATGAATTCTGACTGATACATGGTCTTTGATATTTTGCAATACTCTTGGCCAGATAGGTTTTCAACATGACCTTCATGCACAACTCTTCTTCTTTGTCCCAATGTTCCACCACTGACTATGGTGAAATTGTGGCATAATCTTCAACATCAGGGAGTTTGAGAAAATCTTCAAAGAAATTAGGGTCCAAGTGGATCACAACTTTGCCATCAGCATCCTTCACTACCATGGATTCTTCATTGAAGTGGGTTGCGGTAGCTAGAACGAACTCTGGGAAATGCATGGATAAGGGAAAACTGGTAACAAGAGCAAGCCCATTGTCATATATGGCTTGCATCTAGGATTTCTTATTTAGGGCCTTCACCCTTGCCCAAAATTTTAGAAAATCAATTTGTCGAGATCGATGTCTCCTATGTTCCCCACGTCGAAAGATAAGAAAGAGTGAGGAACAACCTCGAGGAACAAATATTTCATCTTTTCCTTGCCCTTGGATGTAGAAGTAGACATCAAATTTTGAGTTCTGAAATGCCGAAGAAGAGAATTCTAAAAACCCAAAAATCTCCAACCTCTGAAAACCCAAAAATTAGAAACCCAAAGTGAAACCTTCAAAAACCCGAATTGGTGAAGTAAGAAATCACAGGTTTGAAAACCCAAATTGGAGACCTCCAAAAACTCAAAGTGAAAACCTCCAAAATGGAGAAGTCTGAAATCTTGAATTGGATAAGTCCGAAATGACAGTTCAAAACCTAAATTGGAGACCTCTGAAATCTGAATGGCACAATTCTCAAAAATGAGAAGCACCGAACAACCAAAACTCCTAATTCCGAAAAGAGAGTTCTCCAAAATTCCAATCTCCAAAATCTGAAAAACAAGAGGTGTTGAGAGGGAAAATTGAATAACTCGAGAGGATCTTTGCAAACTCTGAATGCCTGTAGAAACTCAAATCATGGAAACATGGCAAGAAATGAGTTTTTCATTTCCCAAGGTATGCAGAGGAGGAACAAAAGAAAATGAATAAGGAGGAAACAAAAAAATCTACTAGATGACAACATAATATCTATAAAATAGTAAAGAACTTGTTTAAACAATTGTAATTTTACACAAAAATGTAAAGTGTGATAGAAAGGACAAAATGTAATTTCTAAAAACTCTAATTTCTTATTATGTAGTTAAATATGCCTTAATATCGTATTTTGAGATTTTACAATAACAAAAAAGGGATGCACCATTATTTAATATTAAATACACGTGAAATTAAGATGAAAATTTAAAGATAGTTTCCAATAATTGTGGGGGAGAATCAAACTATATCTTCATGATTTGTAAGTATTATTTGGTTATAATGGGTTATGCATGTAAGTATAAGAGACTAAAATTTCCTATTGTCTACATATTTTTCCAAAAGAATACCAATTTCATACATCATGAACCCAAAAAGAATCATTTTGTATAAAAAGAATCCAATAACCTTGAAATTTTAGGAAAAATTTAGAAAATAGGTTAGAAGATCAAATTCACTCAAAGTAACAAAGACACAATGCCTTTACATGTCTAAGATATGTTGTTGGATATTTATCAAGATTTGTGCATTAAAATTGCATGTAAGACATATGTAAGAAATTTATTTCTATGCTCATTAGCACTTCAAGGTGAAATTAAAATATTGTCTTACAAAAAAATATATTTCTATTTTGCCATTCAAATTTGTAAGATTTGAAAAAAATACCTTCTTTAAGAAATCATGTCAAAACAATAAATTTCTCGCCTTATTGTCCAAAAATTAACCCTCCACTTTTCAATCTAAATGTTAGTGATATCAAAAATGCAAAGTATGAGAACAAGAGAAAAATGGTTTGCCACAAGCCCTAATTTTGTATTGGGGGATTTTAGAATAATGAAAAAGGGATGCACCATGATTTTTACTAAATGTAAATGAGAAACAAAAGTTACCATTTTGGCACCTATGATGCAAGTGTGGTGCAAAATTGGCACACATTTTACACCACTTTTGCACCACATATTAGCATAATTTTTTTGTCACAAATCAAGAATGAGAAACAAATAACTGATGTGAATTTGACATAATTCATGATGTTATTTTCACTCTATGTAGTATTTATTGTTATGTGTCACAAAGTGTACGTGAAACATTTTTATGCTTGATGAATGCATAATAATTTGGTACTTTATTTCTTGTTCTAAGTGAGGCACATATTTCTAATTATACGAGTCATATTCAAATCAAATATTGTGGTCCAATTGTTTATGGAATGAGAATAGATTTTTGTAAGTCATTTTTGTCATAAAAATTGAATAAGTGTCCAAGAAGTGTAGATGATTACATGCACAAACGTGTGCACGCATGAAGGAATAATGGTAGGGCACAAGAGAGCACACGTAAATGTTGAACAAGGTAGCATGTGGTACTATGCACTCAGGAGATAAAGTAAGGACTTAGCCAATTTTCTAGAACATGCTAAAAATAGAGTTGGAGTGCCACCCAAGTAAAGATCCAGAAATAGAGAGAAAAGTAAGGAGACATGAAAGCCAAGAAAGGGAAAAGAAAGCACATGCATGGATCCAACTAATAATAGGATTAAAGAAAGTTGTATAAATAGGATAATCTATTATTAGTGGCTTTTGTAGAAGCATGCAAGCTTTATATGCATGGCTATTTTTAAGAATGTAAGCATGTAAGTTATTTTGAGAGCACACTATTATTAGGAGAGTGCATGGGCGGTGAAGGGAAATTCCCACCCCTATATATACCTGATGTATGTCATTGTTCTAGTGCGCCCGTCCTAGGTTAGATATTTGGAGTTCAAAATAAGTATGTTGTCTTGATACAAATCTAAGGGTTTTGATGGCCACACGCATGGTCCTACGCACTATTGTATTGACTAAGTAACAATTTCCATGTTATGTAATTGCTTAAGGTTTTTATGGATAATTGTGGTTGGATAATGGTTGTTAACATATCTGAATATGGTGTCATAATGATTCAGTTGATCTTGGTTATTGTTTAGATTGTTCATCTTCCTTATTATATGTGTTTCCAAAATGACATGGGTGTGATGGTTATCTATGTTTGAGTGGTTTATTGATTATTAACATGATCATTTTTTACACTAACTTCATGGAAATCATAAAAAGGAGGGACCTGGTAGTTGTGTGTGCTTTGGGTGAGAATTCATATATGTCTGAATGAGGTGTCAACACACATAGTGTGTGTGTGAAAACAAGAGACTAAATTATAGTTTCATTTCTAATACCTCTTTTCAATTTGTTGGATAAGATGTTGCATGCAGATGGTGTATCGACTGTCTTTGGAGAGCATTGAGAGTTGGGTAGAAGATGACCAAGATAAGTTTGCACAGAGATATAACACTAAACCTGACTTCAATGCATGAAAGTGGGTAGAAGAGAATATTTATAACTTCATGTATGAGATGTTCTTCAAATTTTTCTCGGTAGAGTTATACAAATGGTTGGAAAATTACGCATCAAACATAATTTATTTCCCTAGGCCAAGATTTTGGACACAGGAAGACTACTAGAATCTTTTTGATTCAACTGAGATGTGGAATAGAGTTTTGGATCATTGGTGGGAATGTTTGTTGTGAAACTACACCTTAGAGTACACGATTTCCTTATATTCTTTCCTAAGGAAATGGATTTAAAATTTTTACACAATCCTAGAGCATTCTATTTGCACACGATACCCTTAATTATCAAGATCTTGATGATAGAGTTGGGATTGAAATTATTACCTATAGCTAGCTAAATCCCCACTGCACTCAAGGGCAAGATCTGGTGTGGATAAGGATGATGACAGACCTAGTGGAGGAAAGAAAAAGAAGAGAGATGACTTAACTATAATTAAGCGTCGAGATGGATATTGAAGTAGCAATGTTGTCGAGAAGAATGACGGCTCGTGAGGGTTTTGAAATACTTGTGGAAGATAAGGATCTGCTACATCATGTCCTCTTGAAATTGGGAAAGCATAGTAAAGATACCCCATCATCCTTGGGTGAGATCACATCGAAAGAGATAATGAGGACCGCATGCACACATCGACCTAGCATGGTTACCTAGCCCTTATGCAAGTTGTTCCAGTTCGGAGGTATTTGTTGAAAGGCATAATTGTGAAGGTAATAGTACAAAGTATCCCCACATGGAGAAGGAGATATAGTTAGATATAATTTCATGATAACTTACTAAGTGCATCAGACTAGGAACACGCCCATGATAGTGTAGTAGGAACCACTATTTGGGAGTGTACTTGGAGGATTATTTACACGTGTGTCATCTAGACAAATTGTTGGCATGTAGAATGTTGGAATAAGTTCTATAGGTGTTGTGACAACATAGACAATGGGTGTCCAATTCAATACTACAATTGGGACACAAGGAGTTCATCCACAGGACCATAGGCCATGGTAGGTGGTGCGAGAGGCTCAAGAGGATCAGGTTAGCCATCTTACGGAGGGAATCCTGGTAAGGGTTTTAGATCTCATTTTGGTCCTACCTCGGGTAAGGTCCACAACCACCACTAAATTAGCCTTATTAGACACCACCTAAACAACCACAAAATCATACATCCTAAGTATTATTTGAGATGTCTCTTCACTTATTAGATTATAGAGGTGTGGAGGATGCAACAGAGAACGTGCACAAATGTGAACTACTATGGTGCGATAAAGTAATTACAACTCTAGATAGAAAGATAAGCCAATTTTCCACCACATTTTAGGAAGTGCACATATTTGGTATAAAAGTATGATCCACACTAGACTGCGGTGGATTATGATGCATTGTAAAACCAAATTTTGGATGAATTCCACATTCTAGAGTCCGAATAGCATAGCATCGGTGTGTTCAAGGAAATCAAGCAAGGTTTTTCTAAAAGTGTGAGGCAGTATGATGCACGTTTTAATACTTTATTTTCCAAGCTATATTATGATATCCATCCAAGTAAGCACACATAGTGGTTTGTTAGAGGATTGTTGACTCCATTTTGGAGAGCTCTATCTCATAAGACATATGTAGATCCACCTGAGGCCTTGGAAGAAACTCTGTGGGTTGAAGTGGTTGGGAGTGTTGATACTAGAGTAAGCTCTTTTCTTGAGGCACATATCATAGCAATGGCTAACAGCTTGGGAAAATATCTCCACTAATTCAACATATGAGACACGAAGTGGGCTATGGTGCACCGATTGTGAAGTAGACTAGACATACAAAGGATAGCTATTCACATAGGATGGTGCACACTTTCTTAAAGTATTATGATATTTTCCACAAGAATCATGACATCCAAATATTTCAGCTCTTGAAACACACAAAAATGAAGAATGTATCCATGTACTCGCAAGATTTGTGATACACATGCATAATACAAAGGATTTTTGGATGATAGATCAAATATATGAGATATGTGAGACTAGATAAAGGTAAACCACTATAGCAAGTAGTTTTCAGTGTAGGAAGCTCAACCCGCTTGAAGGGTGCAGCGGTGAAGGTGGATTCTACGGAGGATATAAGAGTAGAGGCCATGGTGGTAGAGGTATATTTACACGTGGGACTTGTTATAATTGTGGGTTCCTAGATTGATTATCGAAGAGAGTTCTCATACTATGGTATGTGAATACTATTGAAATAACATAAGGTTGAGGTCTATCTTAACCTTTATGAGCATATATGTAAGAATAAGAAGGAAAAAGGTGTGGGAATGATATAGGTGCAAAGAAAAAGAGTGATTAATGGATGCCAAAGAATATGCCCGATCCCGAGTTACACCCTTCATGGGTCACTACTCGCGTTGAAGTATTGCACGTGTGAGCCTCTTAAGGATAAACCTCTCATTAGGATAGAAGAGGTTATGTATGCCAAGTATCCTGATGGTACCCATCAGAAGGAGGTTTACCAAGAAACTATGGGGGTCATCGAGGAGCTACAACGTGAGATACAATGCTTGAAGAAGTAGGTGTGAGAGAGAGAGAATGTGTGAAGAACATTGAGCTCACATAGAAAGATGTAGATAATCTGAAGGAGGTATGTAATATTATGCGGTAGAAGAATAACATCCCACTATTAGGGGAATGGTTACGCAAGAAGGTTCCACACGCTAGAGTTGAGCACAAGTGACATATTCTCCATGTAAATTTACCACCACAAAACCATGAGTATGAAAAAAATTACCTTGGATGCAGTGATTAATGGTTGGATGGTGAGTAACATTTTGATTGACACATACACCGAGGTGAATGTCCTAACTTTGGATGCATGGAATCAAATGGGAAGACCACCATTGCAGCCATCTTCCAATGTGTTGTATATGGAAAACAAGATAAGAGACATGCCTATTGGGTTTTTTAAAAATGGTTCAATTACCATTCAAGGAGACAAATTTAATGGATATTTTGAAGTATTGGATCCGGTTGAAGAAAATAATTAAGCAACATTACTTGGGCATCCTAAGTGTTATGAAAACAATGTAGACTTGCACTTTAACAAGAGATACATCCATTTTACAAATAAGGATGAACACATAATCATACCCCTAGATGATGTGAAGGATTTATCCTATACTGAGCCACTAAGTGAAGAAGAGTTGAATAGAATTTATGCGCACATAGTGAGAGATCCCAAGACTGTGGAACCATCCAAGGAAGGCATATTTCGGTGGTAAAACGTGCACTTGCTAAGTGATACTACTAGTGTTTCTTGTGTTAATTGGGACCAAACATATGAGATAGTCGTGTGAGATGAAGGGAAGAGTAACTAGGATGATCAGGTCATGCATGGTCAAGCGCATGGGAAAAACTTAATTACCTAGGTATACTAGTGAAGAGAAGCCTGAATATTTTTTGCGTGCCATGGAGGAGTAGTGGAAGAATGAAAGTGATCAAAGGAATATGTTGGTTTATACATTTTGTAGAATGACAATGCGTTGGTGGGTGACATAAAGATATAATCTATTGGGCTAGTGAGAAATGAGAATCACCTTGTCAACAAGGTTTTCTCGGAAAAATGTGCCTAGACTTATCTGTGAGTATGATGGGAAGACTCAGTTTTAGTACATGTCCATAACTATGAGATATAATGGGCATAAGGATAGGAGGCCTTACCACCATCTTTTTGGGTACATAATTTCTATTCCACTCTGTATGGTCAAGCATAGGCATGGTATGTGCACGAAGAGCTCGAAAAAGAGATTGCAAGTTTGTGAGATATGAATGAAGGTATGGTTCATACTTTCAATTATTTTCTAATAAACCTCTAGTTCATGAAGCCTTGCAGATCATGAAGTGCATCACATTGGGGAATAATGCAAAATTAGAGGATCTCATGTTCCAGTTACATGGAGAACTCGATCCTCGAGCATGCATGGAAACAAAGGAGACATAAGAGATGCAACTGAGCCATGCTTGGAAAGAGAAAGAGAAAGGAAAGCTAGTCTACTTAATTGATGATGACAAGGTGGAGAATTTGGATGTTAGCCACATAGAGGGTGCGCACAAGGTACTAGACACTAAAGATGAAAAGGAACGCATGTACCATGTTTCAATGAAGACAAAGAAGGTAAACATCAATATAAAAATGCACCTAAGGAAGCCATCATTAGAGATTATTGGTCCAAATAGGAGGTAGAAAAGATCATTGAGATTTTGTGTGACTTCTAATATGTTACCATGAGCTAAAAAGAGTGCTCCCCTCATTGGGAGACAAAATATTAAGTTGAAAGAAGGCATGTTCCTGGTTTGGAAGAGGCCCTATAGAATGAACCCAAATATGCACGTAAAGGTGAAAGAAGAAATTTATAAGATGATCAAGTTTGGCATCATTGAGCCAATTAAGGAGTTTGAGTGGGTTATCCCTATGGTTATTGACATTAAGAAGGATGGGAAAATCATGATTTGTGTAGATTACCAAGAACTTAATTCTTCGTATTTCATAGATCATTTTCCCATGCCATTCACAGAGGAGATAATTGAAGGAGCTAAAGGGCACGAAATCTACTCTTTTACTAATGGGTTCTCATGCTATCATTAGGTGTAAATTGTGCATGAGGACTAGGAAAAGACCATTGTCACCACCAATGTTAGGAAATCATGTTTAGTGTTCACATATATTATATATTGTAATATGAATAATTACATGAGTTGTTATTAACAACTCGTGTTATTTAGAGAGTGTATTGTTACGTGAGTAACAATCACTCTTGATATGGATTTTTGGGTGTTTTAGTTGTTGAGCCAAAAATCCTAAAATATAGGAGATTCTTGGCCTATTTACTTTGTATGTAGACCCATTTGATTTAGACAAAAAAATATACAATTATTATTTCCTTGATTTAATTCTACAACTTTGCCCAAATTCTACTTCGTATCGAAGCAGGTTGCTTGTGTACATATCATGGAATTCTGATATTGTTCAAGGGGTAGTGGTGTTGTGCTATTTCCCCATTGAATGAAATTTGTAAATCAATTGTAGTATTAATATAGTGTGATCTAGAAGGAGTTTTGCAGACCGCGGCCTTGTGGAATATGCTTCATAAATTTGCATGCAATGATTTTCATCAATATTGAATCATTCAAGAAGTTTTAGGCATGAAGAAAGCTCCAAATTCATGTCCAAATCAGTCATGAAAAACTTTTAGGTCAGGTTCTGAAAGTAATTATTTTATACCATTGCAAAGATATTGAAACTACCTTTCCAATGCATTAAATAGTTTGCAAATTAGAGATTTGGTCATCAAGTTATGAACAAATCATTGTGAGTCACTTCAACTCAAAATCAATCGTTAGTTTTTACACAACTATTTTTGATTGGCTAATATTTTCAATATTTAGCAAAGACTATAGTTTAATTTTTTTATTTTTCTATAGTTTTTGTGTAATAATTTCATTTTAATGGAAATTATTACATTTTTGACCAAATTAATATTTTTCTGGCACCAGTTCTTCAGGATTTTGATGTTTTTAGAATCCTCATTTCCTCCCAATTCTAACAAGTGGTCACACGATAAATTTTCTTTCCATTTGGAGAATTTTTTTTAATCGTTGATATAATTTTAATTAAATTGAGCCTTTTTATGAAAAATTGTGTCCTTAGTTACTTTTACACGGTAACTCAAAATCGAATGCCATTGTTTGCAAAAGTGTTTATTTTTTCATTCCTATCACATTGGTTATAATTTTGGGAGAAAATACCAATTTTGAAAAATACTCTCTTTTGAACCTCATCAGTCAATGTCAAAATTGTAAAAATTTGCCTCACGATGCATTTTTAGTGCTACCCGATGTCCAGGGAAATTATTCAGATTACATGTTCACATTACTTTGAGTTAGTAGTGTCATTCATTGGAGGTTGGAGGAAACAAAGGAAGGAGGGCAATCAATACCTCTCGTTAGTCGCCAATGATGGGGCCACATTTTGGTATGGTGGCATCTCTTTTTCAGTTTGATTTGATTTTCTTTTCTGTGTTCTTGGTTGTGTGAATAAATGGAAATTTACATTGTGGGGGGGGAACATTTCACCAATGTTCAATTTCCATTTTGTGCCTAAAATAGCTAAAATCAAGGGCATCTCCCAGTGACAATGGCGCTTTCCTATGTTGTTTCGATTAAGTGGCGGCGATCGACAACAATGGCTATAATTAAGAACATTATGATACTTATAGGATGTGTTGTGAATTATTTTCCAGATTTCAGTTTTTGTTCGATTGGTGTGTGATTTCATTCCCTTGCTATGATTGAAATGTAGAGGGTGTGTACTTTAGAATCTGTGAATAGTTTTATAGGAGGAAATTTGACTACGTGATCCTTTGACTATCAGACGGTCCTCCGACTATCGTACTTCATTAGATGACAATAAGCTGGTGAATAAATTCACTTGGAGAGGTGATCATGATCAGTTGGTGAACTAGAGAGGTGATCATGTGCAAAGCGTAGATCCAAACAACAAGATCTAAACCAAGTAGTATGCAAACCTAAAAGTATGCGGAGGCATACGATTCTATTTCCAGTTTTTTCAGATGTGATGCTTCCCATGTAAACACTAAGGGGGAATGTTAGGAAATCATGTTAAGTGTTCACATATATTATATATTGTAATATGAATAATTACATGGGTAATTATTCACTACTATGTAAATTATTTATTATTAACAACTCATGTTATTTAGAGAGTGTATTGTTACATGAGTAACAATCACTCTTGATATGGATTTTTAGGTGTTTTATTTGTTGAGCCAAACTCCTAAAATATAGGAGATTTTTGGCCTATTTACTTTGTATGCAGACTATTTGATTTAGACAAGAAATATACAATTATTATTTCCTTGATTTAATTCTCAGTAACTTTGCCCAAATTCTACAACCAAATGGGGACATTTTGCATAAACTGTGTGATGCCTTTTAGATTAAAAAATGTGCCCACAGGTATTCTTGTGGATATTTGTGCAATATTTTCATGACTTCATTCATAAGTTCTATCTCAATGATTGGACTGTTTATGGGTTGGTTAAAGATCATTGTGATAATCTAAGGCTCGTGTTTGAGAGATGCATGTAGTTAAACATCTCTCTTAATATTAAGAAGTATATCTTTACATTACCGTTGGAATATTTTGGGACACATCATTTGTAAGGGTGGATTATTGGTAGACCCAACTAATATTACAGTGATTTTGGGATTAGAGGAGGCTACAAACCAGAGTGAGGTGCACGGACTCTTGGGGCATACTAGTTATTATAGAAATTTTATCAAGGGATATGTAAAGATTTTTGTGCCTCTTTTGATTAAAATAAATATGTAATAAATGCCTAATATGATTTTATTGTAGTAGTAAATAAATGAACAATTAAGTACAATGTAGATCCAAGCAAACAAAGCCGAAAGTATGAAACCCTAGTTGCAAAATGAAGGGAATAAAATACTTAGCTGATTTGTAATATTGTCGAGGGTAGGCCGAGCTGAATAACTGATAAAATGGAAATAAATAATGTCACAATCATGTTCAAAAAATTGTGTGATTGTTGAATGAGACCAAACATGGGCACCCACAAAAGGATCATGAGTGCCCACTGCGCAGCTCTGATCCCGATTTTGGGCTCTAGTGTCTGCAAGCAGTTCTCAAGATCTGAATTTTTCTAGGTCAAAAGAGTATCACAAATATTCACTTTTGGTCACTCGAGATCACACCAAGATCATTGAGGTTTTTAGAAACCTATAAAACCCTCGAATAGACATCAAATCCTAAATAGGAAAGCTACAAAATGAGGGGTTAGAATTTCCTTAGCTATCACAATGGTGAACTTACGACGGTAGTGTTGCACTACATCTTAGACCCAATATAGTTCTCTATGTGTGTGGAATTGTACCCTAGGTTTCTCTTGTGTGTGTCACACTTGGATAGTGAAAAATTAGCTAGATGTAGAATGTAGTAAATGTGTGCATGGAATAAAATTAAATTCCCTCCTATAAAGTGTGATGCAGAAAACTAGCCTTTGTGTCCCTTGTGATGGAGCTAGATGGATGAAATAAATCTCTATTAGACCCCTAGAATATTGGCCAAGTATGAAGGTGCATAGGTGCACAAGGTCCCAGTTATGGAATGGTGCACAAGGCAAAACCATGTAAGAGAAACGTATAAGGAGCATGTAGCACATGCGACGCACAAAAGGATTGGAACTTAGTCATTTTGGACGTCCAAGTAGAACACATGAAAAGCATGACCCGGTTGCGCATGGATAAGATGCCATCCTAGCGACAGGTTGGCCTAGGACGGAGCATGCTTATGGTCGAATCTTCTAGAAGAACATCATGGAATAAAGTGGAGAGCTCGAGGCACGGAGAAGCATGCTCGCATGGAGGACCACATTTAGACACTTGGCACTGGATCTGAGGGTGCTGGAGGACGGGTCGGTAGTCTAGGAAAGCTATAAATACAAGCACCTATAAAGATAGAAATACATAGACACGAGACATATAGACATAGAGAGAGTGAGCGAGCTCTACGAAATGTTTTGAGGACTCTGTTAGTGAATGGTTGTATTCGGGAGAGAATGCATTAGGCCTAGGGGTTGTAAATTTTCTTTTGGGAAGTGTAGTTACATTAAGTCCAGTGTAATGCATGACTGTGGTCTGCTTCTCTGCAACCCTCTATAATGGTTCCATGGATGTAATAAGGTTACTTGTTATAATATATACATGAATATCAATGGTTCTAATGCATATTTCTCTCTTATGAATTCTCTTTCCTTTCATGCTAAGTATGAATGCTTGTATGTTTCTTTTTGTCACAATACATGTTATGGATTCTATTAAACTCTTGATCTGAAGTGACTGTAAGGATCTAGAGGCCATTTTGAGCCCTATGGTTCTTGTATGTCTTAAAATTCCCTTCTGAAATCTTTTACACTAATCATAGATGATGTTTCCCACTAAACTCACATAAAAGAGAGACTTGGTACCCACACGTGCCTCGGGTGAGTGCTCAAATTTCGCTAGGTGATAGGCCGACATGCATGGGGTTCCTTTCTTTTGTGATAGGAGTAAAAATGACTACATCTTGGTTCCATTGCTGGGACCTCTTTTCAAAGTTGTAGTGGGATTTAGCATACATCATGATCTGTGTAATGAGTAATGACAGAGTGGTTAACGTTGGAAAATGTTGAATCATGGTTCAAGAGCATGGAGGATGAATTTGCTCAGAGATTCAACACTAGACCTGAGTTTAATGCACGTAGATGGGTAGAAGAGAATCTCTACCATGATCTGTATGAAACTTTTTCTGCTATTTCCCTATGGAACTGTATGAATGGCTCTCAGCCTATGCTTTTACATCAAGCTGGTGTTATAGATCGCATGTGTGGACCCAAGAAGAGTACCAAAGGCTACAAGATGTAGATCTGACATGGACCGTGTTGTGGATCATTGGTGGAAAGGAGTATTGGCTAGCTACACTCTGGAGTATGCCATTTCCACATATTCTTGTCCGGAGGTTATTGAATTTAAGTTTCTAAGGGAGCCCAGAGGATCATTTTTTATGTGTTGTCCCTCTAGCTTTGAATATCTCGATGATTACCATGAGTTTAGAGGCTATCCCAATGGTTGGCTAAACCACTCTAAGCACTGAGTGAGGAAGCTATGGTGGAGGAAGATGGCAGATGTTATGGAGGAGAAAGAAAGGGAGGAGAGATGACTCAAGTATGGTGAAGCACGTTAAAGAGAGATTTCTAGATGACATCGAGTTTGTAGGTGTGATGAATGTGTGGTAGTAGACATTACAAGAAGGATTTGAGGTTCACGCTGAGGATGTGGAGCCTGAGTAGTCTATACGACCCCATCTTGGCAAGCGCGTGAGAGAAACCCCTTTGGCTTTTGATGAGAGTTCGTCACACGGAGAAAGAAGAACCATTGGCATGCATCTGAGCCCACCTAGTGACCGAACCCTAGCACTTGGTTTTCCAAATTAGGGGATAATATTGCTAATCCAGATTGATTACATTGGAGGTGATTGTTCTATGCCCAGGAGGTATAATTTCTTGTTTGGTACTTCTATGGCTGCAAACACCAGCCCAGTGTTAGGAATTTTTGGGCAAGGTATAGGCACACAAGTTTTTGGTCACACGTCTGGAAGTGGCACGGGGTATACTATTTACAAGTGGGGCATTTTCACAGCACCGTAGGTGTGTAGCTCGGAGAAGCTGTGGGAACCCTTGGCACGACCACTTCAGGACCTAGTGGGCTTGGTGGATCTGGTGGTTCAGGTGGAGTAGGAGCTGGTGGGTCTGGTGGGTCTGTGGTTCAGGACACAGTGGATCGGCGGGAGAAAACATAGGCGAAACCAAGGATCTGATGGAGGAGGATTTAGACCCCAACCACCCCCACAAGTTTTCTTTGAAATGTCTCTACATTTTCCCAATTATAGAGGTACGAGGATGCTTTATGGAACATGTTCACAAGTGTGAACTGCTATGGTGCATGAAGGGTGTCATCACCCCCGAGAATAAAGGCTAGTCAGTTTACAACCACGTTGCAAGGGCACACACATAGCTAGTATAGGAAGTATGACCCTCATTAGAAATTAGTGGATTATACTACCTTAAAGAATGCATTCTTGGTAGAGTTCCATATTCCTGAGTTTGAGCAGAAGAGCATCATTGCTTTGAAGGGGATTCAACAAGGAATGGAAGAGAGTGTGTGGGAGTATGATGCACGCTTTAAGACTCTCTTGTCTAAACTATCATATGATATCCATCCTTCACAAAGCATGCAAAATGGTTTTGGAGGGTTGATCACCCCTTTTAGAAGGGCCTTGTCTCATAAAACATTTATAGACCTCACGCAAGGCATTAGAGGTTGTCCTACGTGCCGAGGCTGTTGGTAGTGTTGATCTTGGTGTTAGCTTGTTCTTGAGGCTCGGTTGCTGCTATGGCCAAGCAGTTGGAAAAATTATCTCATGAACTCAACCCATGAAACTCATAGTGGTTTTGGTGCATAGATTGTGAGATAGAGGGGCACGTTAAGGATAATTTCCCCCAGAGGACAGTACATGCTTGTGGTGGTAGAGTGTGAGATTTGTCATGGGGACCATGATGCAAGTAGATGTCCCTTGTGTAGCACACAATCAGGAAGAATGTATCTTGTTATTGTAAGATTTTCACTTCTACAACCCATGATACTAAGGATTATAGGCTCATTGATCAAATCCATGAGGCCATCGATCATGGGGTGTGCCAAACTAGCATTGCAAGTAGTTCTAAGGGTGATGATCACCGTTATGAGGAGCGCGTAGATGGAGGCATGCGTGGAAGAGGTTTTCGAGGAGGATTCCATGGTCATGGTAACCATGGAGGAGGAAGGAGTGAGTTCCCATGTGGAACCTGTTTCAACTGTGGATCTATAGAACATTACAAATGGGAATGCCTGGATCTATTGTAGTGCTTGTGGTGCGGAAAGAAGCATAAGTATGAGGAGTTCCTGAATTGTTTGAGCATATGAATCAGCAAGCACTGAAGGATAAGGGCGTTGCAATGGTTAGTATTAAGAAAGTAAACATACAATGGATGCCTTGAGTAACACGGGATGAAGGTTTGGAACCTGTCTTGGTAACAACAAGGGTAGAAGCCACACGTGCAAGAGAGGTACCAAGATAGAAGAACCCGTTTTCAAGGGAGGAAATCATTCATGGAAAGTATCCAGACCCCACACATCGAAGGAGATATATCAAGACACCATGGATGTTATTTGAAGCTTACAAGGGGAGATCTAGTGTCTAAAGGAGAAATCCAGGAAGGAGGAACAAGGAAGGAGGGTCGAGGCACAAAAGGATGACCTGGATGAGGTCAAGGAGGTGTGTAAAATGCTAAGGTAGGAGAATATCATTCCCTTGCTAGGATCATGGTTAAGAGAGAAGGTACCACGCACCAAAGGAGAACACAAGAGACATGTATTACACGTGAACCTTCCCCCTCACAACCTCGAATATGACAAGGAGATTATGTTGAATGCAATTGTAGATGGATGGCTCCTTAGCAATATCCTCATTGACACAAGTGCGGAGGTTAATGTTCTAACTTTAGATGTATGGCATCAGATGGGAAGACCTACATTACAGCCATCTTCAAATGTGTTGTATATGGAAAATAAGACTAAGGAAATGCCCATCGGTGTCTTAAAGGATGCAACTATTACTATCCAGGGAGCCAAGTTTACTGGGGACTTTGAAGTCTTGGCACTCACCGAGGTGGACAATTTCCCAACACTACTTGGGCACCCTTGGTGTTACAAGAACAATGTGGACCTTGATTCACAAAAGGTACATCAGCTTCGAGAACAAGGAGGAATGGGTCATTATACCCTTGGCTGATGGGAAGTCGGTACCCTATATTGAACCATTGGGGAAGAAGTTCGGATAGGATATATGTGCACTCAATTAGAGACCCTGAGATGATACACCCTACTAACGGGGTTATCCAATTTGAAGATGCTCAGTCAATAAGTGATACCACCACCGGCATGTGACAATTGGGTGCATGGGACTTATGAATTAATGGGATGGTAGTTGAGAGGGTTAGTGACCAAGGTAACAAAGGTGTGCACAGTTAGGCACCTTAGAGGAAAAGAACTGCCCAAGTATTCAGGAGGATCCTTCCCTGAGATCTTTTTATAGGAGGTGGAAGCTCAGTGGAAGGATGAGAAGGAATGGAGGGGATGTCAAGTTATTTCTTTCTTGGAACAAAAGCTTGGTGGTGGGTTACGCATTAGGAAAGCCTTTTAGAGTGGCACGAGGTAAGAATTTCTCTCTCATCGATTTTCTAGGAGCAATGTACCCACCATCATCAAGGAGTACTATGGGAAGAATCCCACCTCTTTCCATATCCAAGAGTGTGAACGGGTTTGGAGAGAAGGTGTGGAAGCTTTGCCACCATCCCTCTGGGTGTACAAGTTGTATTCTACACTACAAGGTTGTGCGCATGCATGGTATATTCATTCGAGACACGCCGCCAGACAAGGAATTGGCAAGAGCTCACGGTTGACCTTATTCAAACCTTTGAGTATCGGAGTACCAAACCATTAGTTGATAAGGCCTTGTAGGGTATCAAGTGCCTTACCATGGGGGATAGTGCTAGGATGGAAGATAGGCTATTGGAATTACTAGGTGAACCAAGATTGGGGGTATGCTTTGAAGAAGAAGTAGAGGAAACAAAAGAGTTACAGCTTGAGTGCGCATGTTTGGAAAAAGAAAAAGGAAAGTTGGTGTATGTGATTGATGGAGAGGAATTGGAAAGCTTGGATGTTAGCCATTCGTAGGGATGCGCAAGGTAGTAGACAGTGCAGATACCCACGTGCGTGCCTACCATGAGCCCTTAAAGATGAAGAAGGTTAACATTGGTTCAGGAGAAGAACCTAAGGAAGCTATTATTGGAGATTACTTGGTTGGAGAAGGAGGTATCTAAGATCATTGATCTGCTACGCAAATTTGAGGATTTATTCCCACGTGAGTACCATGAGCTCAAAGGCGTTCACCATTCCTTGGGGAGATGAAGATAAAATTGAAGGACGGTGTGCACCCGGTTAGGAAAAGGCCTTACCAGATGAATCCCAATTTATGCGTGAAGGTTAAGGAGGAGATAGACAAAATGATAGCTTCTGGGATCATTGAGGCAGTGGAAGAATTAGAGTGGATAAGTTTGATGGTAATCAGCATCAAGAAGGATGGGTGGATTAGGATCTATGTGGATTATAGGGAATTGAATGCAGTTTGTGTCATTGATCCATTTCTGACCCCCTTCACTGAATAAATTTTGGAAGGAGTCACTGGACGTGAAATCTATTCCTTTACGGATGGATTTTCAGGGTACCACCAAGTCCAGATTGCAAAGGAGGACCAAGAGAAGATAAATTTTGCCACCGAGTGGGGAAGTTTTTCATACATGGTCATGCCCTTTGGGTTGAAGAATACACTTGCTATCTTTTTGCACATAGTGGTGTAAGCATTCCAAGACTTCATCCATAAGTTTCTTCAAGTCTATTTGGATGATTGGACAATATATGGTCTGGTTAAAGACCATTGTGACAATTTAAGGCTAATGTTTGAAAGGTGTAGGTAGTTGAGGATATCCCTCAACATCAAGAAATGTGTGTTTTCTACACCCTTTGGGACTTTATTGGGGCATATCATATGTAAGGAGGGCTTGTTTGTAGATCCCACTGAAGTTGCAGTTATTGTGGGGTTAAGGGAGCCTACTATCCAGAGCGTAGTGCGTGGATTCCTTGGGCATAATGTCTATTCCATGAAATTTATTAAAGGATATGCCAAGATCACCATACCTTTAGAGGAGCTGCTTAGACATAAAAGTGCCTTCCAATGGGGAGAGGCACAACAAAGGACATTTGATACATTAAAAGATAGGCTTATCAACGTGCCTATTTTACATTTTCCCTCTTCAGACAAGCCCTTTCATGTCCATGTAGATGCCTCAGGGACTGCCATTGGAGCAGTGCTTCCATAGCCAGGTGAAGGGATTATTGATCATCCTCTATGTTTTGCAAGCAGGAAGCTGACACCACCGAGTAGAATTATACCACAACTGAGCATGAGGCATTGTCAATGATCTACATGCTTTTCAAGTTTAGACAATATCTGCTAGCAACACCCTTTGTGTTTTACACCGACCACATGACATTAAAATATTTGGTGAACAAGCCCATCCTACAAGGGCGTATATGTTAGTGGGTGTTGTTGTTTCAAGAATTTGAATTCACCATTGTAGTAAATCTTGGAAAAAGCAATTATGGGCCTGATCATCTGTCAAGAATTGATTCAAGGGAGGACACGCAGAGTATTGAGGAAACAATGCCGATGTGTAGTCATTTAGGTTGTGGCATGTGGCCTCGGACTTGGAAGAGATTGCAATAATTTTGAGAGAAGGTGTGGTGCCGGAAGGAATGAATACTTTAGAGAAAAATTAGTTGGCCATACGCGTCGTGCCCTACATGTTAATTAGTGGAGATTTATACAATTTGGGATGTGATGAAGTTTTGCACGTGTGTATTAGAGCATGAGTGCTTGGCCATCATGGAGGAAGCACACAGAGGAAGTGCGTGTGGGCATTATGCAGGTGATGCCACCACACATAAGATATTAATGGCAGGTTTGTGGTGGGAAACTCTATAAAATTATTATAGAGACTATTGTAAAGCATGTGATCATCCTTGGAAAACCAAGAAAGAGAGATGAAATTCCTTTGTGCCATATCCCTAGCACGAGCCTTTTGAAAAATGGGCAATAGACTTTGTAGGACCTATTGCACCAACGACGCATAGGACTAGGTCACGTTATGTCATCACTTGCACGGATTATCTGACAAGGTGGGTAGAGGCATCTCCAACTAAAGATTACACATCAGCAACAACGACAAGGTTCTTGTGGGAGAACATTATCACGAGGTATGGATGCCCGTTGAGTTTGACCAGCGATAGGGGTACGCATTTCTTGAATGAGACCATGAGGATCCTATTATCAGAGTTCATGGTAGCTCATCACAAGACTACGCCCTATCACCCATAAGAAAATGGAACCGCGAAGCATTCAACAAAATACTGAGTCATACCCTAACCAAAATTTGTGATGTCGGAAGACAAGATTGGGATGACAAAGTATCAATAGTATTGTGGGCTTACAGGACAACGTATAAAAGGATGAACAAAGCCACACCTTTTCAATTGGTGTTTGGCATGGAAGCTATCTTACCAGTTGAATTTATGTTACCTTCTTTGTAAATAGTGCACATAGGAGGGTTAGCCGATGAACAAGCTACTGGAAGAAAGAATTGATGAGTTAATGAAGTTGGATGAGAGACGATCACTCGCCAGGTGGAGCCAAACAATAGAAAAAGAAAAGTAGAAGGCTTGGCATGATCACCACATTAGAAACAAGAAGTTTGAGGTTGGGCAGATGGTGTTACTATATGATTCTAAGTTTCTACGCCATCCCAGGGAAGTTGAAAGTCCATTGGTTGGGTCCTTACACAATCTCATACATCCTTGATTCAAGCGTGTGCTAGTTACAAGCATTGGATGGGACAAAGTTTCTTGGACACTTCAATGGGAGTAGGCTGAATCCCTACTATAAATAAGTCTTCTTGGTGTTTGTAAATAAGGCAGTTTTTCCAGTTAGTTTATAATTTTCCTTTATGCATTTTCCTTCCTTGTGTTTCCCTTTCGCGTTGTTGTTTTGTTTTGCGCCTTGGGCACTGGTAACCTTATTGTTATTTTGGAAAATTTGTGAGTGTGCAGAGGATCGTGCATCATTTTAAGTGTGGGGTGGAGAAGTGTGAAGGAGCGCATGATTAGTGTGCTAAGAAAGTTATGCTTGAAACGCCCTTTTGAATGGCCCGGTTGAAAGAGGTGTATGAGGAGAAAAGATGGAAGAAGAATGGTTGGTGCCAGGATAGAGCTACTTATAAATCCCATGTACTGAGGAGGAGAATGCACATTTAAGCAACACAAGGTAGGCAAGAGCAAGGATCAGGATAGAAGAAGTGCCTTCGGTGCGTGTTACGCATGCACAAGAGTCTCATGTCATGTTGGATTGATTGCGTGCCAAAAGGTTGGAGGAGTTTTTGTGCATGTTGGGAGCGTGAGTGAAAGCATCAAGATGGGCTTCGTTTGAAAAATCTTCATTAAATGAAAAATTACGGTGGTGGGTGAAGTAGCATTTAATGTTTAAAAAGAGAAAAAACTATAAGTAAAGGGTCAAGGCACTTTCATTTTCACTTTGTGAAATAGAGAAAGGAGTGAGTTTTATAAACTAGGGTTTCCATATTCGATCATGTAAAGAAAGATCTATGAGATTGAAGCGTGAGCAGCTAGTTTGAGTTTGCAAACTAGAAGGAAGGGGTTACATGGGTGTGAAAAGAGTTATGAGGAGGCACTTTGTCTTGTGGAATTTTGATCCCAGTTAGGGTTCGACAAACTAGGGCATGGGTTCAAGAGATTTATATCACGGATTTGAGACTGGAGGTTGGAAGAAGTAGGAAAAAGTAACAAGGAGGGAGTGGAGTGATAAGAAGACCTCGAAAATGGCACCCAAGAAAGGAAAGGGCAAGGAAAGGCCAAACAACAAGAACTCGACATGAACATAAATGAAGAATGGTATGCGGAGATGCAATACCCAGATGGGGTGATGATGGGTAAGGAGTGGGAATCCCACCGAGAAATGTGCCTGTAAGTGATTATAACCACCGAAAAACATGATAGAGAAGGAGATGGCACTAGAATTAGTATGCCCCACAAGTAAACGAACACCAGAGGGCTTGCCGATCTACGATGATGACGTGAAGGTCAAAATGGAGAAGGCAGGGTTGCTGTAACTCTATGAGTTACCTTATTTTGGAAAACTAGAGTGCATGTATCAATGGTTAATGTCGCGGTACACAAGGATTACTTCCACTTTGTAGGGTGTAAGATGCATGTCACTCCCCAACTTATCTCTCACTTCACAGGCCTTATATGTGAAGGAAACAACTTAGAGGATGACTTGAGCAACAAGGAGGCAATTCAGGAGACCATAAATGAATATTCCTGCAAGAAGGGATCATGGTATTATGATATTTTAGACATCAAGGACCCCGTGATGAAGATGGCTACACATTTGGTAACAAAGCTGAATGGCCAAGAGAGATGGACCCAGGTCAAGAAGCCTTCGCTGCATGTTTGCAGAAAAATTACAGAAGGCACTATATATAATTTTTCTGCTTACATTGCGAAGGAAATTATTAGTTGCATGAAGGAGGGGGATAGAATCCTTTTCAGCAACATCCTCCTGACCATTTTACTTTTAGAGATTGGAGTACCTAACACACTAGACAAGTTTGTATGGGAATACCCACCGAGGATCCTTCTCCCATGAAGAGATTTGAGAAGTATGCCTGTGACACAATGATGGCACCCCACAAGGTGTGACTAGAGAAATGGTATACGTGCCTGAGGAACATGTTTGGGGCAGAGTGGAGAATCCCTGAACAACTCCCAGTAGCCACTAAAGGGGAAGTGAGTTTTTGTCTATCAACATTTCTGCTTAGGAAAGTTCAAGCTGATAGATGAATCATGGAGCCCTTGGTGCAAACTTCCTTTGCATTCACTACTTAATACTTCCAAGCAGGAGTGAACAGATTTAAGGAATCAAAGAAGTTGAGGCTGGAACTAGGTAGTTTGGACCGGGAGCATAGAGAGATGCGAAGAGATTAAACTACCCCGGTGGAAAGCATGTGTACATGGAAAGGTACGTGCCACACGAGGTCTAGATGACAAGGCCAATAACACTACCCATTACGGAAGGATCCATGACCCACATGTACCTCTGTATAAGGCCAAATTTTGAAAAGGGTACGTGCTGAGAATGAAGTATCCATACTTGAGGATCCCATGGAGAGGAAGAAGCTGCGCGCCTTTAGAAGAGGGGAAGAGAAGATAAAGCACCAAGTGTGCAGACTACTCAGACAGTGAGCATGCCAATAACAAGCACCAAGCCAAGCACTTACATGCAGAGGAAGAAGTCCCCAGTGAAGGAAAAGACACTAGAAGTGGAGGCACCCAGGAAACCACTCACCAAGGAAGAGTCACCTGAGGAAGAAGAAGAGGTTGAATTCCCCGTCAAGGAGACACCTCTCAAGAAGAAGCAGAGGGTGGAAGAGGAATCTGACTCAGAGAAGACCGATAGCTGAGAGAAGTACATGGGTAAAAGAGAAGGTGAGAGTGAAGAGGATGATAGCAAGGAAGAAGAGCTTGAGAAGGACCAGGAGCCACATGTGTTCAACATGAACAACTTAGGAGAAGATAGCAGGGAAGAAAAGCAAGAGTTCATATTTGCGTGGTGCAAGGGTACACAGGATGAGGAAGGCATCAGAGATATGGAGGGGAATGAGGAGGTTTTCAGGGAGAATCAGGGAGCTATAATTTTCAAAAAGGAGTAGATCACTAAGGTGGCAGAGAGAGAGCAAGGAGAATGCTCGAGGCCACGTAGACCGTGTTGGAGTGCAACGCCGACATAGTGCTTTGGAGGAAGGAGAGGAAAAAAGCGATAAGGAGCATGACAACATGGGAGGAGGTCCTACTCTAATAATGAGATTCCCAAAGGCGTGAGCTCGGGCGGAGATCCTCGATACAAAACAAAGACAAGTAATGGGCTACATCAATGAATCCAAGAAAGTACTACACACGCGGTTCCGAGCATGGTACCCACAAAAAGAATTTTAGCCATAAGGTCATTTGAGAAGGAGGGCACGTACCTAGAATGAAGAAGATTCTCTCTTGGCCGTTTGAGTCCCACATTGATGATCCGGACTTCAAAGCCTACCAAGGAGCAATCATCACAAGACTTCGCAGTCTAAGGGAGCTAATCCCTTGGTGAATGTCCAAGAACTCTCGGATGAGAAAGTTTGTAATGTGCTCAACAAGGTCGCGTCGAGATAGAGGCTAGGCTCTTCACGTGTAATGAAAGAATAAGAGTAGTGGAGGAGAAACTAGGGAAGAAAGAGGATGAGATGGCAGAGAAGACCCAGAGCATGAAGTAGGAAGAGCCGATCAGCGCATAACTAAGGCGTGAGTTAAAAGAAGAAAAGATAAAGGTGCAGAAGTATACAAGAAAATGGAGTCTATCAAGGGCTCCATCCTTTTAAAGCACCCGACTTAGTGCTTCCCGCAAAAAAGTACTCATCCCTTCTGGAATGTATAGAAGATCTAACGTGCATCCTCACTATGGAGAGACAACTTTTGGCCCTGAGTCATCAAGAAATGACAAAGACGTTTAAAGAAGGAAGATAGATTGGTAAGTAGTAGCACTCATTGCAAAGTAAAACCAGTGCTCATGGAAGTTAAAGTCATCGCCCAATCTTATGAGGCTGCATATGATACCCGCATAGACAGGATAAGGTAGCAAGCTCCTTGGTTGCCACACTTGAAGCAGAGCTGAAGTAATTCCAGAGAAGAACAAAGGAAACATGGTGGAGAGGGACAAGGTTCTTGTCAAAGTGGAAAGCAAATATGAGGTGATTGAAGCTTTAAGAATTTCAATCAAGGCCTAGCTAAAATAACTATATCCTTAGATTACCAGGAGGATGGACACACTCGAAGACCTAGGCAAGGAGATGGAGAAGATCATGGACACTTTGGGAACCTGTGGATTTGGCCTTGAGTTTTGATGAGGTGAGCATCTTGGTTGGCGAGCTCTATTAGAAGGCACAAAGCGAGGTCGACATTTGGACAAGTTGGAGGCAAACTTACGGAGGGATTTCCCCAGCTTGTTGAATTGATGCCCTCCCCATTCTTCATTCTTCCCCTATTCTTTCATTCCTTTATTCTTTTACAAAATGTGAGAATACACCTTGGTTCTTTAAGGAAGCCTACATTCTTGGATAAGTATATTGTTTCCATGAATGGAGAAAGGCATAGTGTGGGGTGATGTTGGACCCCGGAATATTGACCAAGTATGAAGGTGCGTAGGTGCGCAAGGTCCTAGTTATGGAATGGTACGCAAGGAAAAAGCACACAAGATAAAGGTATAAGGGAGCATGTAGCACGTGTGATGCATGAAAGGATCGAGCCTTAGTCATTTTGGATGTCCTGGTAGAACATGTGAAAATTATGACCCGATTGCATGTGGATAAGATGTCACTGGCAATAGGTTGCCCAGAGATGGAGCATACTTACGATAGAATATTCTAGAAGAACATCATGGAGTAAAGTGGAGAGCTTAGGCCTGGAGAAGCATGCTCGCATGGAGGACCACATTCGGACACTTGGCACCAAATCTAAGGGTGCTAGAGGACGGGTTGGCAATCGAGGAAAGCTATAAATACAAGCACGTACAGAGACAAAATACATAGACACGAGACATATAGACATAGAGAGAGTGAGCGGAGCTCTACAGAAATGTTACGAGGACTTTGTCAGTGAATGGTTGTATTCGGGAGAGAATGCATTAGGCCTAGGGGTTGTAAATTTTATTTTGGGAAGCATAGTTACATTAAGTCCAGTGTAATGCATGACTGCGGTCTACTTCTCTATGACCCTCTGTAATGGTTCCATGGATGTAATAAGGTTACTTGTTATAATATATACATGAATATCAATGGTTCTAATGCATATTTCTCTCTTATGAATTCTCTTTCCTTTCATGCTAAGTATGAATGCTTGTATGTTTCTTTCTGTCACAATACGTGTTATGGATTTTGTTAAACTCTTGGTCTGAAGTGACTATAAGGATCTAGAGGCCGTTCTGAGCCCTATGGTTCTTGTATGTCTTAAACTTCCCTTCTGAAATCATTTACACTAATCATAGATGATGTTTCCCACTAAACTCACATAAAAGAGTGACTCGGTACCTGTGCGTGCCTCAAGTGAGCGCTTAAATTTCATTGGGGATAGGACAATGCACATCGGGTTCTTTTATTTTGTGATAAGAGTAAAAATGACTATAATCTCTTAGATGCTTTGATGGATGTAACTTTAGGTGTTGATATTTAATTCTTAGTTCTTGGTCCCTTATTATGATCACATAACTTTATATTTGTTTTATTCCCTTGCTTAAATTTTATAATCAACCTTGAAAAGGCAAACTACCAAAAATATAAGATGCTCAAATGGTTAGAAAGGACTAAAAAAATGTGAGTAAAGTACAAAGAGAACAGGGGCACCTAGAGGGGACAAGGGAGCCCGAAATTGGTGTCTTGGATGGGAGCTGGTGTCCAGGATGACAAATGTCGAAGAACAAAAAGGTAGACCGAGCAAGTAAGGGTGAAAAACTCAAAGTAACAAATCGAAAGAAAAGAAATGTGGTCAAAGACATGGCTTAATTATTACTTTTCTTACTTAGGAATCATATGAATAGTAGTATGTAATCATGACTAGATACTTACCCAAAGCACATGATTTTGTGTTTACCTTTTCCCCACTTTATGTTAGTGAGTGGAAATCTTGGTAGCATAAATTAGATAGAGATGTGTATCGATAACAATGTAGATCGATGATGCAAGTGTTCCGAGGACTAGAAAAATCATGGAGCAATAAAAATGTGAAGTGTGGATGCTAAGGAGGTGAAATTGTAACAAAATTGATGATGAAAATGAACCTAGGGTAGAAACACGTGTAGATGTCGCGATGTACCTATTGTTGATGTCAATGTCATTGTTGATGTGTGTGATGTTGTCATTGTTGATATTGACTACTGATTCCCATATGGATGGACTTGTAAAAGAGAAGCTAACAAGTAGTCAAATATGCATGTATATGATCAAAATATGTAAAAAAGGTGTGTAAGGAAAGTATGTAAAATTTTTGAAAGTGTGAACAAGGAACTTGTGCACTGATCCGTGATGAGGAAATGGTGTAGAAAAGGATCTTGTAGATGATGTCGATGCTTGATTTTTTCGAGAGATCTCATGTCATTGAAATGGAAGAAGTGTATGGATAATAGTCTCGGTGTCATCCTTTAATCCTTTAAGTGTTTCCCATAATATAAAACACCACTACGTATGGTTTGTATAAAATCATGTTCTAAGGACTATATACCCTGTAAAATCCATGGTGTATGGAGTTCTATTGGATGTGTTGAACTACCAATCATTGTGTAATCAATCCCTAGTTTTAGGCATCCAAGACAGTCGATCGCATGTTAAGGACCCAAGTATGATTTTGAGAATTGTCTGAAACTGAAAACTATGTTGTACCAATACTATGATATGTAGTGTATAACACTTTATGGGGTGAATGATTCACCCAAATGATGCCACCCCTTGTTTGGGGTGCATGCGATCTCACTGAAGGAGTATGCAACCCAAAGGAGGACTCGACCCTATGCTGAAATTGTGCCCCAGTAGCAGAATGGGATTTTTTTGGTATAAACCAAGGCATACATAAAGAAGTGACCATGAGACAATTTTTAGTACAAAAAAGACAAACATGCATGTATAAGATGAAATGTAAGCTAAGCATACAATGTGTAAGCTAAGACGCAAGTAAACATGCAAGAAGACAATGTAGACCATGAAAAGTGGGTTGCATACATGGGACACCACTCAAAACTTCGCAAGAAAATCAAGCCCATAATGGCCAAAAGTAATCAAAGAACAAGTAAGACATATGTTAGGGAATAAGAGATAAAATATGTGGAATAATCCCTTACGTAATTACAACAATAGAAACTAATATGCAAAAATATTACAGATCTCAAATAAAAGTGCGTAATAAATAACACAACACGTAGAGAGATAAGATTTAACGTGGTTCACCCAATGTGGGCTATGTCCACCAAGAATCAGTTTCTTAGATTTTATTACAAGCCTCCACTCTATCAATACAATACCCAGATCCGTTTAGAGCTATGCTCAAAAACTCTACAAAATTCACACCCAAATTCAAAGCACATATGCAATACATTTTCTTGTCTATCTATCATATGCATAAGACCATATAAATAGACAATTGCTTAAGTAGTTTTACAAAACAATGGCAAAAAACAAAACCGTCCCATAAACATATGGGTAGTCAAGAGGTGGTTTTACAAAACAATGGGTACCGAAAACCATGGGCCCAAAATAGCCCATAACGGTTACTCCATTACCCATGGGTTAATAAACCACCCATGAAAATTTTCTTTGGGGATTCACCTCGAATCCCCTCGACCCGCTTTACCGGCGAGTAGGACCGCCATAAAAATACCCGATAACACATAGAAGGTGTACCAAAATATAACATGAAAACAGGCTCCACAAACATAACAATCTCCCACTTAGAGACTGATTTCCACTGAGCAAGATTCTCAACCCTTCACTGTCATCCATGAAGGCCAACCAAAGCTAACTATAGCTTTAGTTTATCCCTTGTGACCACCTTGGTCATCATGTCTACAGGATTCTGACTGGTATGAATCTTCTTCAACTTCAACTTATCTTCCTCCAACGTTGTCTTGATGAAGTGATATCTCAACTATATATGCTTTGTCCTAGAATGGAAAGTAGAGTTCTTAGCTAAGTGAATAGCACTCTGACTATCACTATATAGCTTTCCAACTTCCTTCTTATGCCCCAACTCATCAAGCAATTGTTGTAGCCAAATCATCTCCTTGCTAGCTTCTATAAGCAGTAACATACTCAGCCTCAGTGGTTGACAAAGCCATAACCTTCTGTAACCGTGAAATCCAACTCACTGTTGTATCACCTACAATAAATACATAACCTATTGTGCTCCTCCTGCTATCCAAATCTCCAGCCATATCTGAGTCAACATATCCACACAAAGTAGTGTCTTATCCACTGTAACACAAAATAGTACCCATGGTCCCTCTCAAATACCGAAGTATCCACTTTACTGCATGTCAGTGCTCATTTCTTGGATCACTCATAAACCTACTCACTGCTCCCACTACATGGGAAATATCTGGCCTAGTGCATACCATAGCATACATCAAACTGCCAACCGCTGATGAGTAAGGTACCTTGGAAATCTAGTTTCTTTCTTTCTCTGTCTTGGGACACTGATCCTTTGATAACTTAAAATGGCCTGCCAAAGGAGTCCCAACCAGTTTAGCATCCTGCATGTTAAACCTATCCAATACCTTCTTAATGTACTCTTCCTGAGATAAATTCAGCTTTCGTTCCTTCCTATCCCGAGTTATCCTCATACCAAGGATTTGTCTGGTTGTCCCCAAATCCTTCATATAAAAGGATTCACTTAGTTTTTTCTTTAGTACTTTTATTTCTGCATGTTTTTACCTCCAACCAACATGTCATCAACATACAAACACAGGATAATATAAGTTCCATCCTCAAATTTCTTTGATGCATGCAATGGTCGAATGACATCTAATATAACCTTGCTCCATCATGAAGCTATCAAACTTCTTATGCCATTGACATGGAGCTTGTTTCGTGCCATACAAGCTCTTCTTCAATTTACACACCATCTCCTCTTTACCTTTGACTTCATATCCTTCTAGCTACTGCTGCATATATAGCTCCTCCTCCAAATCACCATGGAGAAATGCAGTCTTTACATCTAATGGTTCTAAGTGCAAGTATTCTCGCTGCCACTATTCCAAGAACAGCTTCTGATTCAAGCAGCTCATTTTACTACAAAAGAAAAAATCTCATCAAAATCTATACCTTGTTTCATGCAAACCCTCGACCACCAACCGGCCTTATATCTTTTCTTTCCTCCTTCATCTTTAACTCTATACATCCACTTGTTCCACAATGCTCTTTTGCCTTCCGGTAGCTTCACCAAATCTCAAGTCCTGGTTCTCCATGAGAGACTTATGCTCGTCATTCATGGCTTGCTTCCACTTCTTACTGGAATCTACCCGCATTGCTTCATCAAAGCTCTCTTGCTCTCCACTATCAGTGAGTAATAAATAATAAAGAGAAGGAGAAAAACGTTCAAGTTCTTTTCTTACCCTAGAAGACCTCCTCACTGTAGGAGTTTGGGGTTCCTATTGAGTAGGTTCTTGAACTGATTCATGGGTCACTTTCCCATCCGGAAGATCCTCTACCACTGCATATTCTTTCTTGGATTCTTCCCTATTTTCCTGCAACTATTGCTTATACATGACTTTCTCATTAAATACCACATCCCTAGACCGAATGATTTTCTCGTCTTTAATACTCCAACATTTAAATCCAAATTCATCACCACCATAACCAATAAAAGTGCATTTTTTTGATTTAGCTCGTAGCTTGGTCCTATCATCCTTGTCAATATGAACAAACACCTCACATCCAAAGACTCTAAGAAATGAGTAATCAACTTTCTTACCGTACTCAAGCCTCCTCGTGTATGCCTCCATCCAAGGCACTTGAGGGTCCTATGTTTATCAAGTACACAAACTGCTCACCACTTCGCCCAAAAATAAAGAGGTAGTCCTACGTGTATCCTCATGCTCCTAGCATGTTCCATTATTGTTTTGTTCATCCTTTCGACACCCCATTCTATCAAGGGGTTCTTGGAACCATCTTTTCCCAAAGTGGATTCCATTCTTAGAACAATAATCATCAAATTCATCACTGCAATACTCCCCTCCATTATCCGACTTGAGACATTTTAACTTAAGGTCCTGCTTCATTCTCTACCAAGGCTTTCCATTTAACAAAAGTATCAAATACATCATATTTGTTTCTAATACAATAAACCTAAACTTTCCTTGTTGCATCATCAATAAAAATAACATAATAACTTGAACCCCAAGAGATGATACCGAGCCGCCCACACACATCGAATTTACCAACTCTAACTTACTCTCTTTCTTCATAGGTCCAACCTTGAGAAACCTTACTCGCTCTGCTTTCCCATATATGTAGTTCTCACATAAATCCAAACCTGTTTTTGTACATCCAGAAAATTCTTCTTTATGATGTCCATGCCTTTATGGCTCATATGACCGAGCCTATAGTGACATAATGTTGTATCTCGCATCCGAAGCCACAAGATTACAATCATTAGTACTATAAGTGGTTAAATACAAGGTTCCAACCTTCTTACCTCTTGCCACCACAAGAGAACCCTCGTGACCTTCCAAGATTCAAATTGTAAATATCACAAAGATAACCATCACTTCCCAATTGCCCCGTCGATATCAAATTTCTCCTTAATGTAGGCACATGTCTGACATCCTTCAATAGCCATGTATTCCCATTCTAGCATCTTAACTTGAACATAACCTTTTCCAACTATACTGCAAGGCTCATCATCACCAAGAAAAACATGCCCAAAATCCCTTGAACATAATCAACAAAATAATGCCTATGTGGAGTAGCATGAAAAGAAGCCCCTGAATCTAAAACCTAAGATTCATTAATATTATGCAAAGAAAGAATCAAAGCATCCTGGCATACATTACCCAATGCCACATTTGCCTCCTTGTTTTCTTCCTATTGTTTCTTCTTATTCTGAAGCTCCCAACAGTCCTTCTTTGCATGCCCGACTTTCCAAAGTGCTAGCATACTATCTTGCTTTTGGATTTTGACCTTTCCCTGATCCTTTGATTTTCCACGGTTTCCTCTATTCTTCTGTCTCCCTCTAGTTTCCACTATCAAAGCATTCCCTGAAGTAGAAGATTCACCAAAGCTTTTTCTTTGCATTTCCTCACTTAGAATTACCCCTACAACATCCTCAAACTTCAACTTCGAAAGTTACTGAACTAAGTTGCTTACTTGCCATTACTGTGCTATTCCAACTTTCGTAAAGAGCACCTGAATTAATAAAGCCCTAACTTCTTCTTCAAATTCTATTATAACCAAAGCTAGCATATTCACAAATCAGTATTGAAATCATTTAAATGATCTCACATCGAACCATTCTCAAGCATCTTCATATTAAACAAATTTTTCATTAAAAATATCTTATTAGAGGCAGAGGGTTTTTCATACAACTTCCTAATGCATCCATCGGTTCTTTTGTAGTCTTTTTCTTTGAAACATTAAATAATACCGAAGATGCAAGACACATCCTGGATAGTTCCAAGTGCCTTCGATCTAAAAATCCCATTCCGCATCTGATCATACACAAGGGTTTGTTGACCATCTCAGCATAAAGGAGTATAAAGATCCTTCCGATAAAGGTAATCTTCCATCTCGCATCTTCCAAAGACCGAAATTTTACCCGTTGAATTTATCAACCCTAGATCTTCCATCATCTACTATAGCTCCCACTCAAGTTGAAAACTTTCCCTATGATTCAACACTTTAGCAAACCAAACCAGACTCGATACCAATTGTTAGGGAATAAGAGATAAAATATGCGGAATAATCCCTTACAGAATCACAACAATAAAACTAATATGCAAAAATATTACAGATTTCAAATAAAAGTGTAGAATAAATAACACAACACAGAGAGACAATATTTAATGTGGTTCATCCAATGTGGGTTACATCCACCAAGAATCACTTGCTCAAATTTTATTACAAGCCTCCACTCTCTCAATACAATACCCAGATCCGTTTGGAGCTATGCTCAACAAACTCTGCTGAATCCACACTTGAATTCAAAGCACATCTTCAATACATTTTCTTGTCTATCTATGATATGCATAAGACCATAGAAATAGACAATTGCTTAAGCAGCTTTACAAAACCGTGGTATCAAAACAATTGGAAAATGCAACCGTCCCATAAACCTATGGGTAGTGAAGAGGCGGTTATACAAAACAATGATTACCAAAAACCATGGGCCCAAAAACAGCCCATAACAGCTACCCATTACCCATGGGTTAATAAACCACCCATGAAAATTTGCAGATCGTGGGCTTCGCCCCAAACCCCCTCGACTCCGCCTCAATGGTGAGTGGGACCACCATAAAAATACCCGAGTGTAACACATAGAAGGTGTACCAAAATCTAACATGAAAACAGGCTCCACAAACATGACAATAAGCAAAGAAATGTGTAAGCTAAGGCGCAAGTAAACATGCAAGAAGACAATGTAGACCATGAAAAGTGGGTTGCATACATGGGACACCACCGACAACTTCGTAAGACAATCAAGCCCATAATGGCCAAAAGTAATCAAAGAACAAGTAATACATATGGAAAATCCTGTAAAAAATGACAAGCAAAAGAAAAATAATGTATCAGAAACCATGGAAGTAAATAGTCCCGATCTTTTCATTCTCTTGAGAAACAGATAAGGGTTAGGGCTAGGAGGAATACCTGTTGAGTGTTGGGAGGGTGTGCGCGTACCGTAGAGAGATCAGACCGATTGTGAAGAACTCCTTTTTGTCTGGGAAGGACTACCTGTAAATAAGAATGCAAGACCACCAGATTTTAGTTAGACAATAAGTAAGGGAACTGCCTTGGGCCCAAGAAATACTAAACTTCCTTTCAAAGGTGGTCAGTTCCCTTTTAATATAAATTATTGCAAATGATAATAAAGAAGCTATTGCGAAATCATGATTTAGGTACCTCGTTACTAAAAGCAATAGAGACTAAACTACCAATAATAAAATGTCATTTTGTTTGTTTGGTCACTGGTTATTGATACGTTCAGATCAAGTTACAGGGATAGACCAGGCTGATCTGAGGTTGTTAGGAAATAAATAGGTGAAAGGTTGGTTTTGGTATAAGTCACGATGGCCGATGCTTGGTCACTGGATAACCGACCGCGGTTATAAAACCACTACCGGTAGGGATAACCGATATCGGTAGGGCGATGATCTAGGGGCTTTTGTGTAGAGGTTGATTGTAGGGTGGTTACGAGGTTTTAAGGTTGTAGATGGTTTGGGGGAATAGTAAGGCAATGGAGAAGACTCAGAGAGTGAGAAAGTTGTCTTCTTAGAGAATATAGGGATGGATGAATGAAGGTTAAGTGTAGGGTGCTTTGTGGGTGTTAGATCCAGGGGTGAGCTTATAATTACTATGAATCAAAAGTTCACGAAGTGGAGTCTAGAAGCATACAAGATACTACTTACTACTTTTTGATGAGGATACAGGTCCGAGGAATGTGGTGACGAAGGAAAAGCTCAGGTGGGATGATCCGATAATCGAAAGTGAGCTGATGAAGCTATCCTCTGACTCTCCCAATGCTTGGATGAGTGTGACAGTGATCTCGTTGATCAGTTACAGTCTTGGACTCAATGCTCTTCTCTACAACCTCCTCTCTCTCTCTCACTTGTCTCTCTTTTCACAAATGAATTCGGATCCTTGCATTTTGGTTGGGGTAGGTCATTTACAGGGAACCGATGGCGGTTGCATAACCGATGGCGGTCGAGTAGGGACCGGCGTCGGTCAAGTCAAAGTTGGCTATTTTTACTAAAAATAGCCAACTTTCCCTCCTTTTCTCCCGAGGGGTCAGTTGTGGGCTTGGTCAAGTCATTATTAGGCTCGTTTTGATGCGGGTGAGGGGTGATGAGTCATGGGTGTGGGTCTGGACCAAGTCATAGGTCTTAATTAGGTTAGTTTAGGGTTAGGGCTAGGTCATGGTGAGGTGGCGAGGTGAGGTGGCAGGGTTGGAGATGTGGATTTATTAATTATAAGGTAATTAATAAATAATTAAGTGTGTAAGGTTTAGGTGGTGAGGTAGGGTTAGGTTGCGGGACGAGATACGGGGTACAGGGCGTCGTAAGACCCAAATTTGGTGTCTACATTTTCCCCTTGTTGTCGTGTAGCTTGTCTTGTAAAGCTGCACTAACAATAATAAGAAGTGGTTTCCCCAGTTAAGGGTATAGGTAATCCCCCTCAAATCTATCACAGATTGAGGCGACGTGAAATCAGGGATAGGGTTGATAAAGGGTGAATGATGATGAGATGATGGTAAGATGGTGGGGTAAGTTCAAGGAAGCAGATGCATGTTGAAATGTAGTAGTGCGACCAGGGTACATGATTTGAAGAGCAAACAAGCAATTCATAGGCAAAGGTCGATAGTTTATCCAAACAAGGTTGATATAATCCTGGTATCCAAGGCATAGGAAGTAGCTCCAGGGATATAATGGGTAAGGTACCGGAATGTTTAGGCATGTTCGGCAGTACCAAATGGTTGGTTTGGTTGAGATAAACGTCACGGTCTCGGTCTAGGCAAAGTTGGTCGGCTGATCAATTCAAGTATCCTAGTCATGCTAAAACACGAACATGTGAGCTCGATTGAACAAACAACTACATGATGGGTGGATAGAATCATAATTGTGGGCCTCGGTCGAGGTACTTAATTGGTGCGGCCTTGGGTCGGGCCGATTGGTTGGGTGCGGCCGTGGGTCGGGCCGATTGGTTGGTTGCGGCCTTGGGTCGGGCCGATTGGTTGGTTGCGGCCTTGGTCGGGCCGATTGGTTGATTGCGGCCTTGGTTGGGCCGATTGGTTGGGTTGCGCGCCTTGGTTGGGCGATTGGTTGGTTGATTGGTTTGGTTGCGGCCTTGGGTTGGGCTGATTGATTGATTGCGGCCTTAGGTTGGGCCGATTGGGTGGTTGCGGCCTTGGGTCGGGCCGATTGGTTGGTTGCGGCCTTGGGTCGGGCCGATTGGTTGTTGCGGCCTTGGGTCGGGCCGATTGGTTGGTTGCGGCCTTGGTCGGGCCGATTGGTTGGTTGCGGCCTTGGGTCGGGCCGATTGGTTGGTTGTGGCCTTGGGTCGGGCCAATGAATTCAAAATAAGGCTATTTAGCAAAGGCCGGGGGTAGGTGATGTGGTGAAAAATAGAGTTTGGTGGATAAGGGCAGGAGTTAGGGTAAACTAGGCAGGTAACCGATATCGGTTAGTGGTGACCGATATCGGTTAGGAGACCGATATCGGTCTTCTAGGGCGCCCTAACCGATATCGGTTAGAGGTCAAAACCTATAAAAAGAAAAAATACGGCATGTCATTTTCACATTGTGAATTTGAGTGCCAACTTTTTCTTGTCTGAGTTTTGAATTGATTGGGTTGAGTTTTTGGGCTGAGTTGGCACTAGTTGAGTGGGGGAGTGAGTTATTGGTAGGCCCCAGAGATCAGGAGGCAGAGTTTGATTGGTTGAGGACCTGTTGAGGAGATTTGGAGCTATGGCACAACTTGGAGGAGCAGGAGGTGTTTGGAGGAGCTGGACCACCACCACCTATCCCACCACGATGACGTGTAGTCATACCGGTAGGCTCTAAATCCCTATTTGTGTGAAGTTGATGAATTTAGCTAGGATGTGGGTTTTGGGGTAGGAATCCAAAATTTGATAAAATAATGAATAAATGAAGGTAAATCGTAAAATGGAGTGGGTAGATATGTTAGGTAGGCCAAAATGGCAGGGTGGGTAAGTTTTTAGGCAATTGTGTTGGGTAGATGGGTAGAAATAGGAAAAAAGGGGATTTGGGGGCCATTTTGGTCGGCCCCGAAATCCCACAGTGACCGATGTCGGTCACTAGGCGACCGACATCGGTCATAGCTTAAGTTTTATAGGTTAGTGGTTATAGAGACCGGCGTCGGTCATGTGTCGACCGACGTCGGTGCATAAAAGTCGGACATAGACTGTTGGGGGGGCCGATGGTGGTCGAGGGTGACCGGTACAGTCACCATGGGTAGGAGGTAAGGTTGTGAAATTTGTTGTGTTGGTTTGTTGTAGGCGGGTAGGATAGATTTTGGGGTGAAGGGGGAGAAGGTAGAGTTGTTAGGAAAGGTTATTGGGGTGGGGGTAATCGGGTGGTTGGGGCCGGTTCGGGTAGGATAGGTTATGGGTTGTGTATGAATTAGGAGGGGTTAAATTGGTTGAGGTATGGTTAGAGGGTGAGAGTAGAGCGGGTGGAGTATGAGTGGGGTGCTGTTGGTAGGGTGTGGGATAGGTAAAGGGGATATTGTAGATGTTTGTTGGGTGGGGTTATTGATGTTGAGGGAGATGAGGTGTTTTAGGTTTGATTGGAGTGGGTAGGATATTTAAGAAGGACCATAAGAGTGAGAGGAATTTATAGATGTATAGGGTAAGATAGGTGGGTGTAGATGTGTTTATAGAGTCGGGTTGTGATTGGGTGGGTGAGTGAGTATAGAGGGTTAAGGTAGTTGTTTTGTAAAGGGTAGGCCTGATGGAGTGGGTTGTTTTTGCAGGCACGCCAGCAGCTGATGATGCGAGATCGGATGCCGCCTCTACTGGGGTGGATGCGGCCACATGTGACTGCAGCGCAGTGGGCATAGTCATGCGGGAGGTTGGACTTGGTGGAGTCCAGAGGTATAGGGCTGTGGATAGGGACCATAGCCTGATGGTTTCCCTCATCGAGAGATGGGATCCGAACCAATGTCTTCCATCTCCCTACTGGAGAGATGACAGTCACACTAGAGGATGTGTATCGCATCCTGAGACTACCGATCATAGGTGAGGTGGTGTTCCAGGTGGATGTTGAGACAACGATGGATAGCATCCTGCAGGTATTCGGGGATGCAGCCCCATTGATTACGTATCATAGTGCGAGCATCTGCTATGGTGATATGTATCGTGCGCATCGATAGGAGACACGGCTTGCCATGCTGATGATGATCGGTATCACTTTCGCCCTCCCTGACTCAGAGGGAGGCCACTTCCCATGGGCTCTGATGGGAGTGTTACATGAGATGGTGGAGGAGCACACCTACTATGCATGGGCACTGTGTATCTAGTGCAGCTATACAGAGAGCTCTGGGGCTATCGCCGTATGAGGTGATTCGGGATATGTTCGACATTCTTGTTACACTGCTTGGGCCTACGAGCATATCATGTGTATATGACCAGTAGGGTTGCCCCAGTAGCCAGGGCCACAGGTAGTTTATAGATATGGGTTTTAGAGGTGGTTGGGGGTCGTGGGCCAGCCACGAGCAGTTATCGCAGGGCGAGATGTCACTTATTACGGCATATGTTAGAGGGCCTGACTGCATTAGATATTATATGGAGGCCATACAGAGGCCATCAGCCCCATGGAGGAGCCCAAGCACAGCTGCGATGGATCCAGTACATCTTCTGGATAGTCTGGATGGAGACAGGGGAGTATGAGCGGATTCCCCTAGAGAGGAATGCGATGCGAGCGATTGGGCCTATAGCGGATGAGCCACCTCCCTTCCCACAGTATCGGAGGGAGGATGTAGAGGCACCACTACCTCTACCACAGCCATTGGACCCGATCAGGTAGCGAGAGAGACCGGCCAGGTGATGAGGCAGTGGATGATCTTTGGTTCTGAGTTCATTTTTGGTTTTGGTGGGCGGGCGAGGGGCGGCCATGAGAGCATGCCCCCACAGCAACCAGATTTGGCAGGCTGTTATAGTGAGAGAGGACCATCTCTTGGGTCGAGTGTAGTTATTACGAGGGCAGCTTCTGCTGCACACGAACACTGAATGAGTGTTACGAGGGTTGCTTGGCCAGCACGAGGGCATGTAGGAGGCATAGAGCACGAGGCACGAGCACGCAGCAGGCACAGGCTCGAGTCACTCTAGATCCTGATCCTTCGAGCACAAGCACGAGTCCTGTTCGAGGCTCGATGGCAGCTCCACCACCACCACAGGTACAGGCTCAGGGTCAGGGTGTACAGGTAGGGCAGGGCCCACTTATATTAGGATCCGGGGACCAGCCCCACCAGCCATGGTGGCACGGGCCCGATACATGGAGGCGAGAGCGAGGCCCACTATTATCAGGATGTACTAGATGGTACCGGTGCTTGAGTATCGGCCATATGTGGCTCACGCAGCCGAGACTTCCCGAGTCACAGTCACGAGGGGCGCGGCCACAGCCGGTGGGTCGGTTACAGGTAGGAGGTGAGATCGGCACGAGGGGGCCGGCGAGGATGGGCCGAGGGGGGAGAGAGCTGAGTCACCCCAGGAGTGGAGATGGGTTTTGTTGATTTGATAGAGGATTTGTTGATAGAGACACCGGTCTACGAACCGAGTGTGTATATAGAGGCCTGCGTGCCCTCATAGGATTTATGTATGCATTTTTGTTGTATATACCGGCCTGCGAGCCGAGTACTTTTGTATAGTTGATACTGGCCTGCGAGCTGAGTATATTTTTGACATGAGAGACCGGCCTGCGAGCCGAGTCGAGATTTTGACAGAGACAGCGGCCTGCGTGCCGACTTTGTATTTTGGATTATAGAGGCCCCATGCAGGGTAATTTGTATATGTTGACATTGATTTGAGGATATATATAGATGATGAGTTTGATCCACATGGTGTGTATAATGTTTGATTTGATGCATATATTATAATGTTGTATGTGTTTTGTCGATGGTATTGGAATTTGATGTATATATATAGATGATGTTGATGATGTTTTGATGATATGCATATGTTTTGAAATGTTGATGTTTATTATGATGATGGATGTTGATAGTGATGTCGTTATGCAGGGAAAAGAGGTGGGCTCTGCCAAAAAAATTAAAAAAAAAAGAAAAGGATTAGGTTTAAGCAAGAGGAGACAGATGACCGATATCGGTTAGATAACCGATGTCGGTCACAACCTGACCGATACTGGTTAGCTAACCGATATCGGTTACTCTTAAATGAGCTTTTCTAAAAATAGAAAAGCTTGGGAGGCAACTGAAATCTTATTTTTAGAGTCATGCAACATGTTAAATACGAGATGCGAGGCTGTTGACGTCGATACAGGTAATTGCATGGGAGAATTGAGTGATAAGGAGGAAAGAGATAGGTAAAGTGATCGTGGGCTTGGATTAAGAAGGCGTAAAGGCAAGTAATAGTGAAGAGGGTGGTGAACATGGCTGAACAAGGAGAAGCATCCAGCGGGCAGAGAGGAGAGGGAAGACAGGTTCCACCTCAAACTGCTGCATCCCAGGAGGTATAATTTTTGGTTGGAATTAAATTTTTGCATGCGTATGAATAGGATGTGGGAAGGTAAGTGGGTAGAGATGAAAAAGAAAGGTGATAGGAAAAGGTTTGGGATGGGGTGAGTGTTATGGGGTAGGTAATCAGGGGTTTCGAATATGTTTTTAGGTATAGAGAGGCGCAAACAAGTGAATAAGTTATCATAGGTGGTGTTTTTGAGCAGGGTAGATGGAATTGATAGTGACCGATATCGTTTAGGAATAACCGGTATCGGTTAGGTAACCGGTATCGGTTATCTATAACCGATATCGGTTACTGTGTAAAGTTGCGGATTGTGATAAAAAACACGTGGGAATTTATTTGTTGATTTGTTGTTTGTTGGTTTGATGTGTGCAGGCACAGGCAGGGTTGAGGATGAATGATAGGGTGCCAACTTTGTTGTCACGAGTCAGTGGATGTAACACCAGCTGAGTGGGCATTAATAAACCATGTGGGGTTAAGCGGAATCCACTATTATTCACGAATCACACATGCAATCATGCTATGTTGCAGGCGTTGATTGAGAGATGGAATCCTGAAAAGAATACCTTCTATCTGCCAACAGGGGAGATGACAGTGACGTTAGAAGATGTGTTTCAAATTTTGAGACTTCCAATTACAGGAAGACCAGTGTATCAGGTAGGGCCTAATGCGGCACGTGCAGCGATAACGGCAGTATTTGGTCCAGCCGCACGAGATTTGACACAACGAGGTTTGACATTCACTTATGGTATAATGTTTGCGGCACACCCTGAGGCAACAAGGTTGGCCGTGGTATTAATGATAGCGGTGGGGTATTATGCATTACCTAGAGAGTGGATGGGGGAAGATTTCCAAAATCATTGATGTGTATTATTCGAAATGATAGAAGGGAGCGTTACTTTCACATGGGCACCCGCATATCTGGCGGAGCTATACAGGGGTTTATGGGCATGTAGGTGAAATCACAGGACTACACTGGATTGTGCATACTTATTACATTGTTGGGCCTATGAGCACATTGTGTGTGTGTGACCAATAGGCCGACCCATCCGGGGAGAGGCAGGAGTGCAAGGGTGGGATTGAGCGATGGGTCCGAGAGAGAGCAGAGGCGAGATCGAGACCATGACAGATGATGCCAGAGTATTATAGGCAGATGTGGGAGATGGTGATGATTGTGGATATCCATTGGAGGCCTTACGGGAACTATATGGTGATGGTGAACATAGCCGAGGATTTGAGGGGTGTAGAGCGATTGAGGTGGATCGCGGGACACAGGCCAGGTGAGTACGAGAGGATTCCTCTAGATCACGTGCGGTGATAATTTGGATTTGTTCAGGATATACCCATGGCTCATAGACCATACAGGAGGATCGATCAGAGGCACCATTCTCACCTCCATGGCCGACACTTCCGAAAGGACCGAAGAGAGACAGCGGCGATCGCGGGGTAATGGATGCGGGAGTGACAGTCTTATAGATTATGGTGGGCAGCGAGTGCAGAGATACACATGAGAGGGCGATCATCTGACATAGCTTGTGATTACCATGGAGAGAGACCACTGCGGGGTTTAGTTCACCACTTCAAACACGAGTGAATGAGACCACGGGATTGTTAGAGCTTCGATCTCGAGTGGAGAGACTAGAGGCAAGAGTCCTCCACGCGAGAGGGCATAGATTCGTATGTTACAGGAGAGATTGGTGGATCAGTGGGAGGAACCAATAGCAGTGGTACCTTTGAGTATGGAGAGGCCAGGTGAGCGGCGTCGATGATCACCATCACTTCCTGGTTCGGGATGAGGCGCGGGGGTCTAAGTGAGTTTCATACATAGGGGTAGAAGAATAAATAAAGATTCCGACCTGCGTCGATGATAGAGAAGATGTATTTGTTTAACATCTAAATAAAATGGAATATGTATGTTGATTTGAGTTTATGATAATAATAAGAATGTTTGTGTTTTGAATGTTTGGATTGAAAAGGACAAAGGTGAGTGTTATCAATATAAATATGTGAAAATATTTATATTTTAAAAGAAAACACAACACATGATAGGTTATGGTAGGGGATGGTCGAGCTAACCTTGGGAGACCCCATGTCTCCTAAGTGCTGCCTACATAGCCCATTGCACAAAGCAAGGAGGGGCCTCAGACCGATGTAGTTCTCCCTTAGGACCAAGGAGAGGTGAATTCAGGAAATTTAGTTGTGGTTAGGCAATTTGTTGGTTGGTAAAAGTTTGATGTTGGTAGAGTAATGTTGTTGGTGTTGGTGTGGGTATAGGTGAAGTGAGGGTTAGCTTACCCAAGCATAGGAAACCATGTCCTAATTAAGGTCAACACACAATCCTAGATTCGGGTAAAAGAGGCAAAAGTGTCCCATAGTTGGAAAGAGCTAAACAAACCACGTATTATCGTAGGATGAGCTTGAATCCCTAGGTACCTTGCATAGGTGAGAAGTCGATAGGTGAAAAGAGTTGTATAATCACAATATATCGGATATATGTCACGTCCCTTGAGTTTTTTATTGTGAAGAATGGTGAGGAGAGGTGGATGGTATAGCTGGGGCGCAGAGAACTTGTTATAAGGTGATTATTTTGACGGAAGAGAACCAAACCAAAATAGACAAGTCCATGACTCAAAAGTACTTTTGAATACTACTTTGATTTTTTCGGATATAGACTGATCGATGCGGGAAGTCTATATGGGATATGCATTTTGTTGTTCTTGAGGTCTTCACGAAGCTGATCAATGCGAGAAGCTTCTGATAGAGGCTGACTTTGTATAGTTGTCCTTCGAGGAAGTCTACTTATAGTAGTAGAGCGGCGTTGCACTAGCTGTCCTTCGAGGGAGTAGTCTAGTTATAGTAGCAGATGTGGCTTTGCACATAGCTTGTCCTTCGAGGGAGCAGTCTAGTTTATAGCTTAGAGGTCTAGATGTCATTTGGCATGAAGCATCTAGTTTTGCAGGAAGTTTGACTCAAGAATATCCCAGAATTGTATAATTGAGAACTTGTTATTTTGATACTTTTAAGTCATGGACCAGACTAAAAAGGAGAAGGCATCTTTAAGAGGAGGTGATGATCAAACCATGTGGGTTTGATTTTACTTTGAGATGCATGAAAAAAAGGTGTATGAGGTGGTAAATGAGCTCAAGGGATGAGCGCAAGGTAGATAAGGAGTGATGTAACACTAAATTCAACAGTAGAATGGTCGGAGATGCAAGGCATTAAGGGGTTCAAGTTCAGGTTTACCATTAAGCGAAGCTAAATGATAAGTACCTGATCCATAAGTGTGAGTGATAATGTAAGGCCCAATCCAATTAGGAGCAAATTTTCCACGTTTGCTCTTTTCTAGTTTGGTTACATGTTGATTCTCTTTGAGGACAAGATCACCAATTTTAAAGGTACGCTCATGAATTCACTTATCATAAGCACGCTTGATGCGCTTTTGATAAATTTGAAGGTGGTCAAGAGCGGTAAGATGACGCTCGTCAAGAAGCTCCAATTGGGCTAACCGCTCTTGGCGGAAGTCATCATTGGTGAGAATATCTGAAGAGATATTACGAGGAAGGGATTTGTATTTCGAGAGGCAAGACAGCCTCGGTACCATACACCAGAGAGAATGGTGTGGCATTAGTGGAAGTATGAATGCTGGTATGATAAGCCCAAAGGGCAAAGGGGATGTGATCATGCCAATTTTGACCAGAATCGTTAACTTTCATGAGAATTTTGGTTAAGGTTTTGTTAGAAGATTTGGCTTGACCATTTGCTTGTGGATAGTAGGGTGATGAGAAGCTAAGTTTGATACCAAAGTTGTCACAAAGGGCTCGTAACAACTTATTTTTGAAAGATTTTCCATTATCGGTTATCAAGCGATGAGGAACACCAAAAGGAAAATAATGTGATGATTGATGAATTCAACAATTTTCTCCTTTTTGGTTGAAATGAGTGGAATGGCCTCCACCCATTTAGTGTAATATTCGGTTTCCGTGATGATCCAACGGTGACGTTGCGAAGAAGGTGGATGAATCTCACCAATAAGGTCCAAACCCCATTGTGAGAAAGGCCAAAGATCTCGTGCGACCTGTAGCGGATGGCTGGGAGTATGTTGAAGGTTGGCATGCTGTTGACACATAACACAATGCTTAACATATTCACAGCAGTCTTTATTAAGAGTAGGCCAATAATATCCTAGGCGAAGGATCCGCTTGGCCATGGCAAAGCCACTAAAGTGCCCACCACAAATTCCGTCATGGACTTGTTGGATGGTATGAGTGACTTCAGCGTTGGTTAGACATCGAAGGAGGATACCATCGAAGCCACATTTATAGAGGAGTCCCCCCATGATGACATAATGAGAAACACCTTTAAGAAAAGCGTGTTTTCCATTACTATTAAGGTTAGGTGGGAGAACAGAGTTTGTAAGGTAGTCGTGAAATTGGTGATACCAGGTATCCTGTGAGTCAGCAGATGCATTATTTACCATACAAACATCTGGGACTAAGTAAGATGGGGCAAAGAGTTGTTGGACCAAGACAAATATGTCAGAATCAGTTGGTGATGTAGGAATTTGCGAGGCCAAGCAAGCCATAGTATCCACAAATTTATTAGTTGAGCGTGGAACGGTTTGGATAGTATAATGGGTAAATAAGGTCAAAAGTGAATCTACGTAACGTTTGTACTTTTGAAGTTCCTCATTTTTACATTGGTAGATGCCAGTGACTTGATTTACTACCAATTGAGAGTCACCAAAATGTTAATAGACTTCACACCTAAGTGTAACGCAAACGTGGAGACCCAAAACAAGGGCCTCGTATTCCGCTTATTGTTAGTGCGGGGAAATCGAGACTGAATGAAAGAGGCATAGGTTCACCTTGAGAGGAATGAGAACAACCCCCCCTCCCACCACGCGGCATTTAGATCCATCGAAGAAGAGATTCATCGGATAAGATGCATCATTGAGCGAAAAGAGTTGCGATGAGTTCATCAGGGAAAGTAAAATTGGTAAATTGTTCCCCAGGTAAAGGGGCTTCCATGAGTTGGTCTGCGATAGTTTGTCCTTTGACTGATTTCTGGTGTACGAACTCAAGGTCGAGGTCGGCGAGGAGCATAAGCCATCGGGTGATGCATTGGTTTAGATGAGGTTTGGCGTACATATAATGTATGGGGTCAGCGTTGGTGATGACAAAAGTTTTGTGATTCAGGAGGTAATGTCGGAGTTTGGTGGCCACGAATGATAGGGCTAGGCACAACTTTTCGACATGTGTATACCTAGTTTCGTAATCCACAAGAGTACGGCTTATGTAATAAACTACTTGTTCTCGATGCTCGGAGTCACGATGTGCGAGCATGGCTCCTACAACATGGTCGGTGGCAGAAAGGTAAAGGTAGAAAGGGTGATCGTCCTGAGGTGGGATAAGCACGGGTGGCTACAAGAGATAAGTTTTAAGAGCCTCAAAGGCTTTGTGGCACTCCTCACTCCATTGAAAGACAATGTCCTTTTTAAGGAGATGATGGAAAGGTTGACATCGATCCGAGAGTTGTGAGATGAAACGACGGATAGATTGGAGTTTTCCCTGCAAACTACGTAATTGTTTTAGGTTAGTGGGTGGGGGCATTTCTAAAATAGCTTTGACTTTAGCGGGGTCGACCTCAATGCCACGCAAAGAGATGATAAAGCCAAGGAGTTTTCTCGAAAGGATGCCAAAGACACATTTCTTTGGCTGAAGATGAACACAATATTGTAATAGGTGATCGAAAATAATGGTTAAAACATCGAGATGTTCACTGCGATGTTTGGATTTTCCAAGAAGATCATCGACATAATCCTCAAGGATAGTGTGCATAATGTCATGAAAAATGTAAGTCATAGCCCGTTGATAGGTTGCACCAGCATTCTTAAGGCCAAATGGCATGACACGATAGCAGAAGGTGCCCCAGGGGGTAATGAAGGTGGTTTTATGTTGATCGGCCGGGGCTACTAAAATTTGATTATATCCCGAAACCATCCATGAGAGAAAGCATCTCATGGCCCACAATGAGATCAACAAGTTGATCAATGCTAGGTAGGGGGAAGTCATCCTTTGGGCAAGCGAGGTTAAGATCCCGAAAATCCATACATATCCGAAGTCCCCCATCACTTTAGTGATAGGTACAACATTAGAAATCCATTGCGGATAGTCAATAGGTAAGATGAAAGAAACAGAAAGGAGTCGTTGAAGCTCTTCTTTAACCAAGAGAGCAATGCGTGGATGCATTTTTCTCAGCTTCTATTTAACTAGTTTGGAGTCTAGTTTTAGAGTGATGTTATGGACAGCAATGTCAAGATCGATTCCTGGCATGTCGGCGTAGGACCAAGCGAAAGCTTGATTGCGGGCACGGAGAAAGGTAGTGAAGGCGGCTTGTTCTGATGCATCGAGAGATTGTCCGATCTTTACAATGTGAGGATCATCCTCCATGTGGATGTTGATTTCTATAGTCGACTCATTCAACATGGTTTGGGTTTCAGATGGTAAGGCGCGTTGAATATAAGAGTCATCCACACCAAGGTAGGTGAGGATGGAGTCATCATCCTGGCACTCCACAACATTAATCGAAGGCGAGGTCTTCTTCGATCATGTCGGATATAAAAGGGGGAGAGAAGATGGGTCCTCACCATCGCGTTGATAAGTGAGAGGACCTAGGAAGATAGCATTCATGAAAAAAAAAAAAAAGTTAGGAGGGATAGATTCGGGTCTATCGACTCAGTGGGGTGAAGATGGTAAAATGGGCGATGATTGTTTTGGAATGGGTGACTTTGTCATCTTCTGGATACAATTGACATGAGGTTTCTTCAGTGTAGGTGGTTCAGAAAACCCAAGACCACTACGATCTTTGTGTTTGCGTGTTGTCATGGGAATAACCGTATGTCATCCTTGCTCATAAAGACCGAAACCAAAACCTTTCCAAGCACAGCACGTCAGGAAGGTGAGGGTGAAACGATGGTTGGTTAGATATTGAAAATCAGATTGGAAGGGAACCACACCAAGGGGAGGTTCGGGGTGATAGAGGATGCTTCGACACCCCCATACGTTAGGTTGGTGCGGCAATTAGGTGGTCCATAGGAGATCACCTCCCCCACACGACAGTCGTAGGTAGGATGCGCATGTAATTGTCCATACTCTTGTGGGGTATGGAAGGTGCTAACATTGTATAGGTGGTACTCCCCCAGCGTAAGGCATTGAAAAACACCTACCAAGGGATCTGAGGTTGGGATGTTGTCCACGGGAAGGAAGAGGTATTCGCGTCGGTGGTTTCATTGGTCGAAGGTGTGGGTGCGGCTAAGGTGGATGGTTGAGGCGTGGTTGAAGTAGATGGTTGGGTTGGATCAATGGGTGTCTTGATGGGTACAAGCACATCATTAGGGTGGTATAACATATTACAGGTTTTGAAGGGGGAAGCGTCAGCTGTGACGGTGTATGACTTCCCTCATACTCAAATTTTATGCATCTATGTAAGGTGGAGGGAACACATCCCATAGCCGGATCCAAGGGCGGCCTAACAACATGTTGTATTGGAATTCTCCCTCAAGGACATAGAAGAGTTCGGGTAAGGTACGTGGCCCTACATGAATGTTAAGGATCACGGTGCCTAGGGTAGAAGTAATAGCATCGTTGAATGAACACAACATGGTGGGGTTGGCACACATGCAGCTAGGAGGGATATTCATCATTGGAAGGCTTTGGAAGAGATGATGTTTAGGCTAGCACCCCATCGATCATAACATGACGTACCGGATGTCCCGAGACATAAGCCGAGAGATGAAAAGAGCGGGGTCAGGATCTTCTGCACCAAAGATGACAATTTCTTCTTCGGAAAAACTGACAGCAGCGGCTTGCTGTACAGGGACAGAGGTGGTTGTGGAGGTAGGTTGTTTGGTGAGAGAAGCAACATGGTTGGGTGTGAAGATGGAGGCAATGGGTAAGGTTTCATTAGGTAGGACCTCTATCCCTTGGAGGATCTCAATTAGAGCTTGTCGATGAGATTCAGATGTTTGAATGAGATCATAAAGTGTCATTTTTACAGGAGATTGGTGAAGTTGTTTGATCATGGTACGATGGGAAACTCCATCAGAGACTGGATAGGCAGGTCCACGAATAACCACTTTAGGTGGTGGTGCGATCGGGATGGCGGAAGAAGAAAGAGAGGCCGTAGGTGTGCTTTCTTTAGCTTTTCCATTGTTTTTCTGACCTCGAGTAGCAATGCTAATCATGTTGATCTCGTGAATACGAGAGGAGGAAGATGGCAGGGATAAGTCATTGTTCTCGAGAGGTGGGGTTGCAATGATGATAGATTTTGGCGAGGTGGGGACAGGTGGTATAGGAGAAGGGATCGAAGCTAGGGGCTTCTCTCTCCGTAAGTTGTCTTTCTGAGATTGTCTATCCGAGATAGGCAACTGGCGAAGGATGGCTTTCAAAGCTTTGCATCCTTCTACATTGTGTCCTGGTGTGCGGTGGTAGGCACAGATTTTAGATTCATCATAACCTATAGGTCGAGGTTTAGATGGATCATAGGGTCTGAGTGGGGGTAGGGAAATGGTCGCATCCTCTACCAGCATATCAAGGATCTTGGCGTAAGATCCTTTGAGTGGGTCAAATGAAGATGAGGCTATTGATTGAGTGGGTGAGATTATTGATTGTTTTGGTAATGGTTGGGTATGAGTGGTTCATACGGGTGGTGGTTTAGGCAAGGATTTTGATGATTGGGTTTAACTAGGCGTGGCTTCTTCTTGCGCAGAAGTCATGTTTAGCTTGGTTAGATGATGAGGCCACGAGATGACGTGGTGGCAGAAAACAACCATGGGGAAAGAGGAGTGGCGAGCAAACAAGTCCTTTGATGATCGAGTTTGCTTAGGGTTGGTAGGTAGGCAAGATACTTGGGGCGACGGTGTTGAGATGCCTGTGGATTTTATATGGGTGCGAAAGTGCTTGGTCATGTTAAAGAAGATGTGGGAGGCATGGTGTATTGAGGCAAGGTGGAGGGTGAGGCCCCAATATAGAAGGTAGGTGTGATGGTGAGGTTGAAGCCATGCCTGCTTTGTCTTGTGTGATCGGGGTGAGGTTTTAGTTGTGGCGGAGGCATAGATTGGACTCGAGGAGATTGGGTCTGTCTCCTAGGTGGATTGACGGCTTTATCTTTGGATAAGTCTAACCATTTAGGTGGGTGCGTCAGGCTGGGTATTGGTAAAGTCCCAAGCGTAGGGGAAGGTTTGGTTAGGTTGATAGAGGTTGATGAGGTATTCGGTGGAGATGAGGGGGGTGGAGGTGAGGACATAGGCATTTTGAGCTTTTGTAAAAACTTGGGTATATGGTAGAGGTGTCTGGATTAGTCATTTGCATTTGAGTAGAGCATGGTGTTCTCAAACGTGCCCATAAGAGTCATCTATCTTCTGGGGGATGACAATCTTCACGTATGGATGGGCATTTTGATATGGAAGAGAAGTGGGTTGTGATTCCGGTCCACTGGGGGTGTGATACGAGGGTGAATGAGGCGTTATATCAATGGGTGTTAAGGGGTTTTGGAAAGATTTAGGCGATGAAGAACTGATAGGGAGGAGGGCATGTTCTAGAGGATCTATCATGATTAAGGAATTTGGTGATGTAGGCTCGAGGGGTTTCTCTTCTAAGGATGACAGAAAAAGTGGCGATCCTTCTTCTTTTGCAGCAAGAGCGGTGGAAGGAGATGTTTGGGCAATAGATAAGTTGGATAACATCCACTCACAGTCTTGCAGGGATGTGGTGTAAGAAGGCTCTTATGTGAGAGAACTCTGGCGGTTGGTTCCTTTATGGGTAAAGGAATAGCGGGGCTATCCTCTTGTCTTGATGAAGGAGAAGGGGCGAGGACTCTTGCGTCGGTGAAGAGGCTCGATTCAGAATTTCTTCGATGGAAGCCCTTGGTTGGGAGTTGAAAACCACATGGATCTCATGCACACTCTTCTCCTCGGCTAAGGTTTCTTGGTTTGTGTTACTGTTAGAGGAATGGTTTGGAAATGGTTTGTTGAAGATTTTTAAATTTTGATTAGCAGGGGCATTAGGATTATCGAGGGTTATATCCCCTGCATCAACCATTTCCTGCACTATGTTTTTCAACATCTTGCAGTTTTCATGGTTGTGTCCCTTCACGCGATGGAAGTTACAGAAGTCATTTTCTTTATACCAAGAAGGTATAGCGGGGGGAATCAAACCCGGAGTGAGGTTTAACAGGAGGCAAGGTGATAGCTCCTGCTTTAAGCAATTTGTCCAAGATCACTTCATAAGTTTCTCCCAAGGGAGTGTACTTGATGGGCTCGGCTTTATACTTATAGGTGGATTTTGGCTGGGTATAAGACGGTGCTTGAGATTTGACCATTACCACATGTACAACTCCTTTTGATTTTGAAGCAGCCGATGCGTGAGAGTTGGTGGTGTTGGGTTTGTTCGTGGAGTCTTGGGTTCGAAATTTGAGTTTTTGTTGCGCAACTTCAATTTCTCCTCCTCTAAGGCTCGAATCTCTAGTTTCCAGCCATAGTAAAGGCCTCATCAAAGGTGTGAAAGTTTGAATTTGGAGGGTGGGAGAAATGTGTTTAGCGCAGGCCCGCGTAAAAAGTTCGATGAGCTCGGCTTGAGGTAAGGCATAAGTAAGTTGGTTGATGAGGCCCCGCCATCGTCCAATGAAATCTGCGATAGATTCGTCTTCAAATTGTCGGATGGCATAGAGATCGGTAATGGATACTTTCTTGGCAATATTGATGGAGAAATGATCCAAGAAAGATTGGGCTAACTGGTTAAAGGAGAAGATTGAGTCTTTGGGCTAAAGCACTTGTACCACTCAGGCGAGTCTGATAAGGACATGGGAAGGTACGGAGTAGTAAGGCATCGTCATGAGCAATCGATCGATAGCAGCATGTCTAAATGATCGCAAGTGTTGTTGAGGTCCTCCTTACTATTAAAGTGAGTAAATTTTAGTAATTCCCATTGAGGAGGATATGTATGAAGGGGATAGAAGGGTGAATAGGCTCTGAAAAACTTGCTCGTATGTCGGGGTGTTACGGTTTCTGAAAGCAGAAGCCTCAAGATTTTGCATCTTGTCCATCATTTTTTTAATTAAATCATTGGTTGGGTTAGATGATGGTGTTTTCATCGTAAATGCGGAGGAGGATTAGGCCAGAGCCGCTACTTAGACAATGGTGGGATTAAATGTTGATAAGGTATCGATGATGAATGTGTTGGGGCGACCGAATAAGGATGTCCTATATAAGATGTTGAGGCCACCGGATGAGGTTGCGGAAATGAAAAGGTGGGCGGAGCCTGAGAGGGAAAGCTCGTGTGAATAGGTGGTAGAGAACAAGTTATGAAAGAGGCAATTTGCGAGAGAGATGAGGTAGGGGCAGTGGATGGTAGTGATATGTGGGGCCCCAGATTAACCAGAGGAAAGCCAATTGGTGCAGTATGGACCATCGAATCCACTGAGCTGGGAGATGGGGCTAAGGATGAAGATGGTGAGGCGGAGTTATTAGGTGGGGAAGGAGCTAAGTGGTGGCTATACTAATAGGCATACCCAAGAGGAGCTGACCGTCGGGTGTACGGTCAGGGGTATGAGACAAATAATACTATACGGCGCCAAGATTAGCATCCAAAAATTTAGCAAAATCCGGATCTCCGACAGAGATCTTGGGAAAAGCATTGGTGTCTGTAGGATTCCCCATAGGATGCGAAGGGGGTGACTCAGGAAAAGACACGGAACAAGCATGTGAAACCATGGCTGCGGCTTGTTGTTGGTGATAACAACCATGGACAAGAGGATACAACAGAGAATTAGTCAATCAGGAACAAAAAACGCAACAAAATGTTGGAATTGGTAGGTTACTGGTTTGTCAGGAACTGTAAAACACGAATGCGATATCGGTCAGTAACGATGTCGGTCGGATATAACCGCGTCGGTCGGGTAACCGATGTCGGTAGAATAGGACCGGTGCAGTCACTTTGTGAAGGCAAAGAGAGAATGTAAGAGGCTGCTGGTTTGGGGATAACAAGGCTTAGTATACCCACCAAACTGTCTGAAGTGATAACTGAGACAGGGTATAACAGAGAAACAAAACTGAAAGAAAAAATAGAAAACAAGCAAGATGCACAAGCAAATCAAGAGACTAACCCTAGGATTAGTTTTAATCACTTTTGGGCTTATGCCTTAGATGCAAGATGATGTCAATCCTAAACAAAAGACCTAAGGGAGATGTCAAGTTTGTTTTGGCTTGTAAGGCTACCTCAATCGGGCGGAGGAATACCACGGAAAGGGGGATGTTTGAGATGTTGTGTAGATTATGATGTGATTTGGTATGTGTTGTGCAGTGAGAGTAAGATTAATTTCTTGTCAATACCGATGGATATCACCCCCACGTGTATGACCTATTACTTAATCTACGTTCACTAGAATTAAAAACAACAAGCAAGAATGTGATGCACGTGTTTTAAACCCAAATCGAAAATGATATTCGATGAAGCAAAGAAAGAGAAGAGGTCAAGAAGATGACTTTCACTAATGCAAAGATGCGAAAGAAAGACAAATTCTTTTACCAAAATGACAAAATATTTTGTGAATATTTAGAAGAAAGAAACAACAAGTGTGCTCCCTATATGAAAACAAGCAAGAAAGAAAGAAACCCGAATAGGGTCCCACCGGGCGTGCCAAAATGTTTCACACAAATTTCGTTCCAGAATAGAGTTACTTCTATCTTTTCATTCTCTTGAGAAATAGATAAGGGTTAGGGCTAGGAGGAATACCTATTGAGTGTTGGGAGGGTGTGCGCATACCGTAGAGAGATCAGATCGATTGTGAAGAACTCCTTTTTATGCAGGAAGGACTACTGTAATAAGAATGCAAGACCACCAGATTTTAGTTAGACAATAAGTAAGGGAACTGCCTTGGGCCCAGGAAATACTAAACTTCCTTTCGAAGGTGGTCAGTTCCCTTTTAATATAAATTATTGCAAATGATAATAAAGAAGCTATTGCGAAATCACGATTTAGGTACCTCGTTACTAAAAGCAATAGAGACTAAACTACCAATAATAAAATGTCATTCTTTTGTTTGGTCACTGGTTATTGATACGTTCAGATCAAGTTACAGGGATAGACCAGGCTGGATCTGAGGTTGTTAGGAAATAAATAGGTGAAAGGTTGGTTTTGGTATAAGTCACAGTGACCAATGCCGGTCACTGGATAACCGACCGCGGTTATAAAACCGCTACTGGTAGGGGATAACCGATATCGGTAGGGGCAGTGATTCAGGGGCTTCTAGGTAGAGGTTGATTGTAGGGTGGTTATGGGGTTTTTAAGGTTGGTAGATGGTTGGGGGAATAGTAAGGCAATGGAGAAGACTCAGAGAGTGAGAAAGTTGTCTTATGGGAAATATAGGGATGGATGAATGAAGGTTAGGTGCAGGGTGCTGCCGGGTGTTAGATCCAGGGGTGAGCTTATAATTACTATGAATCAAAAGTTCACGAAGTGGAGCCTAGAAGCATACAAGATACTACTTACTACTTTTTTATGAGAGGATACGTCCAAGGAATGTGGTGATGAAGGCAAAGCTCAAGTGGGATGATCCGACAATCGAAAGTGAGCTGATGAAGCTATCCTCTGACTCTCCCAATGCTTGGATGAGTGTGACAGTGATCTCGTTGATCAGTTACAGTCTTGGACTCAATGCTCTTCTCTGCAACCTCCTCTCTCTTCTCACTTGTCTCTTTGCAAATGAATTCGGATCCTTGCATTTTGGTTGGGGTAGGTCATTTATAGGGAACCGATGGTGGTTGCATAACCGATGGCGGTCGAGTAGGGACCGATGTCGTCAGTCAAAGTTGGCTATTTTTACTAAAAATAGCCAACTTTCCCTCCTTTTCTCTCGAGGGGTCAGTTGTGGGCTTGGTCAAGTCATTATTAGGCTTGTTTTGATGCGGGTGAGGGGTGATGAGTCATGGGTGTGGGTCTGGACCAATTCATAGGTCTTAATTAGGTTAGTTTAGGGTTAGGGCTAGGTCATGGTGAGGTGGCGAGGTGAGGTGGTAGGGTTGGAGATGTGGATGTGTGTAATAGATTTGTAGAATCTAAATCTATGGTCACAACTAGAAAGCAAGTGAACATGCATGTGTTTATGATAAATATAGTGACATAAAAGATATCTATTGCGCATGTGTAATAAGATGAACATATAACAAGTAGATGTAAGCAAGAGTAAATGTAACCAAGATATATAATATGATGTGGATGAGGTGGAATGGTATGTAATTTCAATAATAGGAGAAGCATGCCCCCAAGTGGATGTGTATGTATTCAATAAGGTTCATTTATTTATACTCCCGTAGCAGTCAAGAATGAACCATAAATGAGAGTGTGTCATGGGGAAATAGACTGAATGATGTGTCGTCATGTGTTAGAAAAATTTGATGAATAGAGTGTGGAGTGTTGATTGTAGAATGATGTCTAGATGATATGGAATGAAACATATGGATGCACAATTGTGAAGTTTTAGAATGAGGTGATGATTTATCCTAAATCATATATCACGAGGTGTGTGAGTAGGATGTGATAGAGCATGATGATGTAGCATAAATCATATATCATGACGTGAATGAATAGGAAAGCTAGAAAGGGGTGATGATTTAGCATAAAGTGTATATCATGATATGTGTGAAGAAGACACTAGCTAGGAATGTCACATGGTAAGAGGATTGAATGATTGAACATGTGAGTTTGATGAGGTCCATTTGATATGTATACACTCAACATTCTAGTATTGACCATAAATCTAGAGTGCGTCATCGTAGTGTGCGTAGTGTGCATAGTGAGGATGATGAGTAAAATGTATAATATATGTCATAGGTGTGTGATGCGCAAAGGGTGTAATGTGTTATGTAGAGTGTGTAGTATGCAATGCAAGATGCGTAGATTATATAAGTGTGGAAGTGTAAAAGTGTGTGTAATTTAGACTATTTAATAGTGTAGTGTGTAGGATATGTATGATGTGTGGGTGTATAAAGCATAGAGTGTGGATGATGCATAGTAGATTGAAGATTGTGTATATAAAAAAGTGAATTATGTGTGAAGATATGATGTGTATTATCGATGGTGCAATGTGTAAGGTTCATGTATATAGGACACCCTCAACAATCAAGTGTGAACCATAGCACAAGAGTGCATCATAGGGAAATGATGATAACAATGTATCAAGAGGTATGTAATAATGCTTTAATAAGATCATTAAGTAAAAAGTGTTAAGTGCATGAGATGATATTGACATTTGATAACAATGCGGGGGAGGATCTATGATGCCCCCAAGTATGTAAGTGATGGAGGTCAAGTCATAATACACTAAGTAGATCAATGTAAGGATTAGTTTCCTCAAAAAAGTGATGGGATGATGAAGTGGTAATATCATAGGATTATTGAGTGGTGGAAGTTGAAAGAGGTTAACTAGATTTTGGTGGTGTTACATAGCAAGTGGTTTCTTATTTATCGTAGATGACTTGAGTGGAGTCTAGGGTAAACTAATATTTAGAGGAGGTTGTTTAGATTGACTTGGTAATCTCGTAGATAACTTGAGTGAAGGAGTAGGATATCCGTAAGAGGAGGTTGATTGGGTTGAATAGGAGAAACTTGAGTGGCGGAAGAAGGCACCTTAAAAGTGATAACATAATGCTCATTAGATGTAGAAGGAGAAAATTTAGTAGCCCATTTGGATGTAGCATTTGTAGATGGGCATGCAATATAATTTTGTGTAGTGAATGAGATAAATCATTGACACTTAAGATGCTTGATCATTTATTTTAAATCATAGCAATAATTGTCATTATGTATGTTAATTCGATGATAATTGCAATATGGGTGACTGGGATATTTCATATGATGGTAAGGAGGATAGCCTTGAGTATATGGTAAAGTGATCAATAAATGACTAAGGAGCTAAGTAAGAATGTCATGTTGTTTTTTATTTTAACCAAAGGTGAGAGGTTGTGGTAATGGAAAGACTTGAGGTTCACTAATATGAGAAAATGGTGAAGACATAGAATGAAGATCCAATGTAGAAGGAGAAAAAAAATGATGAGCCCGAGAAGCGCCTTTAAGATGTTGGGATAAGTCCTTGATGCTCAAGATGCTTGATCATTTATTGTAAAGCATATAAATAATTTTCATTATGTCTATTAATTCGATGATAATTGTAATATGGATGAATGGGATATTTCGTATCCCAAGAAGGAGGATAGCCTTGATTATATGGTAAAGTGATCAATAAATGACTAAGGAGCTAAGTAAGAATGTCATGTTGTTTGGTATTGTAACCAAATGTGAGAGGTTATGGTAATGGAAATACTTGAGGTTTACTAATATGAACACATGTAGAAGACATATAATGAAGATTCAATGTAGAGGGAGAAAAATCATGAGCTTGAGAAGCATCTTTAAGATGTTAGATTTCAGATTGTAGAGATGTTATCATGGATTCCATAGCCTCGAATTTGTCATAAAATAGAGTATGAAAATATTGAATTGACTCCAATATGGGTTGATTGGATGGAGGATCACGAAGAATAGGGTAGTCGACAGACGATCGAAGATAATACTTATTTTATTTGAAGGTGTATCCTTAGGAAGATACATGGTGTCTAAAGTTTTTTGCATGACAACTTGGCAATTGGGATGCATCTTAAATAAATCAGACAAATAAATTTTAGGAATTTTAGGAGCCATGATAGAAAAAATGATTTGCTAAAGAAGGATCCAAATGACCGATCACGAGCATAGTTCACCAAAATGACTAAACTAAATATGAAATATATGCCTAATCGATGTTATTGTAGCAAGAATAAATGAACAATTAAGTACAATGTAGATCCAAAAAAACTAAGCCAAAAGTATGAAACCATAGTTACAAAATGAAGGGAATAAAATACTTAGCTAATTCATAATATTTCTAAGGGTAGGCTAGGATGAAAAAATGGTAAAATGGAAGTACAAACTATTGCAATCATGCTTAGAAAATTATGTGATTCTCGGATGAGGCCGGACATGGGTACCCATGGAAGGGATAGAGCACTTGACGCTGCTACACACCCGACTCGAGCTCTCGTGTCCAAGAAGGTTCTCAAGATTTTAATTTTTTTGGGTCGGAAGAGTATCACAAATATTCACTTTTGTTGCTCTAAGGTCACACCAAGATTTCCCAGATCGCTGGAAACCTGGAAAACCTTCAAATAGACTTCAAATCATAAAAATAAATATGTAAAATGAGGGTTCGTACTATCCTCACTATCACAATGGTGAACTTACAACTAAGATTTGCATTACATCTCGCACCCAATGTAGTTTTGTGTGATTGTGTGTGTAATAGTGCTCCTAGGTCGCCCTCGCACTAATAACACTAAGACAAAGTGGAAAGTAGATAGATAAAATGTAAATGTGTTGATAGAATATATTGAACTCCCCTTCCTATGCAAAGGTGTGTATGCGAATAATGTGCCCAAATTTAGTCATTTGATCTATGTATATAGTTATCCCTTGTTAAGAATTGTTTTCCCTTATAATGGTATGTATGTTGTGTTTTTATAGGGATCTCTTGCTTGAATTTCGACACTAATGATCCGACATGCCAACTAGTACCTTGGGATATGATAGGGAAAACTAAAAAGATCAACCTCAAATGTCAAAAATAAGATCAAACATAAAGAGGACATAGACACCTAGGCTAGATAGGAATGCACGCACTAGTGTTCAGATCCTAGGCACTAGGAAAAGTATCAAAAATGAGTGAATATTAATACACATGGATCCCCGTGACTCACTGAATCTGTGAGTATGATTGACAAGTGTGAGAGATAAAAGAAATAAATTCTAATAAGATAAGTGGATGGACTATGGAATGGGTCATCAGTGAATACTTTCCTTAAGAAAGATCCATATATAAAAAAACATACTTGGTGGTATGGTAAATAGCAAGAAGTGTGTAATTTTTTGTCTACACCTAAAGTAATTTCTTAAGGCCAAGGGAAAAATTTATTGGGGTGACAAGCAATAACAGCATTTGAGATGTTGAAGGAAAGATTGATTACCGCTCCTATATTGTGCTTTCCTTCCTAGAATAAACCTTTCAATGTACATGTTAATGCTTCTTGTATGAAAATTGGAGCAAAGATAGCACAACCTAAAGAGGGTAATGTAGATCATTCCTTATTATTTGTAATTAGGAAGTTAACACTAGTAGAAAAAATATACTACAATAGAGTGTGATGAATTGTCTATTATCTATGCGCTTTATAAATTCTGAGAATACTTGTTGGCCACACCATTTATTTTCTATACAAACCATATGGTATTAAAGTAGTTGATAAAAATCCTATTTTGCAAGGGTGCGTCTCACTGATGGATACTTCTTTTCAGAGTTTAATTTCACGCTTGTTGTAAATCTAGACAAGAGTAATTCAGGCTCGATCACTTATCAAGGATTAATTATAGAGAGGACATGCAAAGTATTGAAGACACTATTCTTGATACACATTTTTTCAGGTTGAATCATGCGCCAACAAATTTGGAAGACATAGTAGTATTTTTACACACTGGACTTGTGCTAGAGGGGACAAAGACATTGGAGAAGAAGTAACTCACTATTTGGGATACACATTTTCAACTTATTCATGGAGACTTGTATAAGATGGGTCATTTTGAAGTCTTATGCAAGTGTGTTTTGGAGCATGAGCATGAAGAAATTATGGAGGAATCTCATGGAGATATTGCAGGAGGAAATTATGTAGTGGTGAAATTGAGTGCAAGATCCTCCTCATTGGATTATTGATCTAGGGGATACTCACCATTAATAAATGATCTATGATCTTCTCATAAATATTTATAGTCAGCTCCATGGCGTGGATAAAAATTAGACGATTATGTCGATATCTCATTTGTAGGAAACAGAGCTTGTTTGCAAAAGTTATGGCCACCGAACTTTTTGGGCAAATGGAAAATTCAGTACTATATGCAAAGATGATGCGTGCACATATGGACCAATCAACATTCACCATGTGGAAAATATGGGTGATGGAGAAAAAGGGGATTTGGGACTAGTCTTGTCCTCCTTTACTTCACATCTATATTGCAGAGTTTTTGTATATATTTGCTTCAGTTTGCAATTACATGATGCATGTGGGATTATTCGTGTTTATATTTGTAAAGAAATAATATCAAATCTCATTAAATTTGCACATATATTAAATAACCATTCTATCCTTCCCATGCATTTCCATGAAATGAATTCAAACCAAGTGCCCAAATGAAGGTGGACTAAGTCAAATGGCTATCAATAGCCAATGCACATCTCTAGGCCACCCATACTTAAACCCTCTCTCCTCCAAATGCATCATGAATGTGGGATCTTATTCCTATTCAAAATATACCCCAAATGGAATGGTATTTGAACCTAGGCCACTTGGGTAAAGGGATAAGGCTTTGACTGCTGTGCCATGCCTCTAGAAACATTATAAAAGGATCTCTGTTTTACTAGTATGAACATTAGAAGGTGATTGTGATATTGTTTTGCTCATAACTTGAGCTAGAGAAGGAATTTTGAGGTGATGTAAAAAGTGACTCTTGTTATTTTTGGTAGAGGAATGTGATAAGAATACTAGATTCTTGTATAAATATTTTTAAATATTTTTTTCAAGATTTTAATAGATTGGTACCATTCAACTGGACCCAGAGACGTAGGCCACAACTGCCGAACTCTGTTATCAATTCTTGTGTCAATTTTCTAGTGATTAATCTCTATATTTTCTAATTTTACATAGTACTTTCAGTTTTATTTCCTTTATTAAAAATACAAAAGGTTATAATAGTCAATTTTTATATCAAAAATCAATACAAAGCAAAGTTAAGTGTGTGCACAATTGCTAGTTAAAATTTATTTTTAGATCACTGGTATCAGAGCTGGTTTTGACTGATTTTTGGTTTAGATTAATAGTTTTTGGATTGCAAGTTGTGTATTGGATGTTAACAAGGTCTCAATCTAAGAAGGGTGAAGGAGAGTTAGTTGAAGGAGATCCTAAAATTGGTACCAGATGGTCTCGAAGTCCTACGATGGCGGATCGAGTAGAATAAAAATTTCCTCAATAAGTCCTACAGATGAAGGAAATGGTAGAAGAAATGTACCAAGATAGACAAAGAGAAAAGGGAACTAGAGAAGGTAAAAAATAAGATATCTCTGGTTTTGATATTGCTAAAGGGGAACCTCTAAAATCTGATTTTCCTTCATTAAAGTTAGATATTAAGTTTAAATTGCAAATGTATACTGGAGAGCTAAATGTAGAGATGTTGGATAACTTGATCAATCAGATAGAAGTATATTACAGGGTTCAAAGAATTGGGGATGATGAAGAAAATATTCATTTAGCAACACTTCAAATGTGTGGCACATCACTCATTTAGTGAGAGAGTAAGCTTCAGGAAATGGAATAAAAAAGGTAAAGCAATCACTTCTTGGTCTAAATTTGTTTCAAGTCTTAGGCAACAACTTTATCCTCTTAGTTATAAGAAACAAGATTTGATGGATTGGAAAACATTAAGACAAGCTAAAGGAAAATTCTTTCAAGAATACACACAAGAATTTAGGAAAAGGGCACTAATTCAGAATTTCCTAAACACGTAAGAAACATTGCTTAAATATATTGGTGGATTGCATAGTTATCTAAGGCATATGATACTTGTTTTAAGTCCTACTAATATTGATGTAGTATGTGTTCAAGTAACCCATTTAGAAGCATAGGGGAAATGACAAAGGATTCATCTTCCTCTTCTTTTAAACAAAAGAACAAGCAATTTGAAGGAAAATGTTCGAAAGAACAAGGAAAAGGAAAGGGTAAGCATAAGAAAAACTCTACTTTTAAAAAGAAGATGAAAAACCATTTTTAGTCATTGTAAAAAGAACCATGATGAGTGTAAATGTTGGAAATTACATCCTGAAATGAAACCTAAATGGATGGTTAAGAAAGGAAAGGAAAAGAAAACAAACAACGCAGCTTCATGATCTTGGGTCGATTCAGTGATGAAACCAAGATCATAGCTATGAGTTTTCAAGGTAAATTAACTGTTTCAATTTCTAAAAATAGTAATTCAAATGTTGCATCTTCTTCTAGTAAACAAACTATACATGATGATAAGAAAAGGAATGAGCTTTTCCACATTAGAGTAATTTCAAAGCATACAAAAATTGATACTCTTTTTGATAGTGGATCTCAAGCTAATCTAATTTCTGAGGAGGTTGTTAAGAAATTAGGACTCAAAACTAATCCACATCCTAAGCCTTATCCTTTGGGCTAGGTTTTTGATGATGTGAAATTGCAAGTAACTAAAACTTGTACTATCAAATTTTCCATTACAAACAACTTTATAGATGAGGTTGAATTGGATGTAGTTCCTTTGGATATTTGTGGGGTGGTTTTGGGAATTCCTGATTTGTATGATCATAAAGAAATCTTCAATAGGGAAGAAAATAAATATTTTCTTGTAAAGGATGGAATTGATTTTATTGTTAGAGCTCACTCGAAAAAAATATTCTATCCTTAGTAACTATGAGTCAAATGAAAAGGCTTGTAAAATCAATAAAAAATTTTGTGCTCATGGTGGTAAAAGCCAAAGAGAAAGAACATGAGATGGCTTTTGAGAATTGTGATCTAAAACATAAGGATGAATGGGTAAAAATTGTTTCTGATTTTGATGATGTTTTTTAGGATCCACAAGGTCTACCTCCCAAAAGAGGGGTTCAACATGAGATACAGTTGCTTCATGATGCATCTCTTCCCAATATGGAATGTATAGGTTGTCAGTAGTAGAGAATGAGGAAATCAAGAGACAGGTAATGGAACTTTTGGCTCAAGGTATAATCCATCCAAGTACATCCCCATGTGGTTCACCAATTATTTTGGTTCCTAAGAAGGATGGCACTTGGAGAATGTGTGTTGATTTCCGTGCTTTAAACAAGATTACAAAGAAAGAATCGTTCATAGAATAGATTATTTACTGGATCAATTAAAGAATGTAATTTAATTCACTAAGTTAGATTTAAGAAGTGGTTATCACCAAGTAAGAATTACGTGGTGATGTTTGGAAAACTGATTTTAAAATGAAACAGGATTTTTGAATGGTTAGTGATGCCTTTTGGTTTGTGTAATGCACCAATAACATTCATGAGAGTTTTGAATGATATCTTTAGACCATTCATTGATAATTTCATTATTGTCTACTTAGATGATATTCTTGTTTTCAAGAAATAATGGGATGAACATGTTAAACACATCCGTAGAAAGTCTTAGATGCACTAAGGAAGATAAATTGTATTTGGAGAATTGAGAGTTGATCATACTAAAATAGAGGTTATTGTAAAATGGCCTAGACCCACTAATGTGATGGAAGTTAGGAGTTTTCTAAGTGCATCTCAAGACTGGAGGAAATTCATTTCTAACTTCTAATATATTACATCTCCTTTGCATGCTTTGATAAGTATTAAACATGTCTTTCAGTGGGGAGGAAAACAATAGAAAGCCTTTGATACACTGAAAGAGAAGACAAGTACCGCTCTGATCTTGGCACTTACAGATTTACAACATTCATTTGAGATTAAGATAGATGCTAGTAACTATGCAAAGGGGGCAGTTTTGATGCAAAACAAATGACCATTGTGTTACCATTCAGAAACCTTTACAAGTGCGGTAAGAAACTATCCAACTTATGATAAAGAGTTGTATGATTTGGTTCAAAGTGTTAAAAATTGGAAGCATTATTTAATGGGAAAAGAAACAATTATACATACTGACCATCAACCACTTCAAGATTTACAAAGGGTAAGTGCAGGAAGTTGATGGACAAATATAGGGTCATCCATGGACGTCATATTGCAAAAAACAACGAAATCTCAACTTGTAGGGATTATTAGCTATACATGCACTCTAAATTAGAAAATTTTATATGAATATGAATCGTAGAATTTGGAATCTAGTTTCTAAAATACTAATTTTTTAAAAAAACTGACTAGTTTAGTGTATTAAAAATTAAAATTATATGACTAAGTTTTTTTTTTTTTTAAAACTTATCGATCAGAGTAGTCCGTTAGCCCGCATTTTGGATGACCAAATCTTGTTATTTTTTTTTTCTTTGGTGAAACGTTAGATGTAGTTGTCTATCTTGTGATGGATTTTATTTTGTATTTTTTTAGCAATATTTTTTTTTAATGATTTTTTCTGTGAAAGTGATCTCAAAATATTTAGAAACGGAGCACTTTCTGTTTGCCCGCCATAACTATATCAAAAATATCAAAATCAATTTTTTTTTTTAACGTGTATAGAACTTGTCCACACTTGGGATGGTATAATTTTTATCATATTTTGATAAGTGAAATAAAACTTACAGTCTTAAATGTAGACATGAACATTCACGGGAAAAAATGTCTTAAAGACCTATTGTTAGTAAAAAATTATAAAATGATATTTATCTTATTCTATTCACTTTAAAAACAATATTTATATGAAGCTAAGAGTCTCCCCTACACGATGGCACCATTTTTGTGAAATGTTTTCAGTTTTTTAGCATGGTTCAAGTCTTTTGAAGAGCAGATTTGAGGTTTTTGACCTTTACACTTCATAATGACTTTCCATAGCTTTGGTTGGGAAAAAAGCAGAGATTTTCCAAGGCTTAGGTTCAAGTGAGATAGATCCGCGATCGCGGTTTATAAAGTGTGATCACTTTCTTTAACATAAAGCGCACTCACAGTTTATAAATCATATTTACACACATCCCAATGTCTGAATTACCATGTGATTTTTACTCTTTGACCTTACCATACGAATTACTACGAAATTCTATCTTTTTCTGCACATTTTTCTTATCACCGGAAGCAAAACATCATGGGAGACAAAAATGAAGTCAAAAAAGGAAGTCATTAAGTAAAAAAACACCAAATGAATTAGAGGCCAGCAAAATTCAAAATGCTGAGTGAATGCGGAAACTTTGTGAATCTAGAAGAGGTTCATCTTCAATCCCAACTATTGTAAGCAATGAAGAACTAGGTAATGTTTCTACTATCAATGTTGAAGTTGAATTAAATACTCGTGATGAAGAAGTTCTTACTATCAATGTTGAAGAAGAATTAAATAATCATGATGTAGCAAATGTTGAAATTGAAGGAGACAATGAAAATGTGAATAAGGAAATTCATGTTGAAACTAGACAAGCAAAATTTGACAAAAACACCTCCTAGGATTTTATGTAAGAAACCTAATTTTTTTATTGAAATTGATGAAAATATTTTGAAACCAATGTATGACAAACTTTCTCGAACAAAAATCGAAGAAATGCCACTGAAATTTGGGATAATCATTTTGAAATTTTAAATGATTCCCAAAGATGTCAGTTGTTGGTTAGTTTGATGAAATTGATTAAAATGAGACCTACATTAAACACCTTAGGATTGACAACATCTAATATACGTGGTCAAACCTCTACAATTGTTGAAAACCTTCATGATGCATATCACACTTTGTTGGTGTCAAGAGACGCACTAGGGATAGTAATATTGTGCATCGTGTACTTGCTACTAGTGTTGTAAGTGAATCAATAAAAACAACGTTTGATTACGCAAATAAGTTGAATGTTGCAAGTTAATCGAAAAACTCTAATGAAAGCAATTGAAAGATGTAATATCCTTCAATCACTCAATAATGCCGATTTTTGGGCATTTTCTACTAGAGCACCGCGTAAGGACAAAAATAATTCTGATGCTATAAGAGAAGTTGTTATTAAATTTTGGCATGATAACACTAGAGTTTCACCTAATACAAGAGATGTTATAAAACGGAGAGTTGGTTCTACTAATCATGAACCACATCCAAAGCATTTCTTAGATATGACTCAAACTCAATTTTTCGTAAGTTTGAACAAGAGAATCTAGAAATTAAAATTAGTCAATGTTTTTTTGAAATGTTGAAACCATTCTATGTGAAAATCAACCATGCTTGCACCACTTGTTGTAGGCAACATGTTGAATTTGCGATGTATTATGCTAAATTTTTACGTATTCGTTCTAATTTTCATTCTGAAACTATGTTATCTGAATGTGGTGTTCAAGTTCCACTAATATCTTCCAAGGATTTCATTCCTACTATATTTTGTGAAAAAGAAGTTGGACAATTTTTTTATAGTCAGGATTGTTTAGATGGAAGTTGTAGTACATGCGGTGGATTACCTAAATTGGAAAGTTACATCCATGAGAAAATTGAAGGTACAATAGGACATAATTTAGTTGAGTTTGATAAATATAAATCAGTTGCATACTAGTTGAAAGATGGAAAAGAGTCGAAATGGTGTGAGCTAGTTACAGAACAAATGCCCATTTTTTAATTTATGAGAAAATTTAAGGATGAAATTGTTTATGAGTATGCGAGGCATACACATAGAGCTCGATGGTTGGATGAACAATTAAAGCTATGCAAAGACACATTTCCTATTGGTACTATTGTTTCAGTGGTCAATTTTGTAGAGAATTACACATTGCAACCAAAAATGGAGGTTCAATCGCAATATTACAACTCAATACAAGTTTCCATTTTTGTGCATATAGCATTTCTACATTCTCCGATAACAGTACAGAGAATGATCAAATTTTTTTAAGAGAGTACCACTTTTATATCAGTGATAATCGTACTCATTCTATTGAATTTTTGCAAGGGTGTTTCTAGTTATTTTATGGAAACTTGTTTGATAGGGACATCCACTTCAAACAACATTATATATGGTCAGATAATTACACGTCTCAGTTTAATAATGCATGAATATTTTATTGATGAGTAGAATGCACGTCAAGATGGGTGTGCAACATATTTTGAGTTTCACCGAGACTGGACATGGAAAAGGAGAGCATGACAAAGCGGGGCATGTGTGAAAAGATCTCTTGCAAGAGAAGAGTTGAAGTACAAAGATGGAGCTAAATTAAAAAAATGCAAAGAGCATAATGGAATGGTGTAATGACAACATGGCCTAAGGTTCTCAAGAAAATTCCACACGGCATGAGATATTTTTAGTTGATAGAGGAACAACATATTGCTAACCACGAGGATTATATGACACTCACTGGGTCCAGTGATATGCACTCATTTTGTAGCTCAGACGCTACTTCATGGGCCATATGGACAAGAAATTTGACATGTTTTTGTGCATCTTGTATCGAATTTGTCACTGCTTGAGTATGCTTCACAAGAATGGGTGGAAGGATGGATTTGTAGGCCTCTAACTCCACTTCCTAGTTATCAATTTCCACAAGCATTATGACTTGTTTCTACATATGAAGTTACAACATCCAAGGAATTTGACGAAATTTCAATTTTATTATGACAAGGTATTTATGGTTATTTATTTAATTTTTGTATTGAGTTATGTCCATTGAAATTTTAATATGTAATTTAAATTTGAGTTGTTTAACCTTGGTTATTTTTTTGTAGGACATGTGTTTGCAATAATTGCGACAGAAGACAATGAAGAAGGAATAGACTTTTCTTATGTCGTTGTATCGAGGAAAGAAAGAAGTTGAGTATCCTACGGGGTCGGTGGTAATTCTTTGGAACTTGGCTTCGACGGTATCCATTAAAAAACTCCTCTGTTTGGGTGTTTGAAGACTTTGAGACACACAGGAAAATACTCTTATATTCACATCTAGTTCTAGCGACAAATATTCAGCTGTATAGATATCGAGGAAGGCCTAATAACAAGATTCTTTGGAAGGTTCGAGAGTCAGATCATGAAGCAATCTTATCTGCTATTCAGAGTAGATCTGATCCTGATGGTTCATTGGAATGAATTTACAATGCTTGAATGTCTGGTATATATAATTTCTTTTCAATATATATATATAAATTTTTAGTTTAAAGATCTAGATTTAAGTTTGAATATATTTTATTTTAAATTTGTGTATTTTGTACATATATAGATAGTATATGGTTTTGATTTGAAACTTAAATTTCTTTGACTAACACTTTTATGTTTAGGTTAGTGGTGCCAAAAAAGCTTCCACCTTCACGTGGTTGGCACTGTTAGTAGAGAATTTTAAATTCTCAAAGCTAAGAGAAGCTTTCATTGTTTGAAAAAGTTGTAAATTTTGAAAAAGTTGTAAATTTTGAAAAAGTTGTAAATTTTGAAAATGTTGTAAATTTTGAAAATGTTGTAAATTTTGAAAATGTTGTAAATTTTGAAAAAGTTGTAAATTTTGAAAATGTTGTAAATTTTCAAAGTTGTAAATTTTGAAAATGTTGTAAATTTTGAAAAAGTTGTAAATTTTGAAAATGTTGTAAATTTTGAAAAAGTTGTAAATTTTGAAAATGTTGTAAATTTTGAAAATGTTGTAAATTTTGAAAACGACTCCTCCCCAAGTGTTTACAAGACCATACCTATGCGTGTGCACCGAAATGAGAAGGAAAAAACCAAGAAAGGCTATTTTTCACCGCCACCCGAACATGTCGGTGTAGTCGGTTCAAAGGCCACGACCCACCGTTTGCAAAATATAGCGTTTAACAACCTTACACTAGCTCCAACTTGTTGTCGACTCAAAATTCCTACACTTCTGATGAAAGTAAAAATTTCAAAATTTTGAGTTTAAGTGTTTTCTCTAATGTACCGAAGTCGTGAAATTGAGAAAAGTCTGCAGTTTTGGGTCATTTTGTATGTATTTCGGGCCTGTCGGACATTTTTGTCCCACGTGTCCCAAGTTCCGAAGTACGCTCTGTTCCCCGATCGGCCGAAATCCCCGAAGTTGTTCCATTTTCGGGCCCGTCGGAGCTTTTCGTCCCAACTGTCCCAAGTTCAAAATTGCGCTCTGTTCCCCGATCGGCCGAAATCCCCGAACCGCGTACTTCGCTCTTTCATGTTCCAAGTGTCCCAAACTTTTCAATGCACGGGCCTTTTGTTCCATTTTCGGTTTGAAACACCCGAACCGCGTACTTCGCTCTTTCATGTCCCAAATGTCCCAAGTACTTTTGTTCCATTTTCGGTTGAAACACCCAAACCGTGTACTTTGCGTTTTCGTCCCAAATGTCCCAAAATGCATTTGTGCGTCTTCTCCCTGTTTCACCCGAATCGTCGAGCCGCGTGTTTCACGCATTCGCGTCTCACATGTCCCAAGTGAACCAAGTGTCATTCGTACCAGTTTTTGCCGCTCTACCCGAATATCCTGCTTATTCAAATTGGTGGGTATGCATTAAATGCGCATTGATCACCCTTCTCTCTCCTCAACGGCTATGTAACGAGCAAGCCACCTTTGCAATTCTTACATTGTTTCCATGCTACCCTTGCTCGAACCCTTGCAATTTGAAAACCTGCGCGTGTCCCCTCCCTCTGAAATTCCTTTCCGAGCCTGGTTTGCGGTTCTGTCCTCCTAGTTGCTATCAATATGGAAGATCAAAGTTTTGGAGTAGGCTTTGGGAGAACTAAAGAACAGTTGGCAGAAAGGCGAAGCTTTCAAGACGCTGGTTATATCAGTTTTCAAGGATATTCATTGTCATCTTCAAGATGAAACTTCTGGTGTGTCCCGTTCCTTGCAAGAAATTAAAGCTCAATTCAGAGCTTATGTCAAAGATAATCTGTTCAAGGAAAGCTCAATCTCCAAAGAGAAAATGAAGGAAATCTGCTCTCTTTAATCGGTGGGTCCCTCTCGGTGATCAGCCACTGTCTTCTTCTCCTTGTTCTTTTCTCTTCTTCCCTTTCTTTTTCTCGTTTTCTTTGTAAGAAGCTAAGGTATTGCAATTGGTGGTTCTTAACTGTTCTTGGTTAAAGAAGCGGTTACGAAGAATAACTGATTTGTAAGCTATATAATGGCCTTCCTTACGCCATTCTGGAAGGAGGAAGAATTTGGCATATTTTCTGAAAGTGTAAATAGATCATAAAGAAATCAATACAGAAGGACTTTCCATTCTTTGTCTATCTGATCTCTGTTACTCCTAAGCTTTCATTTATTTTCTTTGTGAAGATCATTTGTCTCAAGTTCATTAGTCTTGCCGATTGCATACTCTTCGACTTTGCAAGCACGGTGATCTTGTATAACCAAGAAGGAACTTTGTGTCCTTGATTAATGAGTCTGTGTTATGTTAAGAAACTTTGTGTTCTAGCAGATGTTATTTACAGAACTTTGTGTCTTTGAATTCCATCTTATTTATCCGATACAAATGATCTTGTTTCAATTCACTGTAACTTCGCATACATAATGAATTACTCTGATTCTCTATAATTCTGCATGTTGCCTTTCTGCTCATTCTCATCTTCTCATTCCTCTGTCCTTTTGTACTTGAACATCCTCATTGAAAACACTTTCGTAATATCCAAGTTTAACCAGAAAATAATGTTTTGTACATTTGTAAATAAGTTCGTTTCTGAATAAGGGAACCTCTCCCATTAAAGAGGAGGGACTTCTTGTCCCACTCGTTGCTTGCTCTCTCTAAAAATCCTATTTGATGACCAACAGTTTTTGGCGACTCCACTGGGGAAAATCATATTCCAGTTCTGTAATTTTTCGATCATCCTTTGATCTGGCGACTCCGCGTTTTACTCGAGGGAGGAGGGCCCTTGGTGTTGAAGATTCTCAGTTTCAGATTTTGGAGCAGCAGGGTTTTCCTTTCCCTTCAACAAGAAATAGAAGGACTCGTTCGACAAGCACTCCACCTGCTCAAGACAGAATTCCTACGGGTGGTATTCCTTCAGAGCCAGCTAGCCCTAATCTTCAAGCTTTGATTCTTGCTGGTGTTGCAGTCCCTCTCCAAGCCATTTTTCCAAGAATGGCGGCACCATTACCATGGGGTCATCGTGTCGGGCCCCTGGCCCTTACTCAGCCTTTGCATGAGTTACCCAGAGGTAACCGGAAGAGCTTCCCCAAATTCAAAGGCGATGGCAAAGTGCATCCTGATGAACACATCGCAGCCTTCGTTGTTGCATGTGGAGTTCTGGGAGTCGAATATGAAGACGTCTCCGTAAGGCTGTTCATTGAGACGTTACAAGATAATGCTGCTGATTGGTTCTACCACCTTCCGGCTGGCGCTATCACCGACTGGGACACAATGAGAACTCAGTTCGAAAACCGTTTCAAGCCGGCAGAAGATGTACATGCCTTGCTAGCCCAAATCTCTCAGATAAAGAAAGATTCACAAGAGCCCATGAGAGAATTTGTGGCCCGGTTCAACAAATTGATCAATAAAATTCCGCAGCCTACCCGACCTGTTGATCAAATTCAAAAATGTTTCTTCCTAAATGCTCAATCGCCCAAAGTTAGTTATGCACTAAGAAGGGCTAATCTCGCAACATTGGTCGAGGATCAAACTCTCGCTGTTAGTATCGAGGATGACTTGATCATGTCAGGGAAGTTGAGAAGAGACCCTCCCAAATCTAAGTCTGCTGCTTCTTCCTCTTCCACCCCTGGACCTAATACTGATCCATTAGTTCAGAAACTTGCAAATGATCTTATTGCTATAAAGAAACAATTGGCTCAGCACGCTCCTTATGCAGATGTTCCAAGGAGAAATTTTCAGCCCAGAAATCGTTTGCCTGCTTCTCAAACAAGATTAGCACTTGAAGGACCTCCTGTTAAAGTCCCTGTCAATGCGACCTGCGAGGTGGAAGAACCAGATGATGATGAAGATAACGAAGCTTGTGAAGAGTTTGCGAGAGAAGTTGATAACGAAGCAGACGAATTCGAGGGATCTCGAGTAAATTTCTTCACCACCGAGGGCATTGATGATGGAGATGATTATGATGAAGTGGTAGCGGACATGAATAGTGAATCATTCACTGTCATGACTCAAGAATAGACAAATCAGAGGGAGAAAGTGACGCTACCTATCAACAAATCTAAGGAGCAGTCGACAACTATTCCCGTGATTGCAAAAAGAGGATCTCCTATCCCTACTTCTTTTACACCAAAGGTGAGTCCTATCAATCCTGCTACCAAAGTTGCTTCTTCTTTTTCTCCTAAAGTTGATAAGCCTAGAGTCTCAGAATGATGATGGCCCGTCCACTTCTGGATCCTTTGATATTGTTGATCACCTGAAAAAGACCAAGGTCCAAATCTCAGAAGCTGAGTACTATCAAACCCATCCCAAAGCTTTTGCCAAAATGATCCACTTTGTCAATTCCCACTCTAAGACCACCTCTAAAGGCCTTTTTCCCACTCCTCCTTCTGCACCACAGCCTAGTCTGGTAGCTGCTGTCACCTCGCCTAATGACAAAATCAAGCCTTTTTATGTAACACTTCTTATAGCTGGTCATAGGCTCAGTAATTGTGTCATTGACTCAGGAGCCTCAGATAATGTGATGCCTGCTAAGGTAGCTCATGCTTTAGGCCTGACCCTCACACGCACCTATGGATCCTGTTACTCCATGGAGAGTAAAGAAGTGCCCCTGGTCGGGAGAATTAAAGATGCACAAGTAGCTTTTGCTGCTTTTCCCGAGAAGAAAGTGTTGGCTACCATCTTAGTGGCAGATATTCCCCCTTCATACGGGATGTTGCTAAGTAGGAACTTCTGTAAGGACGTGGGTGGGGAAATCCAAATGGACTGGTCACATGCACTCATGCCTGTCAATGGACAAATGAAGAAGTTGCTGCCTGAGAAGCAGTCTGAGTATATTGTGCAGAAAATAGATGATCCTAGAGCACAAATACTCTACGAGGATATGGGGCATGGTAACTACATGATTATGTCCCCTGATGAAATCCAACCCCCAAAGTGTCTCCTAAAGATCCTAATGGGGTTTGGATTTTAGAGTTTGATGGAAGTTGTTCCTCAGCTGGTTCTGGAGCTGGTGTCCTGCTGGTGTCACCTGAAGGAAGCCTACACCCCTTTTCATTTAAGTTGCAGTTCGAGAATACTAATAACACAGCAGAATACGAGGCTCTCATTCTCGGATTGCAAGTGGCCAAAGAACAAGGTGTAAAGAATCTTCTGGCTCGTGGTGATGCAGAATTGATTGTAAAGCAGGTCAGAAACCTTTTTCAAGTAAAAAATGGAAGGCTGAAACATTATCGGAATCAGGTTTGGGATTCCATTGAATTCCTTGATGCTTTCTCTATCGAAGCAGTACCTAGGGAAAAGAATAGCAGGGCTGATTCACTAGCTGTCTCAGGGTCACTACTGATTCCTCATCCTGATTTCTCTCAAGACAAGTTCACCATTGAGATGATCCATCGACCCAGTGTACCTGATAACACCAATAACTGGCAAGTTTTCAATGATGATCAACATTTGCTTTCCTTCCTGGAACTCAAGGGTAATTTCGAACAGCTGTATTTTGAGGGAAGTGACAACCTACCTCGTGAGAGTGTGCCCTTTGACAAAGCAGTCACCCAAGGGGAAGAAACAGGTCAGGAAGGGTGCATTAAACTCAAGGGGAATAAGATTCCTAAAGGATTGGTAAGCTTAGAGGAACTGTTTGATAAACATGATAGGTATGTGAAGTCTAGAGCTTCTACTGGACCTCAGCAATCAGCTGAGTATGACAAAATCAATATTGGGAGTTCTAATGACCCTAAGCTAGTGAATATTGGAAAATGTTGCACAGCAGAGGAGAGGAGAAAAGCAATTGATCTTCTAAGGAGGTATAAGGATGTTCTTGCTTATTCTTATGAAGATTTGAAAGCTTTCAAACCAAAAGATATGCAGCACTCGATTCCTCTCAAACCAGGAATTAAACCTTTTAAGCAGAAACAGAGGCAGTATAATCCCAAAATAGCTGACACCATCTTTCAGGAAATTTAGAAGTTGTTGAAGGCTAAAATCATTTTCCCATTCACCATTCAACATGGATTGCAAATATTGTGCCTGTTAGGAAGAAAAATGGTGAGATCCGCATCTGTGTTGATTTCAGGAACCTGAATCAGGCGTCTTTGAAAGATAATTATCCTTTGCCTATGATGGATCAGGTCTTGCAAGCAGTTACAGGGTCTGAAATGTTATCCATGCTCGATGGATTCTCGGGATACAATCAAGTAGAGGTTGATACTGCAGATCAACACAAGACAGCTTTCACTACTCCTTGGGGTACCTTTGCTTACAAGAGGATGCCTTTTGGGCTCATTAATGCTGGTGCCACTTTTCAGAGAGCCATGGATCTGGCTTTTGGAAGCTTGAAAGGGAAGTGTATTGTCATATATCTTGATGACCTGACAGTGTTTTCCAAGACAAGAGCGGATCATTTTGATCACCTAGAGACAGTTCTACTGAGATGCAAGATGCAGAGCATGGGATCTCTCTGAACCCTAAAAAATCTGTCTTTTGTGTCACTGAGGGAAAGTTATTAGGGCACATCATTTCCAAGGATGGTATTAAGATTGATCCTGAATGAGTTCAAGCCATCCAACAAATTCCTCTCCCAACCAGCAAAAAGGGCGTGCATTCCTTCTTTGGTAAGATAAATTTCTTGAGAAGATTCATCCCTGATTTTGCAGAGTTAACTTTGAATATTTCTCAGATGATGAAAGGGAAGCAAACATTTGGTTGGTCTTCTAAAGGAAAGGAATCCTTTGAAGGTATCAAGAGAGCTATTGCTAAAACTCCTGTTTTAGCCTGTCCTGATTTCAGCAAAGATTTCATCATCTATTGCTATGCTACAGATAATACCTTGGCTGTTGTCTTAACTCAAGAAGACTCTAATGAGCATGAACTCCCAATTGTGTTCATGAGCTATATTCTGAAAGATCATGAGTTGAAATACACCATGATGGAGAAGCATGCTTTTGCAGTGGTCAAAGCTGTTAAGCAGTTTCGTTTTTATATCCTCAACTCTCACTCCATGGTGCTGGTTCCAGATACAACTGTTAAGTCAATTCTCACACAACAAGAGTTTGGATCCAAGAGAGGGAACTGGGTTGCTAAGGTCCAAGAGTATGACATTGACATCAAACCGACCAAGCTGGTTCGTGGAAAAGGCCTTTGTGAGCTCATTGCTGAAGGAGCTAAACATGAATTGCTGGAGGAGAAAGCTGACATTCCTACCGTTCTGTTCCTTAGCTCAGTTGATGAATGGTATGCTGACATCACCCATTTTCTCACCTATGGGGAATGCCCCTCTCATTTAACTGCCAAAGAAAAGAGGACTGTTAAATTGAGGTCAGTGCAATATGTATTGTGGGAAAATGCTTTGTTCAAGCGTGGGTTAGATGGGAGATTTTTGAAGTGTGTGGACAAGGAACAACAGAGAAAGTTGCTCTCAGCTTTTCATGATCAGGCATGTGGAGGGCACTATTCATCAATGGTTACAGCTCATAAGATACTCCGTGGAGGATACTACTGGCCTTCCTTGTTCAAAGATGCATCCAAGTGGGTTGATAAATGTGAGGCTTGTCAGACTTTTGTGGGAAGACCTAAATTGGCTTCTTTGCCTCTCAAGCCAGTTGTGATTGAGGAACCATTTCAACAGTGGGGTTTGGACTTCATTGGTACACTTAATCCTGCTTCTAGTGCTGGTCACACTCATGTGCTAACTGCCACTGACTATTTCACCAAATGGGTGGAAGCTATTCCAGTCAAGAGTACTACTTCTGAAGTGGTGTGCAGCTTCATTAAAGAGAACATCTTGGTAAGGTATGGTGTACCTAATAAGATTGTAACAGATAATGCTTCGAATTTCTCTTCAACTGAGATAATGGATTTCTGCTACGGGTATGGCATCTCCCTGGCTCATTCTTCAGATTATTACCCCCAGGGAAATGGGCAAGCAGAATCCACTAACAAAAATCTGGTGACTATCATAAGGAAGTTAGTCAATGAGTCTCAACAAAACTGGCACAAGAAGCTCTATGATGCTCTTTGGGCAGACAGGATTACACCAAAGAGAGCTATTGGAATGTCTCCTTTTCAAGTGGTATATGGAGTAGAAGCTCAATTGCCAGTGACAGTGGAACTGCCAGCCTTGCACCTAATGAAGGCCATTGAAGATACTAGTTTCAGAGATGCTTTGGACAAGAGAATTATGTACCTACACAAACTGAATGAGGACAGATTGATGGTTGCTGATAGGATATCTGTTCACCAACAGAAGGTAAAGGTCCTGTTTGACAAGAAAGCTAGGTTCAGAGATTTCCAAGTTGGAGACACCGTGTGTTATGGGACAAAAGACATGAACCTCGTGGCAGCCATGGAAAGTTTGATTCCCTGTGGCTCGGACCTTTCAAGATCAGACACTTTGCTGGTGAGAATTCCTTTTATCTTGATTACATGGATGGTTCTTCTCTCCCACTTCCTTATAGTGGGTAGTATCTCAAGTTGTTCAAGTCCTAGGTGATTAGGGAGTCCCTTGTATATTCTGTACAACGTTTTTGCTTTTCTTTCCTTTTTGTTTTGGTGTGTTGCCCTCTGTATTGGTCTGTTTTTGACTCCGTTGCCCAATGGATAAGGTACTGGTCTGCTTCCCGAGTTTGTCTAAGTTCTTGCCTTGTCTCATTCCTTGAATTTATGCCAAGTCATCCCCAGAAGGAGCCAGCTGTTGTCCACTCAAAATTCCCTGCTCTGATGAAAGTAAAAATTTCAAAATTTTGAGTTTAAGTGTTTTCTCTAATGTACCAAGTCGTGAAATTGAGAAAAGTCTGCAGTTTTGGGTCATTTTGTATGTATTTCGGGCCTGTCGGACATTTTTGTCCCACGTGTCCCAAGTTCAAGTACGCTCTGTTCCCCGATCGGCCGAAATCCCCGAAGTTGTTCCATTTTGGGCCCGTCGGAGCTTTTCGTCTGAACTGTCCCAAGTTCAAAATTGCACTTTGTTCCCGATCGGCGAAATCCCCAAACCGCGTACTTCGCTCTTTCATGTTCCAAGTGTCCCAAACTTTTCAAATGCGGGCCTTTTGTTCCATTTTCGGCCGAAACACCCGAACCGCGTACTTCGCTCTTTCATGTCCCAAATGTCCCAAGTACTTTTGTTCCATTTTCGGTCGAAACACCCGAACCGCGTACTTCGCGTTTTCGTCCCAAATGTCCCAAAATGCATTTGTGCGTCTTCTCCCTGTTTCACCCGAATCGGCCGAGCCGCGTGTTTCGCGCATTCGCGTCTCACATGTCCCAAGTGAACCAAGTGTCATTCGTACCAGTTTTTGCCGCTCTACCTAAATATCCTGCTTATTCAAATTGGTGGGTATGCATTAAATGCACATTGATCACCCTTCTCTCTCCTCAACGGCTATGTAACGAGCAAGCCACCTTTGCAATTCTTACATTGTTTCCATGCTACCCTTGCTCGAACCCTTGCAATTTGAAAACCTGCGCGTGTCCCCTCCCTCTGAAATTCCTTTCCGAGCCTGGTTTGCGGTTCTGTCCTCCTAGTTGCTATCAATATGGAAGATCAAAGTTTTGGAGTAGGCTTTGGGAGAACTAAAGAACAGTTGGCAGAAAGGCGAAGCTTTCAAGACGCTGGTTATATCAGTTTTCAAGGATATTCATTGTCATCTTCAAGATGAAACTTCTGGTGTGTCCCGTTCCTTGCAAGAAATTAAAGCTCAATTCAGAGCTTATGTCAAAGATAATCTGTTCAAGGAAAGCTCAATCTCCAAAGAGAAAATGAAGGAAATCTGCTCTCTTCAATCTGCCGTTGGAGAAGCAAATAAAGATTATCATACTCATGTCGAGTTTGATAAAGAGATGGAGAAATGTCTTGGATTCTGGACTCAGTCAACGGCCAACACGTCAGTCCCTCGTGGCAGAGACATAGCTGAGGCGTTAAAGAAATTCAGGCAGCGGATTCTGAAGTCGGTGGGTCCCTCTCAGTGACTGGCCACCTGTCTTCTTCTCCTTGTTCTTTTCTCTTCTTCCCTTTCTTTTTCCGTTTTCTTTGTAAGAAGTTAAGGTATTGCGATTGGTGGTTCTTAACTGTTCTTGGTTAAAGAAGCGGTTACGAAGAATAACTGATTTGTAAGCTATATAATGGCCTTCCTTACGCCATTCTGAAGGAGGAAGAATTTGGCATATTTTCTGAAAGTGTAAATAGATCATAAAGAAATCAATACAGAAGGAATTTCCATTCTTTGTCTATCTGATCTCTGTTACCCCTAAGCTTTCATTTATTTTCTTTGTGAAGATCATTTGTCTCAAGTTCATTAGTCTTGCCGATTGCATACTCTTCAACTTTGCAAGCACGGTGATCTTGTATAACCAAGAAGGAACTTTGTGTCCTTGATTAATGAGTCTATGTTATGTTAAGAAACTTTGTGTTCTAGCAGATGTTATTTACAGAACTTTGTGTCTTTGAATTCCATCTTATTTATCCGATACAAATGATCTTGTTTCAATTCACTGTAACTTCGCATACATAATGAATTACTCTGATTCTCTATAATTCTGCATGTTGCCTTTCTGCTCATTCTCGTCTTCTCATTCCTCTGTCCTTTTGTACTTGAACATCCTCATTGAAAACACTTTCGTAATATCCAAGTTTAACCAGAAAATAATGTTTTGTACATTTGTAAATAAGTTCATTTCTGAATAAGGGAACCTCTCCCATTAAAGAGGAGGGACTTCTTGTCCCCTGACTGTTGCTCTTCTTAAAAGTCCTATTTGACGACCAACACAATTGCACTATTTTACACGTTTGCAAACAGTAGGACAACGAGAGCACCGAAATGAGAAGGAAAAAACCAAGAGAGGATATTGTAGAGGGTCCCTACGCCGAGGTGTCGGATTAGATGAGGCCTCTCTAGGTGCCACAGAGTCCGAGTAGTTGAAGTTGAACGATATTTTGGTCTCAGGGCTCTTAAGGGACTACGCCCGAACGAAGTAGCCCGAAAGCAACGACCCTTTCGCGCACCGAAACACCACCTCCTCTAGCGTTCACTGGCCACCCGGACATGTCGGCGTAGTTGGTTTGGTGCCACGACCCACCGTTTGCAAAATATAGCGTTTGACAACCTTACACTAGCTCCAACTGCACTATTTCACGCATTTACAAATAGTAGGACAGCGAGAGCACCGAAATGAGAAGGAAAAAAACTGAGAGAGGCTATTGTAGAGGTCTCTACACCAAGGTTTTGGATTAGATGAGGCCTCTCTAGGTGCCACGGAGTCCGAGTAGTCACCTGTCAAAGTTGAACAATATTTTTGTCTCAGGGCTCTTAAGGGACTATGCCCGAACGAAGTAGCCCGAAGCAACGAACCTTTCACGCACCAAAACACTACCTCCTCTAGTGTTCACTGGCCACTCGATGTGTCGGAGCAATCATTTTGGTGCCACGACCCACCGTTTACAAAATACGATTTGGCAACCTTACACTAGCTCCAACTACACTATTTCACGTGTTTGCAAATAGGACGGTGAGAACACTGAAATGAGAAGGAAAAAACAGAGAAAGGCTATTACAGAGGGTCCCTACACTGAGGTGTCAGATTAGACAAGGCCTCTCTAGGTGCCACGGAGTCCGAGTGATGCCAAAAATCACAAAAATGATGTCTAAACGAGATGAACCCAACTTAAAGGTAAATCCTTTTAATTCAACATACCCATTCAGTCAAAAATATTTAGAAACCCTCTTCTCACAAGTCAAAGACATGGAACCTTTGGTTGGTCATAGTGGAGAAGAATCTAATTCATACGAAGACCAAAACAAATTAGATCTATCTTTCTTTCATGAGCTCCTTTACTACAATAGAGACGAAGTACTTGCAAGAGTCCTTGAGTTAGGAGGTAGACTATTACAAGAGTATGAAGTGGTGATTAAGACCATGAATCACAAAGTAGAAGATCCAAAATGACCATCCCTCATAGAAATGGACATCCATTTTAATACAGGTTATTCTTCCACTTCAATAAAACGTAAAAAAAATGTTGAGGATCACCCACCAAAACCAACAAGTGATTCATGAAAACCTTACTTTAAGGCTTCACGTAGATTCAAGATTGAACATAGTCACAAAGACTCACCTCCTCCTATATTTTATGATGAAGATGATCCCTTATTCGAAGAGGAGATCATTCAAAGACAAATACTAAAACTCGCTCAAAATTTAGTGACCTTAGGTTACTTGAATAGGAATACATGCAAGGATAGACTCAAGATAAAGTTAGGTGAATTTCACATTTATCCATCTAATGAAGAAAATTTCAAAGTTGCTAAAGTGAATAGACCAATATATCACCCACAAAGGAAAAAATGATTCAACAAGAGTTGCATTCAATGAAGAATACGCTAACCACTTTACAAGAAAGAAATGTAGGACACAATAGAAAATATCTATACAAAAAGCTATTTCCTTACCCATTTGATAAAGATATGTTGCTACAACAATTTGCAAAGAATTTAGACATGGTCCTAACGAGAAGATGGGTATATTCAAATAACCATATATCCTAACCATGGAGATAAAAAGAACAAAAATTCAGATCATGGACAAGCTTGTAATGACTATCGGAATACTACCTGCATCTATCCAAAAAATGATAAACAATTTTAATCCCTTATAGGATGCGTCCATTCATCTAATGAACAAGTAAATACCATTAGGATCTTAGAGAAAAGTTGTGATGTGGATACAAGACATTCTAGTTTGGTAATACCATTTATCCTCTACCTATTCAACAAGTCCAATACAACTTAATAGAATAATTGGAAAAGACACCAACTAGAATTTTGATCCTATGTCTCCTCAAAATCACCATTGCTCATAAGAAAATATTATATAAAACACTTATGAGTTAAGGGGTGTCGACAAACATAGATCTCAGACACCTTCAAGAAATTAACTTACACACCTTGACTCCAACGATCATATCTCTTTTCATCAAAATCCAAACCCATGCAATAACCAAGAGAAAAAGTTACCCTTATACATAGAGCTCATTGTTTAATATAAGATCTCTCAGTGTCTCTTTGATAATGATGAGACATTTGCAGAATTCATGGGAATCAGGGATTCTATTTTGAAGGGGGATCATAAGAAATATTTTCCCATCAACCTAGATGATTGTGCATACTTTGGATAAAAAGTACAGATGTGTGAACACTTGAATAAAAAGAGTATAAGAAAAATCAAGACTACTTCTGAAAATCCTTGCAAGAAAAACAAACATAAGTCTCATAGTGAAATCCTCTTTGAGTCATTAGTAAACAAACAAGACAAAGAACATATAGAAAAATAATAGATAAATCTTGGAGCTTCACTTTCAAAAAAAAAAAATGTTTTCATAACATTATTATGAGAACACGAATATTAATGTTTTCCATTAGATGTTAAACCCATAAAGCAGAAGTTAAGAAATATGCATCCCAACATTACACTGCTTGTTAAAGAAGAACTGAAAAAGTCATAAATATGAAAACCAACACACATGGATATATATATATAAGAATAAAAAAAAGTGTGCTCCAGACGCACGTCTCTGAAAATATATATGTATAAGTTCATAATGTATGTGTACATCTCGAACTAAGCACATGTCATAATGTACATATGGGACCACATGCGATTCATAAAAAGGCTATATATATATATATATACAATGGACTATGAATCTACTCATGACCACATATGTACATCTAGGTGGACTATAAATCTACTCATGAAACATCTTCCCTCTCTTCGCCCTACTAGAAGTAGCACGTCCATGACCTGGGGATGTAGTGGAGGGAGATGCCACTACGGATTTCATCTATGTGGTCCTAGGTGTCTCTAAGCATGCCTGCAACCTAACTTGCACATTCATAAACAACAAGTTTTTAACACCCAAAATTTTAAAATACATTCAAAATTTAGAAACTTGTACAATTTAGTTAAAATGCATGTGAAATCTTACCGCAATGTCATGATCCCTATAAATTTGTTGTTGACATGTCGCAGGGACAAAAATAGACTCACAAGGGGTAAGCTACATACAAATAATTAATTTTCAAATTAAATATTTCACATATACCTAAAAAATTTGATATTGTAGATTTAAGTTTAATAAGAAATAATGAACCTCCAAAATTTAACAAATTTAAAAAATTGTACCTCAGTTAGTGGATCTGCAGATCTTATGACAAGATCTACAGCCTCCACATCTGCATATATGGTGGAGTCTCTCTGATCATAAGCTATACAAAAACATGTACAAATCAATATTAAAATCTACATGACAGAGGTCCAAAGCATGTAATCCACGTGAACTTCCAGTAATTAGAAACAAAGTGTAAAGAGATTTACTAACCTACGTAAAACTCATGTGAGGCATGCCAGTAGCCTCAGTTCCCAGAGCAGATGATGACCTGCCAGGCTCCTGTGTATAAAAAAGAAAAATATTAATACATGTACAACATACACGTGAAACATTATAATAATAATCTAGTGCAATCAAATAAATTTTTTTTTTTAAGTTTGTCAACTTGAAACTTACGTTTGAAACATGCCCGGCCCGCGTGACTTGCATGTCGACGCCAGATGTTTCCTTCACCGGCTCTTGCTATTTAAAATAAAATAAAAAATTAGTTTTTTACATGTATGTACATGACGTACAATCAAATATATATATATATATATATATATATATATATAATATCTCAAACATGTGAATTAAACTATTGTATATATATATATATATATTATTTAAATTTATTTGAAATTTACCTATGAAAGACCAATATCAGTGGCACCAGTTCCAAAAACATTCCCTAGCATCTCATCTATAGAAAAGAAATCATGTGAACCAACAAATGATGTCTCGCCTGCAGTGCATACGGCACCACATGATCCATAGTGGTGTGGTGCACTAGAACTGGCACCTCCACCAACATCACCAGATGTAATCTGGTCACTATGCTTAGGTGAGAGTGTCAGTGAGCTCCCTCAATGCATGCAATGTATCAATCTCCACAACCTCCTTCACTGTAGGAGGGATAACTGAAGGTAGTGGGGGTTTTGGGGCATGGGGGATCCTAGGCTGACCTACGCATGCACCAGGTCTGCTCTATGCAGAGCCACCTCCTTGACCAAAAAAGTCAGAAAATTCAAAATAATTCGGGACCTCATTGAGCACGAACTCGCAATATAATTTCTTCAAAAAATAAAGAGGAACCTCATTGTTGTTGCATGGTGGATAATCAAAAACCATCCACCATTGGTCCCAAAAATTGTTTTTGATTCTGTCATCATGACACCAATGGATTGGGAACCGTTTGCAAGTAACTGCAGGGGGCATTGGTTTTAGGGTCGGTAAATAATGTAAAAATGAGGTCTTTTCCAATTTTTTGTCTTTGACGGTCACATGGGATAGTTTATCCACATACCACTACCTATAGTCACTTCTAAAGGTGTTCCATCTATGTATTTGGTGGTTACAAACTCGACTTCACCAATCAATGTTTGCAATCTATTGGCTAAAGTCATGCGGGATGGATTTGTAGCATGGTTTTGTCTTATAGTTTGAATTTTATTTTCTTGGATTCTTCCAATGATATTATCTTGCGTTCCTGCTGGCTCAGTGGGGACAGAAGGAGCCATAGGAGGAGGATCTATGTTTGGAGGAGGGTTTTGAGGAATGTTCGGAGGGTTTTGAGGAATGTTCGGTGGGTTTTGAGGAATGTTTTGATGGTTTGCACGATTTCGAGCTTGTCGACCAATTGATAAATTAAGAAAATTGTATACATAAACAAACATTTCAAAAAACCCATGAAAATGCAAAAAAAAAACCTAAAATGCAAAAAAATGATTACAATCGGGGACTTACCTCCTCGTCTTGGTGGCATGGTTGAATCTATTGCTATCCAGAAGTCCGATGAGAAATTTTGAGGTGGTATTGAAAGCGTGAGTGAAAAACGTTTAGGAAAAATCGCGGTTTGAAATGAAAAATGAGGAAAATAAGGAGTCGTGGGACTGCTAAATTTTGTCTTAGAGTTCCGTGATCATGGTTTATAATGCGCTCGCGGTTCTAAACCTGCGATCGTGGTTTTAGGTTCGGTAATTACCGAACCTAGAATTCAGGAACCACGATCGTGGTATGTAAACCGCGATCGCGGTTCCTTTATTTCGGTTTTTATGTCCACAGAATTGTCCACCAACTTTGTGCACTTACCCCAAACACAAACTAAATTGCAGCAGTCTAGACATTTCGGTTGGATTGAATTTTTTTCAACAATTTCATCTTGTAATCAAGTATAAAAAGGTATTCAAAACAAGGTTTCCGACATGTTATCTAGACCACCGGTGGTAGTAGCGTTTATTCTTTTGCAACATAGTTCTTTGGCTCATGTTAGTTACAAGGAACAATATGTTAATGATGTTTATTTTAAAGAAGTATATGAGGTTTTATTAAGTGGGAAACAAGTAAGAGAAAAATATTATCATTTACATGAAGGATTGTTATATCATTCTGGTAAACTTTGTATTCCAGATAATGAACGTGTGCATATGATTAGGGAAGCACATACTTCTCTTATTTTGGGGCATTTTGGTGTTAGTAAGATAGTTGCACATTTACAGAAATATTGTTATTGGCCTAGAATGCATGAACATGTAAACAAGTATATTAAGGGATGTGTTCTTTGTGCCACAAGCAATCCAAGTAATAGGAAATTAGGACTTTACACTCTTCTTCATGTTCCGACAAGTCCTTGGGAAAGTGTTTCCATGGATTTTGTAGGAGGCTTGCCCATGACACAAAAGAAGCATGAAATTACTTATATGTGGTAGTGGGCAGATTTACCAAAATGTGTGTGTTAGTTCCATGTACTAAAAAAATAATTGGTGAGGTAATCGCCCATTTGTTTTTTCAGTTTGTTTGGGTTCATTTTGGATTACCTACTTCAATTATATCTGATCAGGATTCTAGATTTCTTAGGGAATTTTGGTCAACATTGTGGGGGTTAATGGACACAAAACTGAAAAAGAGCACTGCCATCATCCATAGATCGATGGTCAAATAGAGGTTGTAAACCACACAAAGAGTACATTTGCTTAGGGGATATTGTGGAAAACATCCTAAGTTATGGGATGAACATCTATATTATGTGCAACATACTGATAATCATGCCTTACATTCTTCTACTTTAATGTATCCATTTGAGACTTGTTATAGATATATGCCTGATTCTCCTTTAGATGTAAATTATGGACATGAAACTTTTGTTAATGGTTTAAGTGATTCTGACAAGGATAAAATATTTATGCAAAGAATACAACAAGTTCATCAGTATGTCCATGAACAATTGGAGAAAATGTGGGCTAATTACAAAGATAGGCATGATAAACATAGAACTAATCACAAGTTCAAAGTTGGTGATTCAGTTTGGCTTCACATTAGCAAGGAAAGGTTGATAGGTGAAGGTAAAAAATTGAAACCTATACGATATGGTCTGTTCCAAATATTAGAAAAAATTTGTAACACCACTTTCCGGTTAGATTTACCTCCTTATATGCAAATATACTTAGTTGTAAATGTTGAGAATTTAATATTGTATGAACCGCCTATGATCGTTGATCATGATGATGCTAACATAATACCTTCCATTGATGATTTTGCTCCTGAGTATCTTGATGAGTTGCGAAGACATCATTTTGGACAGGAAGGTTGGAACTTCATGAAGGGTTGATATTGAGTATCTTCATGTTTGGTTCAAAGGAATTCATCCTAATAAGGCTAAATGGATGGAAACCAGAAAGGTGAGGGAGAAATACCCTCACCTATTCACAAATTAAGTTGACTTTTGGGGTCTAAAGTTTCTCGGTGGAGAGGAATGATCTAGCGAATACTCACTGATAAAAACCAATCTATAATATTCTTAGAAATAGTTACAATTAGTTCCATGGCATGGAGAAAAATTATATGATTCTCGCCGATATCTCGGTTCACGAGAAAATGAAGCTCGTTTGCAAAAGTTATGGCCCGCTGAAATTTTCAAGCAACTAGAAAATTCAATACTATGTGCGAGAGATGATGCATGTACATGTGGACCAATCAACACTCGCCATGTGGAAAATATGGGTGAAAAAGTAAAAGGGGGATTCTAGACTAGTCTTGGCCTCCTTTACTTCACATCTATATTGCAAATTTTTTGTATATATTTGCTTCAATTTGAAATTACGAGATGCATGTGGGATTATTTGTGTTTATATATGTAAAGAAATAATATCAAATCCCGTTAAATTTACATATATATTAAAGAACCATTCTATCCTTCCCACGCATTTCCATGAAATGAATTCAAACTAAGTGCCAAATCAAGGTGGACCAAGTCAAATGGCTATCAATAGCCAATGCACATCTCTAGGCCGCCCATACTTAAACCCTCTCTCCTCCAAATGCGCCATGAATGTGGGATCTTATCTCTATAAAAATGTGCCCCACATGGAATGGGATTTGAACCTAGGCCACTTGCGTAAAAGGATAAGACTTTGACCATTACACCATGCCTTTGCAAACATTTTGAAAGGAATTTTGTTTTACTAGTATGAACATTAGAAGGTGGTGTGATATTATTTTTCTCATAACTTGAGCTAGAGAAGGAATTTTGAGGTGATGTAAAAAGTGACTCTTGTTATTTTTGGTAGAGGAACATGATGAGAAGATCATATTATTGTAGAAATATTTTTAAATATTTATTTTCAATATTTTAATAGATTAGTCCCATTCAACTGGACCGGAGACATAGGCCATAAGTGTTGAACTCGTTATCAATTCTTGTGTCAATTTGTTGGTGATTCATCTCTGTATTTTCTAATTTTACACAAGTACTTTCAATTTTATTTCCTTTATTAAAAATAAAAAAGGTTATAATAGTCAATTTTTATATCAAAAATCAATACAAAGAAAAGTTAAGTGTGTGCACAATTGCTAGTTAAAATTGATTTTTAGATCAATTATTGTGGGAGACATTATACAAAGATATCAAGGCTTATCTTAAAGCATGTGATAATTGTTAGCAACTTAGCAAGCTTGAAAGTAGATATGAGATGTCATTGTGACCCATAGCTAGTGTGGAACCTTTTGATAAGTGAGATGTTGACTTTGTAGGACCTATTGCACCACCCGCGCGTAATATTGGAGTATGATACATCATCACATGCAAAGATTATTTGACCAGATGGGTAGAAATTGTGCATACAAAGAATTTTATTGCATCCACACAACAACAATATTCCTTTAGGAGAATATCATTACCATGTACAATTTTCCATTAAGCTTTACCAGGTGATAGAGGAACTCATTTATTGAATGAGACAGATTCAATTTTGCTAGCAGATTTTATGGTGGCACACCATAAAACTACACCTTATCACCCCCAAGATAATGATAATGATGAATATTTTAACTAGATTTAGGAATAGGCTTTGATCAAAATTTTTGATGTTGGAAGAAGGATTGGGATGATAAAGTATCAGTGGTACTTTGGGCTTACATGACACCATATAAAAGGTTAAATAAGGCCACACCCTTTTAGTTGGTGTTTGGCACAAAGATGGTACTACTGTGAAATTTCTATTACCATCCCTACATATTACACATGTAGGTGGGTTATAAGATGAAAATTTTGTGGAAGAGCACATTAATAAATTAATGCAAATAGATGAGCGACATGTCATTACACGTTGGAGCCGAGAAAATTGAGAAAGCATCTTTATAAGGTTTGGCATGATAGGCACATTAAGAGAAAGTCTTTTGTAGTTGGGAATATGGTCCTTCTGTATGAATCCAAGTTTTCACACCACCCAGAGAAGTTGAAGGTACATTGGTTAGGACCTTTTATAGTAACCAAGATACTTGAATCAAGTGCATGTCAATTGCAAGTGTTGGATGACACCATGTTTCTTGGTTACTTTAATGGGAGTAGGTTGAATCCCTACTATAAATAAGCTTCTTTGTGTTTGTAATAAGGCATTATTTCCACTTAGATTAGATTTCCTTTAATGTTTTTTTCTTTTCTTTTCTTATTTTATTGTAATAAGCATTTTTGCGTGTAATAATTTGATTACTATATTTTGAGATGATGGGCAAAGGATCGCACAAAATTTTAGTGTGGGAGTGAACCGGGTAGGCATATGTGAGAAAGTTGAAGTAGATGTACATGCGATAGTAGAAAGTTAGAATGTTGGGAAAAAGATGCACACAAGAAAAAGGAAAAGGTGTGTAGGTGTTGATGATTGATTTGGTGTTCAAAATTTTCTTAGATTGAATACCACTCGAGGAAGATGTTGCACAATGTAACGCGAGGTAGAAGTAGCAAGATGAACTACTTATTATATGGCGTAGAGGAAGATGTTTTTTAACACAAGGAGATGTGCGTGAGGGTATTTACATCCCAGAAGTAGTAGCGTCTTTAGAAGGTTATAATTGTTGTGCACGGAAGAAAACAGAGAAAATCATGAAAAATAAAAAAGCATATTTAAAGCTGCAATACGGTGGTGGGTTAAGAGTAATAAATGTGATAAAAATTTAGAAATCTATAAAAGGGCCAATGGAGATATTTTATTTTCACCTTACCTTTTGAATTTGAAGAGTGTGAATTGGTGCAAACTTATGCAAATTTGTAATGAAACTTGAAGAATTGATTAACCCAGATTGATCAAACACATGACCGAGTTAAGAAGCTCCTTCAAGTGGAATTTTAGAGCTTGAGGAAGGCATGAATATTTGTTTTGAGTAGAGTAGGGTTTGCGTTCTTTGAGCTAGGGTTTGCAAGAATACATGTATGCAAAATTGGATCTAGGGCATAAATTTGGTTGAAGAAGACCAAGATTTATAAGCAATTAAGGGGATAGAGTAGACTATTTGGTGTGGATGGTTGAGCAAAATTATTTTAGGCACCTAATGCATAAATGATTGAATTTTAAAGTAAAACCTTGCGTAGATGAAGGAATGGCACCAAGGAATGCATCCACTATCTCATCAAAATGAAAGGGAAAAGGAAAGAATAATCCCAAGGTTAAGGACACACCAAAGGAATGGTATTAAGAATTTTAGTACCCATAAGGCATGAGTATGGGCCAGGCATAGGTGTCCCACATTAGGAAAATCAAGGTTAGTGACTACAATCATCTCTCGGATGCAAATGAGCGTGAAATAGAAAATGAGCTAATATTGAAGACAAACAAGAAGAATTCTTATGAGAAGTCGATTTATGATGATAAGAGGTATAAAGAATTGGAGAACATAGGGGTTATACAACTTTATGAGCTTCCTATTTTGGCAAGCTTGAGAACTTCTATCAATGGTTAATGTCTCGAGTCTATGAGGACTATATTTATTTTATGGGTAGAAGGATGTGCCTCACCATGCAACTAATTGGAAGAGTCACCAGTGCGAAGCTTGAACACTAAATAAGAAACATGCTAGAGTAGGGATCATTATCGCTACTTTGAAGTATCAAAGAGGGTATCGTGCGATGAACATCGTCAAACTTACCAACCCTATTATAAGAGTTTTCACGTGACTAGTCACTAAGTTGGGAGTACAAGAAATATGGACTCAAATAAACAAGAGGTGGATCCATATTGCATAGAAGATGGATAAAAAGTATGTCTACAATATTTGTACCTTCATTCTGAGGGGATCATAGAGGAAATGCATGAAGGAAACAAAATCACTTAGGGATAAATTCTCCTCTTGATCATCTTTTTATAAATTGGGGTACCTAATGGACCGAATGATAAAATGTGGAAGTTCCCCTAGACAATAATTATCCCGTGAAGTGATTCACCAAATACACATGTGACGAGATAAATAATTCTTACAAATTAAGGGTGGAAATATTGTATATGTGAATGTGTGAGGTGTTCAGACAGGAGTGGAACATTCCAAATGAGTTGCCCTCAATCTTGGAAGGATAAGTGGATTTTGTAGTGTATCAACACTTTTTCCTTAGGAGATTCTATTTGAAGGCTGGAGGAAAGAGCCCTTGGTGTAAACCCCATTTTTCCTTTACAGAAAGGTATTTATAGGCATCTATAAATAGGTTTTTTGAAGTGTGCAAGCTGAAATTTGTTGCATATAAATTCGATTTTGAACACCATATGCTACACAAGAAGTATGTCTATCTCGAAAAGACAACATATGTAGAAACTATGATATTATATAATAACAATATTAAATCCAAAAATTTGGCGATAGGAAATGAGGAGGTGAAAAGAGTTTATATTTACTTGAAGCTGAAGTTAGCCAATGGTAAGTATGTAGATGAAGAAGATCTTAGACTTCTAAGACTGCTTAGAGGATGAAAAAAGTGGGTTAAAAAGGACGTGCAAGGATACCCCTCCTCATCAAGAAGAAGAAGAACAAGATAGAAAATAAGAGGATCTGCCAAAGGAATCATTACAATGAGGTTAAGTATTCTTTGATTAAGACATGGATATCTTATTTCAACCTACCTTCCCACTTACTTGTACACAGTCATGAAGAACTTTAGATTAAGTTATGGATGGGATTGATCAGATATAAGGAATGAGGTTTTAAACCACTTCAAAGGTTAGGAAGTAAAGAGGATGATCTATACACCGCATTCATCTCAATAGGAGTGCCAGGATAGCTTCAATCTCTTCATGAGACACATATTCAACCTTGGTACAAATTGATTTCCTTGATCAAGGAGACACCTTGAAAGATTTAGAAAACTCACCCACTTATCCATATAGCCAAGGATTGAATAGCACATTTCAAGGAATGTATGGATTTTTGTAACTCTACAGTCCACATCATGTTTCATTCCATGGCAAATAGCTCAACTTTGCATGGTCTCCAATGCACACCTAGGAAGGATTTTGAGAAAAAAATACTAGCCTTGTTTTAGCTTATACTTCACCTACAAAGCTTCTCTTTCACCACACCTCATTTCACTCATGCTTCAAAAGGAAGTATATACCATCATCAACCATTCTCTTGTTCATATATCACTTAAACTCATGATATTTGATAAATAAACTATTATGTTCTCTTGACTAGTTTTGACACATTTTAGCTCTTGGCGGTAAGAGTTAAAAATTGAAAAGGTTAGCATAAAATTTGCAATAAAATTTACTAAAACTCTTTATGATCACTAAGACCACATCACATGCAAGCTGCCACAATAAGAGATTCAACTTGGAACCTTGAACCAGGGTCAGTATACAAAAGAATCTACAAAATAGAGCAAAATCCCTACTTGTATAATCATGCTTGGGAAACAAAAATACCACCAACTTGGACTAGAAGGACCTCTCTACACCTCTGATATGTTTTAATGACTTTTTAAAATGATTTGATGAATTTAAATAGCATTTTTCCTATATCATTGTAAAATAGGGTATGGTGAGGGTTTGAAAAGTACTAGTAAAATAAAGAAAAATTCTTGTCCCTTACCCATTTGACCTCAATTTTTCACAAAATTTTTATATCAAAATTCTATTCAAAAAATCCTATGATGATTTATCTAAAGAAGGCTTTTGAATTTTGTTTGAATGCTAAGAAGACATAATTTTGTTTTATTCATTCTCTTTTAACTCAGTTTTAGTAAAACTTGAATATCTTCAACAAAACTCATTCTTAAGTCCTTAAATTTTGACCACACCTTCACAACTCTCTCCTCCATGATTTGAAATGGTCACATTATCATGGATCACTCTAAAAATATCTAACCCATCTCATTTGGGAAGCATTTGGTTACTAGTTTTGAGAAAGAGTGTTATACTTGACATTTATAAGTACTCGATTCACCTCTTTATAAATAGGCGAATCCCTATACACATCATATACCATTATATTTTTCTTATTCCATTATTTTTGTACATCACCATACCTTGGATCATCATCCTCATTTTCCTATTAGGTTTGTCTTCACCGAAAAGCTTCAAAATGAATATCTTCATACCATATAAGCCCGATTCTTGACCTCATACTCCTCCTATGTATGCTATTCCATCTCATACTACTCCAACCATCCTTTCCCTATTTTTATTTGATCCATTTCTTATGTTTCCATGCCAACTTTCTTGACTTAGGACTAGGATTAAGCCTAAAGATACCTAACTCTTCATGAATTGACAATTTTGTCTTGTTCAGAGTCAATAACACCTCAAACACATCTCATGGACCACATTTGAGTTTATGAAGTATTCATGCAACCTTGGGAGGACTCGAGATGATTTGGTCACATAATGTGTTTTCTTGACCATGCACCTAAACCATGCCTGAATACATAACATCGTGACTTGACACCTTATGAAGACACACGACAACTAGGACATAATTTTCCATCATCAACACTTGACATCAATGATGAAATATCACTATGACATCTAACAATATCCACCTTTATCATTAATGATAACTACCACCAAGAATACCAACACCCACAAGACCTCTTTCTCATGTTTCTTGGTTCGCTATCCCCATTTGACATCTATGAAAACTATACTTTGACTACTTGACATGAAAATAATGGAAACCCATTGTTTCACCTAAATCTTAGATGTTTCTTTGAAAATGAAAAAATAGATAGGGCAATAGGCATAGGAGGAATACTTGTTGAAATTATGGTTGATAGGTTGTTGCGTGCGTGTTGAATCCTTAATCCACAGCTGATCGTGAGAGTTTCCTTTTGGCTGGGAGGAACTACCTCAAATGGAACACAAGACCAAAAAATTAAAGTTAAAAAATATGTGTAGTGAAGCTGCCTGCGTGTGCTAGATCTCGAGAAGTGTGATACTTCCTAGACAACTATCAGTCCACGATTTAAAATAATTTAATGCTTTGGTAATGAAGTAAATCCTATTGTAATTAAAATGATTTAGGTATCTCATTTAAAACACAATAAGAAAGATATTATCTAACGGGATATGTTAAAATAAGATCCGAAGGTCAAGTAAGCTGGTTGGGGTCTCTGCAGTCGCGAGAGGTCTTAGGCGAGTCACAAGTGATTAAGGATGATGTGAGAATAGGTGGGTAGGTTACTCTTCTAGGTTGTATTGGTAAATACGAGAGACCGATGATGGTTAAGGATTACCGATGCCAGTTGGGAGAACCAATGCCGATTCTTATGAAAAATTGGGAATGCCACATAATGAGCTTTGGATATCCTTTATGATTGCATAAAGGACTAGGCTAGTCGAAATGGGATATTAAGTTGTTTAGATGGGATTTGGTGAGGTTTTAATGGGGATATGGAGGGTGAGTATTAAACGAGTTCAATGGGTGGCTAAGAGAACAAAGGATGAAGATACAATAATTAAATGAATGAACCAGAGGAGTAAACTATTCTACTTACTTGAAATCTGGTTTTGGGTGCCTGTGAGTGATGAATGAAGATGCTAGTAAGAGGTTGAATGCTATTGAGGATCACCAAATGTTGGAAAAATCTTGCATGTGCATTCCTTTTTCTTGGATGGATCAAATATGTGTTGGGTGATTGTTGGATGAATGTTAAATGTCTATGCAAGAGAAAATGCTTGATCTCCTTCCTTGCATGTGTGTTCTCATGGAAACTTGTTCTCAAAAGATGTGTTATCTCTCAGGAATCCTCCAACCTTTTTCCAACCTTGAAAATAAGGTTGTTTTGGGGATTAAAAGGTGACTGATGGAAATTACGCTTAACCAGTGGCGTTTAAGGGTAATCGGCGTCGGTTAGGGTGGGATTTCTAGGTTTACTTGAACTAGGTAAATCCCCTTGATTTTCTAGGATCTCGTGTCACTAACCCACATATTAGGACTGGAAGCTTCTTGTAAGTATGTGGGAATGTGGTTAGAGGAATGTAGGCATTGATTTTTAAGTTTTGGGTAAGCCTTAGTTAGTTATGGCAACTTACTAAGAATAGGTCTTAGGGTGAGGTGGCTTGATGAGGTGTCTAGGTGAGGTGGATGTGTGGGCATTATCTAAAATTGGCTATTTAAATAATAAATATGGTGAGGATAATGAATTAATTTAATTTAAATAATTAAATTAATATTATAGTGAGGTGAAGGGGGCCATGGCTAGGTGGATGTGTTCAAGGTGTTTATTTTTCGAGGGACCAGAGGGGAGTGTGACCTAATTTTGGTGTCTACATTTTTCCCCTTTTTGTTGCGTTGCTTGTATTGGTAAGTGATGCTAACAAAAATAAGATGAGGTTGCCCCATGTGTGGGTGAAGGTGATCCCCCTCAACAAGGAACCGATGAGGTAGAAGGAAAAACCAAAGTGAATGGTTTGATAAAGGTAAATGCGATGAAAAGGAAGGTGGGTAACGAGGGGGAAAAGGAGCTAGGTCTACTTAGGTAATCTTGGTAATGGGTCAAGGTCAAAGGTAGTAATAGTCAAACACACGCACACGTATAAATTGTAGCACAGTACTAGGTTGAAGAGTAGGAAAACTCTACATTATCTAAAGTCGATAGGTTTATCCAAACAAGGTTGAAGTGATTTTTGTTTCCAGGTATAGGATATGGTCAGGAAACACAACATAGGTTAGGTGCAGGAATGTTTAGGTATGTTCTGGTACACCAAAGGTAGGGTCAGGATAAATGTCCATGGAAAGAGGTAAGGTAAGGTCATTAGGTCAATCAACATAGGTAACAATGCTGCAAAGTATAGTGAACACATGAGGTAAAAGGTCACTAGCGATGGTCCAGGTCTAAATATCTAGGTCATGGTGTGGGTATGGCTGGGGTATGGGTAAAATAATGAGTCCCCAAAGGAGGATGATATTAGGTATTAAATAATGAGGTTAGGAGGGTGAGGTAAATGGTTTTGGGTAAAGGTGGGGTGGGGTAAATGATCAGGGTAAAGGGTAGGTGTGGAAAAAAGGAGTGATGGGCAGGGTAATAGGGTAAAATTTAGGGCAATGTGTAAGAGAGGGTGACCGATGTTGGTCAAGGGTAACCGAAATCCATGTATATTGGATTGAGACACATATTTATGTATATGATAGGATGGATGATATTCTTGGTTTGTCGATGTTTTGATAAGACTTTTGAGTTGGTGTTGTGATATGAATGTAAATTAGGGGAATTAGGCATGATGGATTCGGGTTGGTTTTAGACATAGATCGAGTCATGTTTTTTTGGCATGGATCAAGTCGGTTCTTAGGCATGGATCGAGTCGGGTTTTAGGCATGGATAGATTCAGTCGAGTTTAGGCATGGTTGAGTCAAGTAGGTTTAGGCATGGTTGTGTTTAAATTAGTTGAAGTTGTGATTCATTAATTTGTACAATGAATGATGATATAGGGCATGGTGAAGATGTTTTATAATATATGTATGCTGATAATAGAGAAAATGGAAGTCATAATAAATGAATGTTGTGATGATGGTAAAATGTTAGACAACTTGTTGTTTGTTTGGTTAAATTTCCAATTTTGTGATATAAAAAGAAATTACGTAGGGGAAAAATGTGATTTAAGAAGATGAAAGATGAAGTGGTTAGGGTAGAGAGTGGCTGAGCTAACCTCTAAGGTCCCTACGCCCTCAGAGTGTAGCCTACATAGTCCCGATGAAAAGGGACCTCAGGCCAATGTAGTTCTCCCATGAGCTAGGGAAGAATATGAGGATGGTAGGAAAATGAGTTGGTAGGTTTTAGGCATGATTTGGGTTTAGGTCTATTAGGTGTGGGTGGGCTATAGGAAAATTGGTATAGGCGATGTTGATTGTGGCAAAAGAAAAATATTACCCCAAAGGTAAACGTCAAGGACCAAGTCCTGTATAAGGTAATCAAAATGTAAATAAAGACGGTTAAAAGATAAGAGGGGGCAATAAAGCCACCTAATTTGTTAGGATAAGACTGAGTAGGTCATACCTTGGAGAAGGTGATGAACGTAAGACCCTAAAGACATTACATGATTGATTGTTCTAAAGGTGAAAAGTAGTCACATGATCACCAAATGTCATGGTTCCAAGAGGTCCCTTGAGGTAGTAGGAAAATGGGGGTGCAAATGGTGAGAGGGGTGAAAGGTGGGTAATTTTATATGATATGAGGTGGCATGCTCTTTGGGAAAGAGATCCGAGGTCACAATGGGCAAGTCCATGACTAAAAAGTTGTTTGTTTTGACTTGTATTTGAGATAGACTGATCAATGCAAGAATTCTATATGGGATGAGGAAATGAACTCCTTGAGGTCTTCATGAAGCTGATCGATGCGGGAAGCTTCAAATATTCTCATTTTTTTAATTTTATTTGAAAGAGCTTTACATAGATATCCTTTAAGGAGAAGTCTATTTATAGCGGTGATTAGATAGAGGAATATTTCCTTTTGAGGGAGTCATCTTTTTATTAGAAGTTTGACTCAAGGAGTTGGGTCCCATGTGGGGCTTTGAAGTCATGGACAAGACCAAGGTGAGGAAAAGGATTCTTGTTCAAAAATTAGGGTGAAATGACCATGGGATCTCATCTAAAGGTAGATGAAAAGTATCCATGAAAATCATGTTATGTGCAAAAGCACCGTGATACACATATGAGAGAGAAGAGAACAAGTGACAGGTGCTCACATTATTCTTGTTTAATCATTTGTGAGGTGTAATAACTAGAGAGTGCTCAAGGGACGATCATGGAAAGAGACAAAAAGTGATGTAGGACTAAAATTCAACAATAAAATGGTCAAAGATGCAAGGTGTTAAGGGGATTAGGTTCAGGTTTACCATCGAGGGAAGATAAACGATAAGCACCTGATCCATAAGTATGGGTCACAATGTACGGTCCAAGCCAATTAGGAGAAAATTTGCCCTATTTACTTTTTTCTACTTTTGTTACATGTTGATTTTCTTTCAGGTTAAGGTCACCGAATTGGAAGGTTCGTTCATGGACATGTTTTTCGTAGGCACGTTTGATATGTTGTTGGTAAAATTGAAGGTGATCAAGAGTGTTAAGATGACGTCCATCTAATAACTCAAGCTATGCTAAATGGTATTGACAAAATTTATCATCATTGAGCATGTCATGGAGAGAATCGGACTTCAAGAGGTAGAACAACCTCGGTACCGTAGACCAGAGAAAATGGTGTGGCCATAGTGGAAGTGCGGATACTAGTGTGGTATGCCCATAGGGTAAAAGGAATGTGCGTATGCCAGTCCTTCCTAGTATTGTTAACCACTTTCATGAGAATTTTGTTTAGGGTTTTATTAGTGGATTCGGCTTGGCCATTGGTTTGTGGGTAATAAGGTGATGAGAAACTTAGCTGAATGTTGAAGGTGTCGCAAAGTTTTTGTAATGTTTTGTTTTTGAATTTTTTTCCATTATCAATGATGAGGTGATGAGGAACACCAAAGCAACAAATGATGTGATGATTAATGAACTCACATATTTTCTCGGCTTTTATGGAGATGAGTGGTATGGCCTCAACCCATTTTGTGTAGTATTTGGTAGCGGTGATGATCCATTGATGTCATTGGGAAGAATGAGGGTTAATCTCTCTGACAAGATCCAAACCCCATTAAGAGAAGGGCCAAAGGTCACGGGTGACCTGTAAGGCATGACTAGGTGTATGATGAAGGTTGGTGTGTTGTTGATATTTTACACAACGTTTGACATAATCACAACAATCATGGTTGAGGGTTGGTCGGTAATAGATGAGGTGAAAGAATACGCTTAGCCACAATGAGGCCACAAGCCTCCCACATATGTCATCATGAACTTCCTTAATTGTATAAGGAATTTCAGAAATCGTGAGGCATCATAAGAGAATACCATAAAATCCGTGCTTATAGAGAAGGCCCCCATGATGATGTAATGAGAAACCTTTTTTAAGGAAGGTGCATTAGCCATTACGGGTGAGATTAGGAGGTAAGATGGAGAGAGAAAGGTAGTTGGAGTATTTTTATACCAAAGGTCACTTGGATCGGGCGGTGGTGCTTGATAGAGTAAACTTTACGAGGTAAACAAGAGGCTGATTGGATTCATTATATGGTGACAAATATTTTAGAATCGGCGGTGAAAGCGGTATTTGAGAAGCCAAGCAGACCATGGTATCGTAAATTTTTCAGTTGAACGTGGGGCGGTTTGAAGGGCGTAATGGTCAAAGGTGGTCAAAAGTATGTCTACATGATGTTTATACTTTTTAAGTATCTCGTTAAGACATTGGTATATACCATTGACTTGGTTTATGGCCAATTAGGAATCACCAAAGATGTTGATTGATTTGACATCTAGGGCATAGGTGGCTTGGAGACCTAATACGAGCACTTCGTATTTGGTAATGTTGTTTGTACAATCAAAATCTAGTTTGAAAGACAAAGGCATGGGTTCAACATCAAGAGGAATGAGGATAATACCAGCCCCACCCCCATGCTGAAACTTAGAACCATAAAAAAAAGTGTCATTTGATAGGCGGGTTCATCCAAGGAAAGGGTAGTAATTGACTCATCTGGAAAGTCAAGATTAGAGGGTTGATCCTCGGAAATAGATGCGTCGAGAAAATTGGTCAATGATAGCTTGGCCCTTGATTGACTTTTGATGAATGAATTCGAGGTCGAGGTTAGCTAAAAGCATAATCTAATGTCTGACACGTTGATTTTGGTAAGTTTTAGCATACATGAAGTGTAAGGGGTCGGTGTTGGTCATGACGTAGGTTTTGTGGTTGAGTAGGTAATGCCGGAGTTTTGTGGCAACAAAAATTAAGGCTAAGAAAGTTTTTTGGGATGGGTGTATCAGATTTTGTATTCCAAAAGAATACGGCTTATGTAATAAACCACCTACTCCCTGTGTTGTTCATCGCGATGAGTGAGCATGGCTCCCAAGGAATGATCGGTAGCTGAGATGTATAGGTAGAAAGGTTGATCGTCTTTAGGTGGAATGAGTATGGGTGGTTGGAGAAGGTATTGTTTTAGGGCCTCAAAATCTTTATGGTAGTCATCATCTCATTTAAAGGATATATCCTTCTTGAGTAGATGATGAAATGGTTGACACTAATCAGATAATTGTGAAATGAAATGGTGAATAGACTGCAACTTACCTTACAGGCTATGGAGTTGTCTAAGGTTAGTGGGCGGAGGCATTTCCAGAATGGCCTTGACTTTAGTAAGGTCAACTTCTATACCATGTAGGGAAATGATAAAGCCCAAGAGTTTTCCTGAGAGGACCACGAAGACACACTTCTTTGGCTGAAGGTGAACGCAATATTTAATAAGGTGATCAAAATGGTTTTGAGGACAATGAGGTTCTGGAGCAGCATTTAGATTTGGCGAGGAGGTCATCCACGTAATCTTCCAATATATGATGCATGATATCATGGAAGATGTAAGTCATAGCCCATTGATATATGTGCACCGGGGTTTTAAGGCCAAAAGGCATGACTCGGTAGTAGAAGGTTCCCTAAGGGGTGATGAACATGGTTTTGTGTTGATCCTCTAGGGCAAGAAAGACTTGGTTATAACCCGAGAAGCCATCCATGAGTGATAGCATCTCGTGAAGAACAGCAAGAAGGTCAACCAGTTGGTCAATACCAAGTAGAGGGAAATCATCCTTTGGGTAGGAAAGGTTGAGGTCATGGAACTCTGTGTAAATGTGGATTCCCCTATTGCCTTAGTAATAGGGACAATGTAAGAGATCCTACGAGGATAATCAATGGGTAATATGAAGGAAATAGACAAAAGATGTTGAAGTTCTTCTTTGTGAAAAGGGCAATGCGAGGTGCATTTTCCTCAATTTTTATTTGATGGGTTTAGCATCGGGAATGGTTACAATATTGTGGACCACTATGGTGGGGTCAATATCGGACATGTTTGCATAAGACCAAGCGAATGTGTGGTTATGATCTTTGAGAAAAGAAGTGATGGCTTCCTGTTTAGCAGGATATCTAAAGATTGACCAATCTTTAGGATGTGCACGGTCATCCTAAGTATGGATGTTGATATCGATAGTCAATTCATTCAACATGGTTTACGTCTCGACGGTAATGACTAATGAATTAATGGGTCTTATGCACTAAGGTAGTTGAGTATAGATTCATCATCCTGACATTGAATGACGTTAATAGAAGGTGTATCATCATCGATCATTTCAGGGTATAGGAAGGGAAGAGAGGAAGGGGCCTCACCCTCACATTGATAAGTCAAAGGCCCCAAGGAAATGGTGTTTATGAAAAAAAAAACTAGGAGGGATAGATTCTTGATCTATCGACCCCATCGGCAAAGGTGGCGATGAAGGTGGATCGGGTGAAGAAGGTGGAGAAGGGTTGACATTCTCGATGGGTTCAATGTGGGCTTGCTTAGTAGGTGGTTCAAGAAAGCCGATACCACTACGGTCGTTATGTTTGCGGGTGGTACATGGAATGATAGTATGGTGGCCTTGTTCATAAAAGCTAAAACCAAAACCCTTCCATGCACATCGGTGCAGAAAGGTGTGGGCGAAATGGTGATTGGTGAGTGGCCTGGAAGTCGGTGGAAAATGGGCGAGTTTGAGACGGTGGTTCAGGTGTGTAAGTTGTAGTATCAAGTCCCCCATAGGTGATACTTGGAATAGAGATGAGGAGGACCATAAAGGAGGCGTTCTCTGTGCGATGATCATAATGAGGATGTTGGTTAAGGCTTTCGTACTCTTGTGGAGTAAGGAATGTGTGGACACTATATATAGGCGGTAATCCCTAAGAGTGAGGCATTGAAAAATTCCTTCCAAGGGATCAGTGGTTGGTTTGTGGGTAGCTGGAATAGATGATGTGTTAGAGGTCAATGCGGAGGTAGAGTTAATGGATTGGGAGGTCGATGGGTCAGCCATGGAGGTTTTGGAAGCGGTAGGAATGGAGGAGGCATGCGTGGTTGAGGTAGTGACTATATTGGTAAGCGGGGTTTTAGGTGAAGTGGTAGTGGTCAAGGAGGTAGATGCCTTAATGGTTATGAGCACATCATTGGGTTGGTAGAGCATGTTGCATGTTTAAAAAGGTGATGGATCAACTGGAATGGTAGAGGTGTGTCCTTCATGTTAAAACTTCACACAACGATGCAAAGTGGAAGGAACGTAATCCATGACACAAATCCGAGTGTCTGCCAAGAACATGTTATATTGAAATTCCCCCTCTAAGACATAATATAGCTCTAGAACCATGTGGGGCCCACACGAGCGTGGAGAATGATAGTGCCTAGTGTAGAGGTGATAGCATCATTGAATGAACGTAATATGACAGGATGTTTATGCATCCAATTTTTGGGTATGCACATTTGAGTGAATGCATGGGATGAAATGATGTTAATGCTAGCACCCCCATCAATCATTACACATCATACACATATATCATCGATGTGGATAGAGATGAAGAGGGTTGGGTCTAGGTCATCTGTTTGGTGCGGTGTGATCTCTTCCTCTGAGAAGCTAAGGGAGGCTACTTGGTGAGTAGGGTGAGGTGTGGATAAAGGTGGCAATTTTGTGAGAGAGGCTACATGATGGGGTGTGATAATGGAGGCTACGAGTGTAGGGTCATTGGGTAAAACCTCAATAGATTGAAGAACCTCCATGAGAGCTTGACGATGGGATTCCGAGGTTTGGATGAGGTCATATAGGGACATTTTGAGGGGAGATTGGTGTAATTGTTTGAGCATGGTGCGATGTGTGACCCCATTAGAAATAGGGTATGTGGGTCCATGGATAGTAATCTTAGGTGTGGGTGCAGATGGTATGTTGGGTATAGGATTGGTTGGTGGGTTGATTGCCTTTTCCTTACCTTTATCCTTCTGAGCATGGGTAGTAATGTGGATCATGTTGATCTGAGGGGAGTTGGCAAATGGAGAAGGTGTAGGGTGAGTGGTATAACGACATGACGGACAAAAACCTACTGGGGGAGAAAATCCTTGTGAAGTGAGTTGGGCGCAATGACATTTAGGTAATGATGTAACAATTTCTCTGATGCGAACCATGTTAATTTCAAATCTTGGAGGTGGCTCTAGGATCTATGGGGGTGGAGGTCGTGGTTGTTGAGTGGGTAGTGAGGGAAGAACTATAGGAATGGGTGGCGGTGAAGTAGGGTTCTCATCGAGAAGGTCATCATCATCAAAGTTGGCTTCCTGGAGGACACAACTGGATAAGGACGGTTTTCAAAGCCTTGCAGTTCTCCACATTGTGCCCTGGCACACGATGGTAGGAACAAATTTTAGTATCATCAAACCCTTTTGGCTTGGGTTTGAGGGGGTCATAAGGTCTTAGTGGTGGTAATGTGATAATAGAAGTCTCAAGGAGGTTGGTTAATATTTTGGCATAGGACCCCGCTAATGGATCGCGATGGGAAGTGAAAGTGGGTTTGGGTATAGGTGCGGCTGATTGTTGAGGAATAGTCCTTAGAGGAGGGGGAGTGGGTTGAGCCATGATTTTGGGTGCTGGAGTGGTCTTGGGTGTTGGTTGTTTTTGTTTGGGTAGGGGTATGGTAGATGAACAGGCATGAGGGTGTATGGTTGCTTTGACTACCTTATTAGAGGGTAGCAGATTTTTGTTTTTGGGTTGCACCTTCTTGGGTAAAGGTGATATATATGGGCATATGAGATCTAGAGGGAAAATCGATGGGGAAGAGGACGAGTTACCCTTGGGGATAACGAAGGTCTTTGTGAAGGTAGATGTTTGGATCGAGCATGGGGTGTGAGAGACAGAGATTGAAGTGTAGTGGGTAATGAAGAAGTTCTTAAGGGTATTAGAGGTATTGGTGGTAAAGATGTTGTAGGTGTAGGTGTAATTCGTGTCGGGCGCTTGGGTAGGTTAGTGGTTTTGAGGAAGGAGTGGGTTATTGTGTTTTTGGTTTATTGATGGGTGGAAGTTTCTTGATCGTGTTGGGAGATTGAGGTCCTAAAACGGATGGAAAGGGTGAAGGTGATGCAGGTATGATTGGCGCAACTGGGGTATGAATTCTATGGGTTTGGTTCTTGTTTGGGTACCGTGAGTAGGTTTGGTGTTGACTTTGGTGGATGTAGCTAAATCCATTTTGATACGTGGATGAGTAAGGTTTGGTAGTTGGGGTGACTCCTAAGGTAGTAATAGGTTTAGTCGAGGAAGATGATGAAGGTGCGGGTTTGGATTTAGATGTATGTTGGGTTATGGGTAAGGGAGTATGTTGAGTGGTGCGGAGGGTTATGGAAGAAGTAGTGATAGAGGTGGTTGTGCTCAGTTCAACTGGCGAAATATTTTTGGGTAGATAGTGGAAGTATCAAAAAGTGACAACTACATTTTGTTGAAACATGAAGCGAAGATGCCCCCACAATGAGGCTCTGTCCACATAATCTAGGAAATCGCCCAAACGTGAGAATGGCATGTCTTTAGGTGATGTTGATGAGGACCCAATGGCTATTCCCGTAAAATGTGTCTTAGAGACGAGAAATTGGTTAGCTTAAATTTCCATGGGTAAGAGAGCCAAAAGTAGGTCTATAGGGTCTTGGGTAGCTAATGGAGAATGCTCACCTAGAGGAAAAGGTATCTCTCTTTGGATCTTTGATAGATGGAGGAGACAATGGGTGCTCCTCGTAGGTGGAGAAGATGATGGGTGCCCCTTGGTGGGTGGAGGAGATAAACAAGTATCTTCATGGAATGAATAATTATTGTGGGGATGGTTCCCTAGGTGGAGAAACAAAAGGTGAAATGGTCTCGATATTAGTGAAGGGCTCCTCCACGGGTGAGGAAGGAGGTGAAAGGTGTTCCTCTATGGGTGGAGGAATAGGTGAGGTAGGTTCCAATGCAGAAGGAGGATTTCGGGCTAGAATCTCCTCTATGGAAGGAATATGGGTAATTGGGAAGTAATAGGTACGTCACTAAAAATAACATGGACCTTGCGGGTATGGCTATCATGAGTTGAGATCTCACTTTGGTTTGATCAAACGAAGTGGCATGATTGGGAAAGGGTTTCTAGAAAATATGTAGGTTTTGATTGGTAGGTGTATTAGGATTATCCATGGTTAACTTTGCCTTTCTCAAGCATTTCTTGGACAATGTTTTTAAAGTGATGCGAATTGCAATCATTATGACCCTTTACTCGATGATATTTACGAAGTCATGTTCTTTATACCATGTGGGCATGGGGTGAGCGGGAGTCAAAACTAGTGTGTGGTTTTATAGGCATAAGGGTGATGACCCCAACTTTGATGAGCTTTTCTAAGACAAAATAGAAAGGCTCCCAATTGGGGTGTATTTCTGTTCTCATCTAAATTGAAAAGTCTAGAATGGGTGAGAGATTAGATGAGGGGGTATCCTGATTTGATGGATGAGCCGGATTGGCTTTGAGTACCTATGCATTAGTGGTGCCCTTAGCTTTTGAATAATTGCTCTGTGGTTTGGAAGAAAAAGAGGTATCATTCAACTCAAATGCCTAATTCTTATTGCGTAATTGGATTTTATTCTCTTTGATGGCTCGAATCTCTAACTTTCATGCCATGGTGAATTCTTCATCAAATGTTCAGAAAGTCTGAACCTACATGGTCGGTGAGATGTGTCTAGCACAAGCCCGCATGAAGAGCTCGATGAGTTTAGTTTTTGGTAGTTGGAAGGTGAGTTCATTGATCGGCTATGCCAATGGTGAAAAAAATCATGATAGATTTGTCATCATCTTGATGCATGGAGTATAGGTCAGTCAAGGTAACCTTCTTGATGATATTGATGGAGAAGTGATCCAAGAAGGCTTGGGATACCTGATTAAATGAAAATATAGAGTTTCTAGGTAACCCACTATACCAATCTAACACAGGTCCATTCGAGACATGGGAAAGGTCCTTAAGAGCAAAGCATCATTGTGGGCAATTAAATAGCACCTGTGTTTGAACAACCATAAATGTTGTTGCGGGTCTTCCTTGCTATTGAAATGGTTGAATTTAGGCATTTCCCAATACATGGGGTATGGGAAAATAGGAATGGATGGGTGGATAGGCTCATTGCAAATTTCATCATAGGTGAGGGTGTTGTGGGAGCCAGAAACCGATGCTTCCAATGTCTGCATCTTGTCCATCATTAATTTGATTAGGTTGTTGGTAGGTTGTGATGGTTGGGTGCCTCCTGTAGCGTAAGAGGGTTGGTGTTGGGCATGTAACAAGGGTGGCATTCTAGTATATGGTGCTGCCATGTAGGTAGATTGAGAAGGAGGTAGTGAAATAGGGGGTACGTACCTAGAATGAATAACAAATGAAATAGGAGGTTATTGATAGTACGTATATGGAGGTGGAAGGGTCGTGGTGACCCTAGTGGAAATGGGGGCTAACGATTAGGGAATAGAAAGGACCACGTTTTGAAAGGGGTTGGGAGTCAACGACATGGGAGGTGGTTGTGTAGCCATGGGTATATGCGAGATAATAGGGGCGGATGAGGTTGTGTTTTGAGTGGTTGTCAAAGGTATGGTGGATGTGGCGGGTCAATGAGGATGTAGCAAACGCTGCAGTCATAGTGGGTATAAGACCTAGCTACAAAACAACTGGGGGTAAGGTAGATGTAGGTAGCACGAAGCTAGATGGGGCTGACGTAAGAGTGGGAGTGAGAGTCAAGGGGATAGATATAGGCATTCCGTATATCAATTGATGTAAGGCATCTTGAGTTGATGAGTGGGAAAGGTAAAACTATAAGGCGACAGGGTTTTGGTCAAGGATTCATGCGAACTCCTCATCTCCGGTGAAATAGTGATAGGTTGGATAGGATCCATGGCGGCTGATAAAATGGAAGGTGGCAAAGGGCTAGGTGGGAGAGTTTGAAAACTCGGCATGGAATACGAGTGTGCTTGCTTGTCTTCGGGTCAACACCATGTGAACAAGTACTAATCAGGTTGGGCTACTTCTCTGTAAATGACACAAAAAATAGCAAGTAATAGGTGAAACAGGTGGTAAAATGTGGATTAGGTACCGAATGTTAGGCTGGAAAGTGGCACAAGATAATCGATGTCGATTAGGGAAGACCGAAGCTAGTTAGAGGTAACCACTTTGCCGATCACTATGGGAAATGGACAATTGGTAAAAAAAGAAGGTATAAGGCCAAATTTGACAAGTATACCAAATACTGATGAGATTTACAAGGTCAATGGGAATGATAGTATTGACAAAGACTCTGAATAGTCGAAGAAGGTGAATAGGTGTCCTTTTGGGTGCGTTAACCAAAATTATAGTGAACCGATGCGGTTATATGAGCGAAACAGGTCATGGGTAACTAACGATGTTCAACGACCAACGGTCAGTCCTTTATGAAATAAACATTAATGAAAGAAAAGTGGTCAAAATCTAATGTGGAATCAAACCCGAATTTTGAGAATGATGAGAATGTGGTCTAGGCACATCCCTAATTTTGAAATTGAATACACCAACTATGATGAGGAGCAAGGAGAAAGTGGTTGAAGAACGTGAATCTCAAAATCAAAAGCAAAAACAATGTGTGATTCAAGAGTGCCTTTTTTGAGAGCTTATGCTATTTAAGAGAATGTGGAACTATAGAATAGAATTTTTTTGGTGAGGATGGCTTCCCTGGCTTTTTATTCCATCCATCCAGTTCTAATGCTTTGAAACGCTCACAAACTTATCATTTTTCCCCAATTTGAAAGAAAAATACATGTAGGCTCTGTTTTATGCCCTAAATTTCCAAATCCATGGGCCTCTGTCATTTTTTCCATCTTTTCCCACCCTTTGGAGCTCATGGTTACTTGTTTTGTACTTATTTTCCCTCAAAAATCCTTTCCCCATGGTCAAAAATTGCTTTAAAACACCTTCCATTTGTCTTTTGATCAAAAAATCCTTCACCCATGAAGAAAAAATCAAATTCGGGCATCTCTGGCAAATTCTATGTTTTTTGATGGTCATACGGGTGTCATTTTCCCATCAAAATTAATCTCAAAAGACATCTCCTACATGGCCACTTGTGGTTGGACAAGGATTGGTGGGTTTCTTTGAAAACTTAACATTTTTTTTTGTTTTGGAAAAATCAAACTTTTCCCCCATGACTCCATATGTCCTAGAGGAGGACACATGTCACTGTTCTTATTCAATGGTGGTGGGATGGAAGGTTGGTGGGGAAACTTAGAAGAATTTTTTGTCCTTTTTGGTGAAAGGGAGAAAGGTTGAGGAAAGGGGCCACGGGTCGCATCATCAGTAAGTGAGACACAAAAATGGTGGAAGTGGAAGTTTAAAGCGCGGGGTCTGCACAGATGAACCAGAGGAGACATGTGGCGGGAAGGCGGTGTGGCGGGCTGTCAAGAGGAAAAGGGAATTTTTCCCTTTTAAGAAAAAAGACTTAGAGTGAAAATTTGAGTGTGGCTCCATGAAAAATCAGAAGGAGACACGTGGCAAGGAAGAAATTGGAGGCGCGGGCCCATGGGGAAAAAATGAGAAAATTTTCCTTTAGCGAAAAAAGGGGGTTAAAACGTGAAATAAGCCCATGGATCCTTAGCGATAGAGAAGTGGACACGTGTCAAGGACAGAGGTGGAGGTGCGGGCCCATGGGGAAAAAAGTGAAAAATTTTCCAATTCCAAAAAGGGTGAAAATGTGTAGAATTGAGCCACGACTTCAATGGGACCCACCATATGCCACGTGTTAGCACCAAATTTCAAGGGGGAGGGTGGAGAAAAAAGTCAAAATTTTACATTTTTCCAAATGTTAAAAAGTCAAAAAATGATCCCAAATCCATTCCCAATCATATTTTGACACATGGAGGGCTCAGATTGAAGGAAAAGGAAAATCAATGGTAACTATGCATTTTCATTTTGGCCACCATTTTTGCTCTAGGAAGTGTGGAAATGTGAATTTTGCATCAATTTTCATCAAATTTTTGGCAAATTCATGTCGTTTGTGCCTATAAGGACCAATGCAAGTGGTTTTAGGGATCAATTTGTAGATTTGAGGTGTTTTTGAAATAATTTTTGCCCCACCCATCCAAAAATGTGAAATATCAAATCAAGAAGTTGTAGAATCAAATTTTGGAGGGATAAGGATGAAATAATGAAATGAAAGGGGTCTGCATGCTTGGAGAATGAAAAACATGCCTCCACAATGGATAATGATGAAGGATTTGTAATGATTCACCTTTTTGAAACACTTGGCAAATTTTGTTGCAAATTTGTTAAATGTCCCTATCTGCGAATCATGTTGGAATTTTGTAACAAACTTGATGTTGGGCATATTCTTTTCTTGGGAAAGAAGGATCAAATGTAATAGAATGTTATATAATGCATGTTTTTGACATGCAAAAGGTCGGAGAAACTTAGAATTTCATGGGAAAATATGGGAAGAAGCCCATTCTCTGAGAAACCACCTGAGAACCATTTCTAATTCCTTTTTGCATCATATTTGTATCATGTTGAGTTGGTTTCAGTTGTAAAGCCATCAACAAGCTCTGAGATTGTTCTTATAACATTCCCTACTGATAAATTTGGTCATTCTGGATTATTTTGTGTTGTCTCTTGGAAAAATTTGCATGCACTTATGTTTCAGAATGTTTTCAATTTGTGTTTCTTGCTCCTGTTGCAGTCTTGTGTTTAAAATCTCTCTTGATCATACATGGTCTCATTTCTTGTTGATAGTTTAGTGGCATTTGCAATCTCACATTTAGAAGAGCTTTCATCTGATAAAGAGATAAACAATTTAAAATCACTTTACCTTCCTTGAATTTAGAGATTGTTTGTAAACCTTTGGGTGCACCTTAGGTCATGATAAAATAGAGGTTTCTGGATGCTTTGTTGGTTCATCTGCTTCAATATTTTGTGGTAGGTTGTCAAAGATTGTGTGGAAGAGTGCAGATATGGGCCTCCATTTGGTGCACATATCCTGGTTGAAGGAGTACCTTAACCCTTTGAAGCATTCTGTTGTTTAGGTCTTACAAATTTCTTGCAAAGGTCCTCAAAGAATTTGGCAAATTCTTGTTAGTCTTGTCTAAAATCTCCCACCAAAATTCATTCAAAATAACTAATCCTACCCCATACTACCCCTGCATTGCATTGTGTGTCAACAAAAGAATACAATCCATCTACAAAAATGCACAAAGCAAATCAGGATCATACAATGTCTTCAGTAACCCTTGCCTTGCATTGAAAATATCTCCATAATCTGGGAGTGACAACTTGTGAAAGTCAGATTTGGAGTGTTGATCATATTTTCCCAAGGCCCTTTCCATACTATTTGCACAAATTGAGGGATATCTTCATCTCCTTCACCATTTGAGGGTTACAAAATAGGTCCTCTTACCTTGGTTGAAAGGCACAACCTAAAATAGTTAGGACAAGATCAAGTCCTATTTGAGTGCTATCCATCTCTCCAAAAATCTGAGTGCTAGTTAGATCACATCCCAGCTACAAAATGACACACATCATGATCTATCGACTTCAAGCTTCATGCCATATCTCTGATGTTGATCTCAGACTTAAAAGGAGAACAAATTTGGGTACCAACACTTAGTGGCGTCGTTGCTAGGGACATTATTCAGTATTTCAGTATTTCAGATCCTGGTAATACTTCTTATGTGATTTATGTGCAATTACAAATCTGAGTATCATCTTCTGATCAAATTTATAAGGCTAGAATGAAGAGTAGAGTTTTGAGTTTGATATTTTCTTAGTTCAATCTGATCCATGTGCATACATATTTGAGATATTTGAATGCATATCAAACCTTGGTAATGTCCCTTGCAAATTTTGCATGCAAATACATTGTTGAAGCATCATTTTATAATCATATTTGTAAGGATTAAGTGAAGATATAAGTTCTACCTACAATTTTATCAGTTTCCAGTAGTTGTTGCACTTCATTTGCATTTGTGATTGATAAATTCAAAAAAGGAAGGTCTGATCTATAAAGTTTTGCAAGATTTTTAGTGTTGATAGATATTTGAAAAGTATTTTAGTGCATTTACACAACTAGGGTGAAAATCCTTAGTGGCGACTCCATGTTGTTATGATCTTGATAAATACCAGTGTCTTACCTTTTCTGTCATTTACTTTGTGTTGCTAATCTCTGCAAAACTGGAAGGAAGAAGATCTCTCTTCATTAGAGACTCTGCTAAGAAGTTGTTTTCAGATTCAAGGAACTCAGAGTTAGAAGGGAGAAGAGTTTGGAAAGTTGTTAAAGGTCAGACATCAGGAAAAGATATATCCATTGGTGAGAGAGATCAACCTTTGGTAGAGGATTATCACTCTTCTTCAAGTGATTCTGATTCAAGCAATCCTCTCATAAACTTGTTTTCTTCAACTAGTGAAGGTCCTTCTGTTATACTGGTAGTTCCTTCTTCAATCTACACCTCTGTGTTTCAATTCAAATAAAACTTTCCAAGAAAATCAGCACTTAGAGAATACCAGTCTTGTGAATCACATTCTTGAGCCCCAAAGACCTTGCACTCCTCATCAGCTTGTGTCACCCCCAAGATCACCTCCACCAAACAATATGGCTCAGCCTAGACCTCCATTTGTTGTTAACACCTTTGGTCCTATAGACTTTAGAGGAATGGATGGTTACCCAAATGTTGTCCCACAAGATGTCAGAAATAGGTTGCCAAAATTCCAAGGTAACAATGCTATAACTAGTGATCAACATCTCAAACTTTTTGTTAACATGATGGAGGATTTTGAAATAGAGTTTGAAGATGTGTATATTAAATTGTTCATTCATACACTAGAAGAGGATGTTAGGGATTGGTACAAGGCTTTGCCTGATAATTCTATTGATTCATGGATTGAGATGAAGAATGCATTTAGGTTGTAATATGGTGACAAGATTGATCCTAGATTTCTCTTGTCTGAATTTGAAAATATCAAGAAGAATCCCAATGAATCAGTCATGACTTCAACACAAGGTTTAACAAAACTTTGAGAAGGCTTCTATTAATTTGAGGCCTTGTGATGAGTCTTGTTTAATCAAATATGTAGATGCATTTGATAAAAAGGCAGCCTACTACTTAAGAGACAAGAACCCTACTAATCTAAGAAAAGCTTTCACCATGGCACTTCAAATTGAAAACAATATCAAAGCAATTGGGAAACCTCTCAAGAGAGATGGTGTAAAGTTGATAAACCCTAAAAACCTCAAGCTAGCAAGGGTGCTGATTTGGAGGAGGTTGTGAAAAATTTGGCAGGGGTTGTCAAAGAAATCTCATACAAGTTGGCAAGAGCTGAGAAGGGAATTGGGCAGACTTCACAAGGTCAGCCAAGAGCACAAAACCATGACATATTTTCCAATCATCCTAGAGGTGATCAAAGGGTAGATGATAGAGGAAAAGGACCCATGGGGTCTATAAATAGACATCCTCAAGCACGTGAAGGAAGAGTGTTACCTGATCCCTAACTACTAGGGTTGTTGTTATTGAGGAAGTTGTTGATATTGATTGGTGTGATAGGTGTTTTCTGCCCCATCCTCCATGTGAAGTGGACCAACAAGATGGTGAAGCTAATAATGATGATGGTACTAATGATGATGATATCTACATGATGGGTTGTTCTTCGAGCTCACAAGGAGGAGCAACATCTACTGAAGTGATAAGTGCAAGGACAACTGCTACCTTTTGGGATTGCATCAAATGGGTACAAGTCTTTCTTCCCCCTCATACTCTTGAAGTTGATGTAGTGCAAGCTTTTGAAATTCCTAACAATGACTTTGAATACTTAAGAGCTTTGATGATTAAGAAGTATGATGGTGGTATCCCTTGGAGGAAGATAGACAATTGTTGATGAATGTTGTTGTAGCTCAAGAGAAAGACTATAACACTAGAAGTAAAGTTGTTAAGGGAGTTGGGCCTCAAGCCAAACCTAAAACACCCTTTCTCACAAGCATTCCCAAAGAAGCTCCTAGAAGAGAAACACCTTGCCAAAAAGCTCTTGTTAACCCAAGCAAAAAATTACAGTCCTCCTCATGCCCAAGCTGCCAAGAATCCCTTGCCATCTAATGAATCTATTTGTCTCCCTTCCAATGCTGCTTTTCCAAAGAGTGTTCCCTATGACATAGCCCAAGTATTGAGCCAAATCAAAGTGAGTGTTCCAATCATTGAGTTGCTTAGGATTCTTGAGCATAAGAAGAGAGCATTTGAGTACTTGGGATTGAAGGAGGAGAAGACTACTCCAGAAGAAATGTAAATGTTATTGAAACTCCTCCTCAGATCATTGTTGACCTTGAAACACCACCAGTAGTAGAGAGATCTTGGAGAGACACCTGAGGTATATTTGGGGACATCCTTGGTTGATTCCCAATTGAATGTTGATCCATTCTTCACAACTTTGATCATAAAGGATAGGCTACTTCACAATTGTATGTTTGATTCTGGTGCATCATGTAATGTCATGCCTCTAGAAGTCATGAATGAGTTGGATATCAAAGTGACAACAGCCTATGGAAAGTGTACTACCATGGACTCAAGAGAAGTGTTGGTAGTTGGTTGTGTGAAGGGTTTGGTGGTGCAGCTTGCATCTTATCCCAGGGAGGAATTTAAAATTGGATGTTGTGATTGTTGATTGCCCTAAAAATGGGGTATGTTATTGTCAAGAAAGTGGGCTGCAAGTGTTGGAGGGAGTGTCCAAATGGATATGTCTTTTTCCACCATTCCCATTGAAGGGCAGCCTTGTCAAGCTCTATGGAGAAAAAAATGTTGCATCTAATTGAGGATCCAAACAATGCTTCCTATGAGGTGTTGTTTGTTGATGTTGATGCTGATAATTTTATTGGGTTTGCTGATGGAAAAGAACACAAGATGGATCAGTCAAAGTGCCTTGAATAGGTAATTTCTCCTTGGACCTTGCTATTTGATGGAGCTTGCTCCAAATTTGGAAATGGTGCTGGTATAATTCTGATTTCTCCTAGCTTGGAAGAATTTGTTTTTTCCTTCAAGCTTAATTTTGAATGTACTAACAACATTGCTTGAGTATGAAGCCTTGTTGTTGGGTCTGAGAATTGCATGGAAGTATGGTGTCAAGGACATCATTGCAAAAGGAGATTCAGAGCTAGTTGTCAAACAAATAAGAAAATTGTATGCTACAAAAATCAGCGGATGAAACAATATAAGCATGCAGTTTGGGATCTAATTGAGATGTTTGATTCCTTCAATATTGTGCACCATGATAGAAGTTTGAATGTTTTTTGCTAACAATTTGGTAGTGTTGGGGTCAAGATTTGGAGATTGCACCATTTCACCTTATTGTGAGTATAATGTTGAAGTGTTAACTAGGCCAGTTGTCCCTGACAACATCAAGCATTGGCAAGTGTTTAATGATGATGCTCAAGTGCAAAGGTTCTTACAAAATCAAGGTGAGTTTGTAGATCAGAATATTGATTGGGAACCAATGGTATGTATGACTGAAGGAAGAGAGACTTTTTTGGAAAGGATATTATCCAATTGAAAACTAACACCATTCCTAGAGGTCTTGTTGCTCTTGAGTCAAATTTTAGCAATGTTGATTGTATCATCAATAGAAACATATCTACCTCAAGGGATGTGGAAGAGCATAACTTGGGAACTAATGATAAACCAAGGAAAGTTTGGTTGGGCAGTAGTTTAAGCAAGGAAGAAAAATAGTCCTACCTCCAATTGTTAAAACAATATCAAGACTATCTTGCTTGGTCATATTCAGAGCTAAAAGCATATAGAGAAGACTTATTCCAACATGAGATCCCTCTTGAGAAAAATGCCAAACCATTCAAATAGAAGAAAAGGCCAATTAATCCACTCCTCTCCATGAAAATGCAAGATGAATTGAAGAAAATGAAGGAGGGAGGGATCATTCAGCCCACAAGGTATTCATCTTGGGTTGCAAACCTTGTGCCAGTCAGAAAAAAGAATGGAGATATCAAACTTTGTGTAGACTTTAGAAATCTGAATAGAGCTTCATTGAAAGACAATTATCCTTTTCCAAACATGGAGAACATGTTGCAGTTAGTGACTAGATCTGAATTTTTGTCCACCTTGGATGGTTTCTCTGGCTACAATCAGGTTGTTGTCAAGGAGTTAGAAAGATTTAAAACTACCTTTACCACTCCTTGGGGAACATATGTTTATGTGAGAATGCCTTTTGGTCTCATGAATGTTGGAGCTACCTTCTAAGAGAAATGGATGTTGCTTTTTTGGTTATATAAATGACTTCATTGTAGTTTATCGGATGATGTGACTATGTTTTTAAGGAGCAGAAAAGATCACTTGCAACACTTGGAAAGAATGTTGATCAGATGTAGAGAATTTGGAATCTCTCTCAATCCAAAGAAGTGTCACTTTGGAGTGCAAAAGGCCAAGCTTCTTGGTCATATTGTTTCAAAGGCTAGTGTCATGATTGACCTTGAGAGAGTAGAAGCAATCAGCAAGGTTCCAATTCCAAGAACAAAGAAGGGCATCCAATCTTTCTTTGGGAAAATCAATTTCATTAGAAGGTTTGTGTCAATTTTTTTGAGTTGACTCTTCCTATCACATGCATGTTAAAGAAAGATCAAGTTATCAAGTGGGAGGAGGATTCCCTTAAAGCTTTTGAAGGAATCAAAGAAGCACTTAAACATGCACCTGTCTTGGTAGCTCAAATTACAAGAAGCCTTTCCAAATCTTCTCCTTTGCTTCTAAAAATACTATTGCATCTGTTTTTCTCCAAAAGGATGAAGATGGGGCTGAGAGGCCTATTTCCTTCTTTAGCAAGGCTTTACAAGCTTGCTTGAGTTAAAGTACACAATCATGGAAAAACAAGCATTTTCCTTGGTGAAAGCAACAAAGGTTTTCAGGCCTTATATCTTAAGTTAAAAGTTTTTTCTTATGTTCCCCACACCATGGTAAAAGACATCTTATCAGAGATGGAGATCTCAAGTAAAATATGTAGATGGGTGAACAAAATGTAGGAGTATGACATGGACATCCAAACCACAAAGTTTGGTAAGAGGTTTGGGTCTTGCTAAGCTCATGGCTGAGAGCAACTTGTAGACTATGGAAGTGAATGAGGTAGAGGAAGAAAGGGCAGATGTTCTTGAGAAATTGGTAAGTTTTGAGTGGTACAAGGATATAATCTTTTACCTCAGACACCTATGTTGTCCTGATCATTTAAATAAAAATCAGAAAAGAGCCCTCAAGCTGGCTTCTCAAAAATACATCATCACTGACTTTGGGCTGGCTTGGAAGAACCCTGAAGGTGTCCTCTTGAAATGTATAACTGAAGATGAAGCTCCCAAAGTAATTGCTGATTTCCATGGGGGAGTTTGTGGAGGACACTTTGCTGGAAGGGTTACAACACACAAAGTTTTGAGAGCTGGTTATTGGTGGCCTACTCTCTTCAAATATGTAACCATGCTGATTAGAAAATGTGAGAGCTACCAACGTTTCTCTAGAAGAATGAAAGCTTTAGGCTCCCTTCCTTTGCAGCCTGTATCAATTGAAGCTCCTTTCAAAAATGGGGATGGACTTCATTGGTGAGATCTCGACCCTTCTAGTGCTTGGACATAAGTGGATCCTTGTAGCCACAGATTACTTCACCAAGTGGGTAGAAGCAATCCCCACCAAGAAAGCAACACACCAAGTTGTTATGGATTTCTTGTTGAATAATATCATATGTAGATTTGGTGTGCTAGTCAAGATTGTGGCTGATAATGCCATGTGTTTTAGAGCTAAACCTTTGATGGCAATGTGCAAGGAGTATGGAACCAATCTGACTTATTCTTCAAACTATAACCCCCAAGGGAATGGACAAGCTAAGTCCAGCAATAAGAACTTATTGAAGATCATTAGGAGGACCTTGGAGTTGAACAAGAGAAAATGGGGTGAACAACTGAAATTTGTAGTTTGGGATAATAGAATCACTACTAAGAGAGCTACTGGTAAGAGCCCATTTGAGTTGGTGTATGGAACTCAAGCTCTGCTTGCCCTTACATATGTAATTATCTTCATTTCAGTTTGTTCAACAACTTGAAGATCAAGAGGTCAGCCCATATGAAGCAAGAATTAATCAGATTGTAGAGCTAGATGAAGAGAGAAGAGCATCCCACCAAAGGCATGTCATATTTAGAGAGAAGTTGAAAAGGTTGTTTGACAAGAAGGTCACTCCTAGGGCCTTCAATATTGGAGATCTGGTTTTGTTGTGGGACAATAGAAATAAATGAAGATAAGGGCAAACATGGAAAATTTGATGCATTATGGATGGGCCCTTACTCCATTGATATCATAATTGGTGAGAATACCTTTTTTCTCAAGGACTTAGATGGGGAATTGCTTGAACTACCTATTAATGGTAGGCATCTGAAGCATTTCTTGGATTAATCCCCAAATTTGAGGTATGCACCAACTTGTACAGTGTATAGTGTTTGGTTTTTGCTCTGTTTTTGTGTTTTGGTGGTTCTTGGTTTGCCTTGGTGTGTGGCAGCCATTTTTGTCGTTTCTCAGCTAGTTTTTGGTGGCTTTGGCTCATGACTCCTTTTCCCAATGGATTATTTTGGCACTTGGTCTACTTTTGTTCTTGTGGCACTCACTGGGAGTTCCCATCCCGAGCCAGGAGCCGATGTTGGTGCCCATTTTAATCCTCTATTATATTTCCATCTTTCCCCTTTGGTTTGCATGCTCTAAAACATTTTTCTTTGAATTTGGTGGTCTCGAAAAATTTCCCCATCTAGATTGAATGCTTTGAAACACTCACAAACTTATTATTTTTCCCCAATTTGAAAGAAAAATACATGTATGCTCTTATTTTATGCCCTAAATTTCCAAATCCACGGGCCTCTGTCATTTTTTCCATCTTTCCAGCCTTTGGAGCTCATGGTTTCTTGTTTTGTACTTATTTTCCCTCAAAAATCCTTTCCCATGGTCAAAATTACTTTAAAACACCTTCCATTTTCCTTTTTGACCAAAAATCCTTCACCCATGAAGAAAAAATCAAATTCGGGCATCTCTGGAAAATTCTATGTTTTTTACGGTCATACGGGTGTCATTTACCCATCAAAATTAATCCTAAAAGTCATCTCCTCATGTGGCCACTTGTGGTTGGACAAGGTTTGGTGGGTTTCTTTGAAAACTTAACATTTTTTTTTTTGGCAAAAAATCAAACTTTCCCCCATAGCCATAGGGTCCCAGAGGAGGACACGTGTCATGTTCTTATTCAAGGGGGATGGAAGGCTGGCGGGGGACTTAGAATTTTTGTCCTTTTTGGAAAAAGGGAAAAAGGTTGAGGAAAGGGCTACGGGTTCGCATCATTGCATGGAGCAAGGGAGACACATGGGCTTTAGGTGTAGAGGAGGGTGGGTGTGGGGGTTGGGGAAAAAAGGGAATTTTTCCCTTTTAACAAAAAAAATACTTAGAGTGAAAATTTGAGGCATGGCCCCATGATGAATCAAATCATGGGAGACATGGTAGAGGAGAAAGGGAGAGTGGAGGAAAAGGGTCCCTTTTGGGAAAATGAGAAAAAGGCATTTTCCTTTAGTGAAAAAAATGTGTTAAAAATGTGAAATAAGCCCATGGATCCTCGGCGATAGAGTTAAAACATGTGAAATAAGGACATGTGTCGAGAAGAGTCAGGAGGAGTGTGGGCCCAGGGGAAAAAAGTGAAAATTTTCCAAATTTCCAAAAAAGGTGGAAATGTGCAGAATTGAGCCACGACTTCAATGGGACCCACCATATGCCACGTGTCAACACCAAATTTCAAGGTGGAGGGGGAAGAAAAATTCAAAATTTTACATTTTTCCAAAGATGTTAAAAAGTCAAAAAATGATCCCAAATCCATTCCCAATTGTATTTTGACACGTGGAGGGCTCAGATTGAAGGAAAAAGGGAAAATCAATGGTAATTGTGCATTTTTATTTTACCCATTTTTGCTCCAGGAAGTGTGGAAATGTGAATTTTGCATCAATTTTCATCAATTTTTGGCAAATTCATGTCGTTTGTGCCTACAAGGACCAATGCAAGTGGTTTTAGGGATCAATTTGTAGATTTGAGGTGTTTTTGAAATAATTTTTTCCCCAACCCATCTAAAATGTGAAATATCAAATCAAGAAGTTGCATAATCAAATTTTGGAGGGATAAGGATGAAATAATGAAATGAAAGGGTTTGCATGCTTGGAGAATGAAAAACGTGCCTCCACAATGGATAATGATGAAGGATTTGTAATGATTCACCTTTTTGAAACACCTGGCAACTTTTGTTGCAAATTTGTTAAATGTCCCTATCTGCAGAATCATGTTGGAATTTTGTAACAAACTTGATGCTTGGCATATTCTTTTCTTGGGAAAGAAGGATCAAATGTAATAGAATGTTATATAATGCATGTTTTTGACATGTAAAAGGTCGGAGAAACTTAGAATTTCACGGGAAAATCTGGGAAGAAGCCCATTCTCTGAGAAACCACCTGAGAACCATTTCTAATTCCTTTTTGCATCAGATTTGTATCATGTTGAGTTGGTTTTAGTTGTAAAGCCATCAACAAGCTCTGAGATTGTTCTTATAACATTCCCCTGCTGATAAATTTGGTCATTCTGGATTATTTTGTGTTGTCTCTTGGCAAAATTTGCATGCACTTATGTTTCAGAATGTTTTCAATTTGTGTTTCTTACTCTCTGTTGCAATCTTGTATTCAAAATCTCTCTTGATCATACATGGTCTCATTTCTTGTTGATAGTTTAGTGGCATTTGAAATCTCACATTCAAAGAGATTTCATCTGATAAAGAGATAAACAAATTTAAAATCACTTTACCTTCCTTGAATTTAGAGATTGTTTGTAAACCTTTGGGTGCACCTTAGGTCATGATAAAATAGAGGTTTCTGGATGCTTTGTTGGTTCATCTACTTCAAGATTTTGTGTAGGTTTCAAATATTGTGTGGAAGAGTGCAAATATGGGCCTCCATTTGGTGCACATATCCTAGTTGAAGGAGTACCTTAACCCTTTGAAGCATTTTGTTGTTTAGGTCTTACAAATTCCTTGCAAAGGTCCTCAAAGAATTTGGCAAATTCTGGTTAGTCTTGTCTAATATCTCCCACCAAAAATTCATTCAGAATAACTAATCCTACCCCATACTACCCCTACATTGCATTGTGTGTCAACAAAATAATTCAATCCATCTACAAAAATGCACAAAGCAAATCAGGATCATACAATGTCTTCAGTAACCCTTTCCTTGCATTGAAAATATCTCCATAATTTGGGAGTGACAACTTGTGAAAGTTAGATTTGGAGTGTTGATCATATTTTCTCAAGGCCCTTTCCATACCATTTGCACAAATTGAGGGATATCTTCATCTCCTTCACCATTTGAGGGTTACAAAATAGGTCCTCTTACCTTGGTTGAAAGGCACAACCTAAAATAGTTAGGACAAGATCAAGTCCTATTTGAGTGCTATCCATCTCTCCACAAATCTGAGTGCCAGTTAGATCACATCCTCGACTACAAAATGACACACATCATGATCTATCTGACTTCAAGCTTCATGTCATATCTTTGATGCTGCTCAGACTAAAAAGGAGAACAAATTTGGGTACCAACACGTACAAAGGAGATCTAAAAGGTGAGGTTTCAGGTATGTTATGGCGGGGCGAGGCTTCGCTCAAGTATGAATTGACAAAGCGGCGAGCTTGGGAGTACTGTCAATCCTTAGATCGGTGCAATCATTGTGAGACATTCCCAAGAAATATGTTGTTTAAGAATATGTATTTTTTTGAATTTGTGCAATTTGGCAAGACTCAGAGAGAGAGAGAGATGTGCTTTCTACGATTCATTTGTCAACCATCATCTGGGAATGATTTCCAGCGTATAGGTTGCCCTCAATTAATGTGAGCCAATCCAATAAATCAGAATGAAATGCAATGATTTTTAATCCCAAATTGAAATATGAAGTTCGATGACATAAATAGATGAAGAGGAAGATGGATGCTCTTTCACTAAAATGCAAAAAACAAGAAGAAATGGTTCTTTTAAGTAAACCAAAAGAAAGGTTTCTTTTAGAGAAAATAGAAAGAAAAAGAAGGTTGCAAGGAAGAAAATTAATGTGTATAATTTTCAGAAGGGAAACAAACACACAAATTTTCCTAGGAATGAATAGAATGTGAGGAACCCCAAATGGGTCCCACCGGACATGCCAAAATGTTTCACCTGATTCTTAGATGTTTCTTTGAAAATGAAGAAATAGATAGGGTAACGGGCATAGGAGGAATACCTGTTGAAATGATGGTTGATAGGTTGTTGCACACGTGTTGACTCCTTGATCCACAGACTGATTGTGAGAGCTTCCTTTTGGCTGGGAGGAACTACCTAAAATGGAACACAAGACCACTAAATAAAAGTTAAACAATATGTGCAGTGAACTACCTAGCATGTGCTAGATTCGGGAAGTGTGATACTTCCTGAGCATTACACGATCCCCACCGTTTAAAACAATTTAATGCTGGTAATGAATTAAATCCTATTATAATTAAAATGATTTAGATATCTCATTTAAAACACAATAAGAAAGATCTAATCTAACAGGCTAGGTTAAAATAAGATCCGAAGGTCAAGTAACTAGTTCGGGGTCTCTGCAGGTCTAACAGAGGTCTTATGCAGGTCACAGGTGACAAATGATGATGCAAGAATAGGTGGGTAGGTTACTTTGTTACAGGCTATATTGGTAAATACGAGATACTCGAGGCTGGTTAAGGGTGGCCGAAGCGCGGTTGGGAAGAACTAGTGCCGGTTATTGTGAAAAACTAGGAATGCCACAGAATGAGCTTTGGATCTCCCTTATGATTACACAAAGGACTAGGCTGGTCGAAATGAGGTATTAAGTTGTTTGGATGGGATTTGGTGAGGTTTTAATGGGGATATGGAGGGGTGAGTATTAAAGGAGGTCAATGGGTGGCTAGGAGAACAAAGGATGAAGATACAATAATTAAATGAATGAACCAGAGGAGTAAACTATTCTACTTACTTGAAATCTGGTTCTAGGTGCCTGTGAGTGATGAATGAAGGTGCTAGTAAGAGGTTGAATGTTGTTGAGGATCACCAAATATTGGAAAGCTCCTACATGGGCTGCATGTGCATTCCTTTTTGCCTGGTTGGATCAAATTTGTGTTGGGTGGTTGTTGGATGAATGCTAGATGTCTATGCAAGAGAAAATGCTTGATCTCCTTCCTTACATGTGTGTTCTCATGGAAACTTGTTCTCAAAAGATGTGTTATCTCTCAGGAATCCACCAACCTTTTTCTAACCTCGAAAAAAAGGTTGTTTTGGGGATTAAAAGGTGACCGACGGTAGTTCGGTTTAACCGGTGGCGGTTAAGGGTGACCACGGTGTCGGTTAGGGCGGGATTTCCTAGGTTTAGTAAACTAGGCAGATCCCCTTGATTTCTTGGGATCTCGTGTCGTTAACCCATGGATTAGACTGGAAGCTTCTTGTAAGTATACAGGAATTTGGTTAGAGGGATTGTAGGCATTGATTTTTAGGGTTTGGGTAAGTCTTAGTTAGTTATGGCAACTTACTAAGAATAGGTCTTAGGGTGAGGTGGCTTGATGAGGTGTCTAGGTGAGGTGGATGTGTGGGCATTATCTAAATTAGGATATTTAAATAATAAATATGGTGAGGATAATGAATTAATTTAAATTAAATAATTAAATTAATATTATAGTGAGGTGAAGGGGGCCATGGCTAGGTGGATGTGTTCAACGTGTTTATTTATTGAGGGACCAAAGGGGAGTGTGACCTAATTTTGGTGTCTACACCCATGACAATAATGAAAGTAGGTAAACTTGTTCAAAAGCTCACCCTAGGTCTACATTCTTTCTCCTTGGCTCCAACCAACATATTATTCCTTCTGTAGACACCAAATTTGGGTCACACTCCCTTTTTTCCCCTTCAATTAATTAACGTAACGTATTCACCTAACCATGACCCCTTACCCCACATTCATATTAATTAAATTACTTACAATTGAATTAATGTTCATCCTCACATTATTAATTAATTTAATTATTTTAATTATGTTAATCTACACCTCATCTAGCCACATCACCTAGACACCCCACCATAGACTTATTCCTAGCCTATTAAGTAACTAAGACTGAGTCTCTACTTATCTTAACCAACTGGGACTCTTTCAAGCCCTAAAATTAAAGTTCTATTCCTTCTCTAATAACACTCCCACTTATCTAAGTGTTAACCCTCACTTGATACCCATATTAGAAATGAATATCATGCCAAACATAGTAAAGATCGGGATATTTTTGGTAGCTTGGACTAATTCTCCCTAACTGACACTAGTTTACCCTCACCCTAGGTGCCAATTCCTTAACCGCCATCAGTTCCTTTATATACAATTTTACAACTCTTCACCTAGGTTGGTCATTCAATTATTGGAGCCTTATTGCATTCAAGCTTGAATTTGTAAGCTCTCATGATCCAAACGATGAATACACACAACCATAGTGCGATCTAAACAACCAATTCTCCTTCCAGAGAATTGGAATACTCACAGGAGCACACAAGTTGTACTACAAAGGTGGCACTTTGGACTCAAACACCTAGTCTTTGATCAACCATCTCCATTCACGGGATCTCAGTAAAATACCAAGTAAGTACTATGATTTTAATCCTTCATTTTTATTCCATAGTAGATCTCTTATTTCTTTTAGTATTTCATTTCTTTTGTTACCCGTATATCACCTTCTTCCAAGCAACCCACTATTTAAACACCCCAATCCTTTTGTTCTCCTTAACCTCCTTCTTAGTATTGATGAGTCTTTTAATCCATATTACAACCCAAACCACATTACCCTCACTCTCTATGCAATCATAGACAGCCTAAAACCCCTATTATTAATAGTTTACTACATATTACCCCTACCGATGTTGACTCCCTAACAATCATCGATTTTTTTCCTATACCGGCATCGGTCACCCAGCTGATACCGATCTACGTATCATATTATATTCTCAAACCAGAAAGATTCCTACTCACCCAAAACTAACCTGACCTTAACCAATTAGTCCAAGACCCTTACTGGACCTCTAATAGACCTTCCCGACCTAAAAAAACCTTGGTTCTAATTATATTTAGTGTTGCATTTTGATATTTAGCATTAAATATAGTATATTGTGTGTATAAGAAACATAAATCATTACATTACAATAGGATCTATTTATTTTAGTTCCATGTTTGCATTAATTTTTATTAAACAATGGATTCACAACTTCTCTAAAGCACCACGCTTCCAAAATCTAGCATACGCTAGGTAGTCCACTGTCATATGCTATTTAATACTCTTCTTATGGTCTTTCTTTGCATTTACAAGTAGTCCTTCCTAGAAAAAAATGAGTTCTCTATGATCAGCTTGGATAACGTCAACAACGTGCACATTCTACCTTCCACCTTCACTTCATAGGTATTCCTCCTTAACCATTTACCTTCTATCTGTTTCATCCTAGAAAGCATAAAAATTATTGGTGAAACATTTTGGCATTTGGGTTCTTTTTCATTATTCATTCTTAGGGAATCATTGTGTGTCTATTTCCTTTTGAAAGAGTTCACATTAAAACTTTCTCCTTGGAACATTCTTCCTCTTCTACTTGTCTCAGTGAAACTTGTATTTTGGACTAAAAAGAACACTTCTTTTTATTCTATATTGCATTAGTGAAAGACATACTCTTTCCTATTCATCATTTCTCTCATCGAATTTCATTGTGGATTTGGGTTTAAAATATTTGCATCTCATTTCTTCTTGTTGCATTTTAGCTCATTTAAATTGTGGGCAACCTATATGTTAGAAGTCATGACCAGCTGATGGTTGAAAAATTGAATCATAGTTCACTTTGTGCACACACTCCCAAACCAAATCACTAAAACAAACAACTCATTGCTTAAACATCTTCCCTCCTAGTATTTACCATTAACAACTAATAATTAGATTAATGGTAGAGCCAGCTGGTGTTCTAGCCAATCATCATATCAGAGTAGGGCCTCACATACTATGAAGTATATATTGGGGACCCCAAGAAAAAATTTACCTAAAACTAGCCATAGTTGTTAGTTTCCATAGGGCACCTTCGCTAAAAAAAAATTCTATTCTATTCACAAGTCAGTCCTAAATGGCATAAGCCATAACATAAAATCTATAGTATAGGATTTCGTGTTTATTAGCTTTTTCTTTATTTGAGTTTTGAGGTGTGAGTTCGTCTTTATCCATTTTTCTCTCCCTAAAAACTCCACAATCATAATTGGTGTGTTCTGACTGTTTTTGACTGTGTTAGGATCTATCACTACGATACTCAAAATTCTGGGTTAGCCTTTTATTTGATCTAAATCACCAAAATTCACTTTTTCCATCTCTTCATAGATTTCATAGTAATTGGTATCAGTCAATGACCTCATCAATTACATCATCATACTTCCATCGGTTGACTAACCGTTATTGGTTTTGTGACTTTTTTGGTCATTTCTACAAAAATAGCATTCAATCTACATTTCTATTCTTTTTGTGACTTGTTTTGTCACCTTATCATCTTTTTTGTGTTCTGTTATCACCTACAGAGTTCAGATCCATCTCATTCATACCTTTTCATCTCCATATTTTAATCTATTATTCATTCATAGTAGTCGATTATCGGTCTAGTGAGAGCCATAGGTTCATTCATCATACCACCCTCGGTTTCTTGTTTGTTGTTGGTTCCTTTCTGTTTTGGTCACTTAACTAAAACAATGTTCAAATAACTTCCATCACTTGCTATGACTTCCTCTGTCACTCCACTACATTTTTAGGTCTTTTATATCACCTTCAGAACCCAGTTTCACCTGATATTCACCATTTATAGCCAAGTTTTCAAATATTTCAATTTTCCATAGTAAATGACATTAGTTTATAGACTAGAATTGGTTACGCTCCTATACCGACATTGGTTACTTAACTAGTTTATGTCTCGTGTTTTGGTTTTTAATCAAAACAACAACTAATTTCTAGTTTCTAGATCCATTATGTTCCATGTTTCGTGTGTTTTTACCATAAATAAAGCTCGATTACTAGTTATCTTGTCACCACATGGTTTTGACTTGTAAAAAGACAACTCTCTCACGTTCCACACTAGTTGCAAGCCACTCCCACCTATCCCATTGCCACCTTCCATTTCATCATGTATGGACCCCAAACAACCTATTACCATACATATCAGTGACGAGGAGTTCACAAGACTCTTTAATCAAAACCCCGTTACACTGTAGTATTACCTCTCTCACTCATCCATCTGCACCTCATCTAGACAACTTATATACATCATGCCTATATTTGTTCCTCCCCACGTTGCCCCCACTTCCACATCAACCACTACTAGTACATCATTACTCACTTATGCCTCATCGCTTGTGGTTTCTCATCTTGACCCCACATTATCGGTATCTATCACACCTATGAAAACTATTGTGCCCTTGATGTTTATCACCCCTACGATGTCTACCATATCATCATCCATCGACCTCGGTGTAGGCATACCTACATTATCCACTTCCCATGTAACTTTTATATCCTAGTCACCTCGGTGTCTGCAGCCCACACTCCCTTCCAAAACCTTGTCCTCTCCACCCACAATCTCTTCCACCGATCTCCATGTGAGTCTTTACATTCATCCTACCTACCTACACCTATCATTAACAAGCGTCTATTTCATATACCACTTATCCTGGGTATTTTCCCGCAACATCCATCCCATCATATATTCCCTCATCACATTTTTCATACTCAGCACCACCACATACTGGAGTGTCATCCACATCATACCCATCTTACCTCCCCCATTATACTACAAGGGGTGCTCTATCATCACAACCTACAAATTATCTTATCAAAATGATGATGGATAAGATGTAGACATTAGAAGAATTTGTCTCCATCTTACGTAACTCTTTGACATACGATGAGATTTGTAACGATCCTATTCACTTTTTTGTTCCAATTCATCCATACCCTATGCATTGGGAAATTCCAAAATTTGATTGATTCAATAGTAAAGAAGACCTACAATAGCATTTGTGGTATTTTAAACATGTGTGTTATCTCATCGCTCGTGATGATGCTTTTCTCCTATGAACATTCCCAATGTCCTTAATGAGATCCACTTTAGATTGGTATAGTGCTTTACCTAGGCACTCCATCTTTTCATTTAATCGAGATAGCATAGGATTTTATAGACCACTTTTCTATCAACATTGTGAAGAAGGTCACAATGAATGAATTATACATGACACACCAAGATGAGGACGAGTCTATCACAGACTTTTTTCTCATTGGCGCATCCCGATTAACCAACTCACATTCCAACTACCTCAAACCGAGTTAATAGAGTTGTTTATCCAAGATTTTTCTAGACACATCCTGCCAACTCTCTAAGTCAAAAATTTCTACACATTTGACAAGGTGTTCACAATGGCCCAGAAACTTGAAATCCCCACTATTGAGGAGAAGAAGCTACTATTGCGTAACAAAAATGCTCCCTTCAAAAATAATGATTCTTCTTCTTCATCCAAACCGTAAATTAATTATTCTAAAGCAAAATGGTTTGCCAACACAATGGTTTTAAAACCATGCCCTTCTTATCCATCCAACCAATCAAAACCTTCTTCTAGTCTTTCCCCTATTCAAACTTTCCAATTCAAGCGGGAACAACAAAAATATAATCCCATTGAGAACCTTATTCTTATGTTTTGGAAAAACTTCTAAAAGCTAGAGAAATCACTCTTCCACCTGTCAAAACACATACTGGTTTTAACCCTTCCTATCATGTACCTGTATGGTACAAGGAGAATGATTACTGCAGTTATCACCGTGTTAGAGGTCATAGTGACAGTAATTGTATAACTTTCAAAAACATCATCCATCCAAGAACTGTTAGATAATGGAGATCTCATCTTAGATAACCCCAATGCACCAGCTAACCAAAACCTCCACATCTACAAGAAACCGTTTCCAAATCATAACCCATCCTCCAACTAATCTAGTAAAACCTCAACTCATGATACCAATGTTCGAGAGGTCCATGTAGTTTTTCATATCATATCAGCTCCTTCCGCTCGCTTTCCTCCAGTCCCATCTATTAAGGAAATTATTGTATGAGAACCTCCACACACAGAGGCACCTATTTCATCTACTTCTCTACCCACAAAGGAGTCTACCTTACCTTCTTCTTTACCCATGGAGGAGTCTAGCCTTATCTTCGGATGCATCTATCCCACTCATCTCGCCACTTGTCGAGAAACCCACATTACCCATTCTTTTACCTACGGAAGAGCCCAGCTGTACTCTCTTCTTTACCAAAGGAAGAGCCTATACAATCAACCTTTCCTCCTCCTCTACCCACAAAGGACCCACTAGTGGCATCTCTTCTTGTTGGCGACAATTCCCCACTAGATTTTAAAGACCACATCAATTTACTATCATTTCTTCTACCCACAAATTATGAAGCCAAAATTTCCCTTTCTCAAAGAAATTCTTTACAAAGATTACTACCAAATCAACATCACCCCCATCTATTTCAGTTTCATTCTCATGTTTGGCTGACTACTTGGATTATGTTGACAATTCCATGCTTTGGGGATGCCTTCGGCTTCCTGTCTCAACTCAAATGCAGATGTTTCCTGCCGACACTTCCACGATCTATCCAAATGTGTTTCAAAAACGAAACCCACCATGCCCATTCCAATTGTAATCACCTCTTCTTCATCACCCTCACCCACACCTAAACCATTACCATCAACCAAAATTTTTCCTATGCCTAAAACCCTACCTACACCCATATCTTCCTTTGCATCCAGACCCATTACCACATTGGGATTCATGCCAAAATGCATCCTAATCCATCCTCCTATAAAATTGGATTTAGCCACATCCTCGCAAGCCATCGCAAAGATTATTCCCCCACCTAAGAGGAAGACCCAACCTCTTAGGCCACATACACCAGCTTCACCCACTACCCTCTGTCACCTTCACCACTTCCATCTATCCTAGGTCTGCACCCATCAACCTTGGTCAAGCAGCCTCCTACCCAAGGTAAACCAAAAACATAGCAGCCCACCTCCTTGTCACGATCCTCTATTCCACCCAAATTACCTACACAACCTATGCCTTCACCATTACCTACATCCTTTCTACCTCCCATACCTACACCACTTCCTATATCCTCATCATTACCCATGTCATTTTTTTTTCCTCAACTAGTCCCTTCCACATTGCCTCTTACCATTGTCTTCACCATACCTCCATTATCACCTTGGCTAACCCCTCCCCTTCTTACATCTTCATTCCCTTCTACATCATGCACTACTTCTTCACCTTTACCCAAGAAGGTGAAAATCATGCCCCAAACTTCATTACCTTCCAAATAGATATTCAAACCTACAATGCCTCCAATAAATAACTTACCAACTACACCTTTACGAGAAGGTGCAACCCAAACCCAATACTGTACTATCTACCAAATAAGTATTCAAACTTACTAAACCTCTGATTCCACCTCCAAAGTGACGCCTCTCCCACCAAAGTCACCTAAACTTCCATACATACCCACAGTCACTTCACATTTTGATCCATTAGTAGGGTTTTACCGCCAACATCTTAGCTAACCTTTTGGAAACACCTGTCATCACATTTCCACCACTTAGACCTTATGACCCACTCAAACCTAAACCAAAAGGTTTTTATGATACCAATTTTTTTCTTACCATCCTATGTCGGGAATGATGTAGAAAACTATAAGGCTCTTAAGACTATTCTTCTCCAACTATGTCCTCTTGAAGAAAATTTTGATGATGATGATATTTTAGATGAGGACCCTATTCCACCTTCACCTATCACCACACACCCTAACCCCATACCTATTCAATGAACTCATTCTCCACCTCTACAGCCCTTTTACCCTCCTCCAACATTTGAGATCGATATGTTCCACATTAGAGAAATCGGTAAGTACTTGACATTGTTTAGTGGTATGGATGCGAGTGCAAGTCCCTTGAGTAGGTAGAAGAAGAGAAAGGAAGGAAGGTTAGGTGGAGTGGTTTATTTAGTGTAACCTTGTTATGAGGTAGCATGCCTCTTCTCCCAAATACCCAAAAATAGAATAGGCAAGTCCATGATGAAAAAGATGTATTTTTCTTGATTTTTGTATTTTATTTTCACTTTTGTTTTTAGACTAATCGATGCAAGAAATCTATGTGGGATGAATAGAATTACTCCTTGAGGTCTTCATGAAGTTGATCAATGTAGGAATATTTTGAATATTTTATTTTTATTTTGTAGAAATAGTCTTCTTTTTGGAGAAACTATGTACAGTATGGCTATCTTTTTATAGTTGTTCTTCGAGGAAGAAGTCTATTTATAGCAAAAAGATAGAAAGATAGATGTCCTTTTTAAGAGAGTCATCTATTTGCAATAATTTTGACTCAAGGATTTGAATTTGAAAATCCAATATATTACTTTTGAACTTTTTTGGCCTTTTAGGTCATGGAAAAGACTATAAAGGAGTATAGGCTTCTTTTATGAAGGTAAAACCATAGCACGCAAAGGTTAACTTTGAAAGAGACGGTTGAAGTGACAAAAAAACATGGTATTCCATCCTGAAAAGTATGAAAATTCTCCATGATAATTATGCCATGAGTAGAGCCGTAATATTGATATTGAAGATAAGGCCAAAAGGTAATGGATAATCACATGATTCTTGTTTATTCATTGATCCTTAAAAGAGGTAGATGAAAGAAATGGTTACTCAAGAAACAAGTGCATAACAGCATAAAAAGGTGAAATATTACTTGATTCAACAATAGAATGGTCAAATATGTAAGGAATTGAGAGGCTTAGGTTCAGGTTTACCTTCAAGGGAAGATAGACGATAAGCACATGATCCATAGGTATGAGTAACAATATAGGGTCCAAGCCAATTAGGAGGAAACTTGCCCCGTTTAATTTTCTCACTTTTGTTACATGTTGATTTTCCTTTAGGACAAGGTTGCTGACCTTAAAGGTTCGCATGTTGACATGTTTTTCATAGATAAATTTGATACATTTTTATATATTTGAAGGTGATCAAGAGCATTTAAATGGCATTCATCTAGAAGCTCAAGTTGGGCCAAATGTTCTTGGAGAAATTTTTCATTGTTGAGCATGTATTTGAGTGAGATACAAAGTTATGGAATTTGGAATTTGAGAGGTAAGACAACCTCTGTACCATAGACCAAAGAGAAAGGTGTAGTTGTGGTGGATGTATGCATACTAGTGTAATAAGCCCATAAGGAAAATGGAATGTGTGTGTGCCAATCCTTACTAGTATCTTCAACTACTTTAATGAGAATTTTGTTAGCTGATTCAGCTTGGCCATTTGTTTGAGGATAATAAGGTGAAGAAAATTGAGTTGAATGCAAAAGGTGTTGCAAATTTTGCATAGGGTTTTGTTTTTGAATTGTCTTCCATTATCAATGATGAGGTGGTGAGGAACACCAAAGAAAAAAATGATGTGATGGTTGATGAATTCAAAAAAATCTTGGCTTTTGTAGAAATGAGAGGGACATCCTCCACTCATTTAGTGTAATATTCATCATGCTTAATTCATCTACCACCACTACCATTACTACCACTTCTTCTTCATCATTGCCTCATCCACCAATTACCGCCGCTACATCTTCCAAAACCAACTCCTCTATTCCCACTGCTACTCGCAACTTCTGCAGCTAACCCATCAGCCAACCCATCTACTTCTCAAACATCTAATGCTTCTTCTTCCCACCATTCAATGATTCATTATCCCAGCTACCCACATACCAACTACCAATCCCTTAGAAGGTGTTTTTCAATGCCTCAATCTAGGGAGTACCACTTTATAACATTGACACATTCCTTACTCCTCAAGAGTATGGTAGCCTTCATCAACACCCACGCTATAATCATCGAGTAGGTGAAGTTTTCCCCTATTGTCCTCCCCACCTTTACACCAACCTAACGTATGGGGAACTTGATATTTCTACTTACTCACCTGAGCCACCTTCCCAAAATCGACCATTTTCATCGATCTCCAATCTCTCACCAACCGATGCTTTGCCCACACCTTATTCCATCGTTGTGCTTGGAATAACTTTAGCTTTGGATTCTATGAACAAGGTCAACATACTATCATTCCTTGCACCACCCGTAAGCATAAAGACCCCATTGGTATTGGATTTTCAAAACCACCTTCCATGAAGGCCCGAGTCAAACTCATTGAGAATGATAAACCTTCTCCACTCTATTTACCTACTTGACCACCTTCACCTACGAAGTCTATGGATATAGAATCCATTCCTCCTAAATTTATTTTTTCATAAACACTATTTACCTAGGACCTCGACATATCAAAGCATGATGGTAAGGATCCCTCTTCTCTTCCCTTCCTATATCCTAACATGATCATTGACGACATGCCTTCGATTAACATCATTCAATGTCATGCTGATGAATCTATTCTTACCTACCCTCAGTGCGGAAGATTCTTCTATTCACCGGTCATTAACTTATTAGACACAAACCATGTTGAATGAATCAACCATCAAAATCAGCATTCACACTTAGGACTTCCCACACATTCTAAAGATAGGCCAATCTTTAGATGATGTAGAACATGAAGCTTCAACTTCTTTCCTCCGGGATCATAACAACACTTTTTCTTGGTCCTATGCCGATATGCCCGGTATTGACCCAAATATCATGGTACACAATATTGTAACCATTCTTGATGCCAAACCCATGAAATAGAAGCTGCAAAAAATGCATCCTCATATTTACCTTCTTATGAAATAAGAACTCCAGTGCCTCCTTTATGTTTCCTTCATTTTACCCATTGATTATCCCCAATGGATCTCTAACATTTTTTCTATCATAAAAGAAACAGGGGGCTCTGTATTTGCACAAATTTCTCGTGACCTTAACCCGGCTTATCCCAAAGATGAATTTCCTCTACTTAGTATTTCCCAACTAGTTCATCTCACCTCTAGCAATGAGATGCTATCATGCATGGATAGTTTCTTGGGTTATAACCAAATATTACTCACCACAAAACCACCTTCATCACTCCTTGGGGGACCTTCTTCTATTGTGTCATGCCCTTTGGTATTAAAAACATTGGTGTCACATATCAGTGGGCTATGAGTTATACCTATCATGACATCATGCATAACATATTCAAGATTATGTCAACGATCTTCTTGCCAAATCCAAATATTGGACTAAACACCTTATAGTCCTTAAGGTTTTTTTTGACCATCTCATCAAATACTACATTCTCCTTCAACCTAAGAAGTGTGTCTTCATTGTTCTCTCAGAAATCTCCTTTGTTTTATCACTTCTTTTTGTGGCATTGAAGTTGATCATGCTAAAATCAAGGCTATTCTTGAGATTCCTCTACCAAATAACCTTCATCAACTTCATAATTTGCAAGGCAAGTTGAAATATATTCATCACTTTATTTCTCGACTTTCCAATCATCGCCATCCATTTCATCATCTTCTTAAAAATGATGTTTCCTTTAAATGGGATGATGAATGCCAAAAATCCTTCACCGTCTTAAAATGATACCTCCTCCAACCACCTGTGATTTTTCCACCTAAATATGATGAACTCTTTTACCTCTATATTTCTACCACAGACCATTCCTTGGGTGTCATTCTCCCTCATCACGATGAGCAACATAGGGAGCAAGAATTTTATTATATAAGATATATGCTTTTAGACTACAAGACTAGATATACTCACACCAAAAATTGTGCTTAGCCCTAGTCTTCGTCACCACCAAACTTCTCCATTACTTATTCAACCAAAGAACCTTCATTGTCACCAATACTTGACCCTTTACATTACATGTACACTAATCCTTACCAACACCAATGTGTTGCACGTTGGATAATGTTTCTTGTAGATGTAGATCTTGAATTCATCCATCAAAAACTTGTTAAAGGAAAAACCATTTCCGACTAACTTGTAGATGCACCTCTTTTCTGGAAATCAATCTTCTAACTTTGATTTCCTTGATGAATCCATCACTACCCTCTCCCTTGATGACATCATTTATTAGATGACATTATTCTTTGATGTTTCTAAATGTTAACGTGGGGTGGCATAAGGGTCATCCTTATTCCTCTTGATGGTGAGCCTATACATTTATCTTTCAAACTAGATTTTGACTATACTAATAACATTTTCAAATATGAAGAACTCGTGTTAGGTCTTCAGACCGCCATATCCTTAGATGTTAAATCCATTAATATCTTTGGTGACTCCCAACTAGTTGTGAACCAAGTCAATGGTTTATACCAATGTCGTAATGAGATACTTCAAAAGTATAAACATCATGTTGACATAATTTTGACTACCTTTGATTATTATGAACTTTAAGCCATTCTGAAATCCACTAAAAATTCACAGATACCATGGCCTATCTTGCCTCTCAAATACTTGCTTTGCCTTCCAACTCAAAAATATTTTTCATAGTACAATGATTGCAATCACCATCTTATCTATTCTGAGATGTTAACTTTGTAGGAAGAATTGAAACCAATCCACATGATATTTGGTACAACTAGTTCACTGATTACCTTTCCCTCTAAATTCTACCTTTGAAATTTACTCATAATAGACAATGAGCATTCCTCGAAAGTGTATTTTGCTATGTTATCATGGGAGGGGTCTTTTCTACCAATGTGGATTTGACAATATCCTCCTACGATGCCTTAAAAGTTCTAAAATCCCATACACCATTAAGGAAGTTCATAATGGGATTTGTGGTGGTCATTTTAGTGGCCTCGCTGTCGCTAAATGCATCCTTCACCTTAGCTACTACTGGAAAACCTTAAACCAAGACTGTTGTGACTATGTCAAATGTTGTGTGAAATTTCAACAACACGCTAATCTTCACCACACCCCTAGTCATGCCTTATAAGTCATCAGAGACCTTTGGCCTTTCTCTCAATGGGGTTTGGATCTCGTTAGAGAGATTAACCCTCATTCTTCTTAATGTCACCAAAATATCATCACCACAACTGAATATTACACCAAATGGATGGAGGCTATACCTCTCATTTCTACAAAATCTAAGAAAATTTGTGAGTTCATCAACCATCACATCATTTTTGCTTTGGTGTTCCTCACCGCCTCATCACTGATAACAGAAAATAATTTAAAAACAAAACCCTATGCAAACTCTACGACACCTTTGGCATTCAAATCATTTTTATTCGCCTTATTATCCTCAAACAAATGGCCAAGCTGAATCAAATAACAAAACTCTTAACAAAATTCTTATGAAATTAGTTGACAATACTGGTAAGGATTGGCACACGCACATTCCTTTTACCTTATGGTCTTATCACACTAGTATTTATACCTCCACCACAGATACACCTTTTTCTTGGTCTACGGTACAGGGGTTTTCTTACCTCTCAAAATCCGAATTCCATCACTTCGTATCTCACTTAAAGACATGCCCAATGATGATGAATTTTTCCAAGACCGTTTGGCCCAACTTGAGATTCTAGAAGATTGTTGTTTAAATGCTCTTGATCACCTTCAAATCTATCAAAAACATATCAAATGTACCTATGAAAAATGCTTCCATGAACGAATCTTCAAGGTCGATGACCATGACTCTACTCATGACATGATTCTCATGGATACTTTTCATTCTTTCCAAAGATGGAATCCCATGGTTGTTCATCACTTAAAAACCTCTATTTCATAATTAATGTTTTGCAATTTATATATTTTCCTTCATAAAATAAGCCTATACTCCTTTATAGTCTTGTCCATGACCTAACATTCCAAAAAGTTCAAAAGTAATATATGGGATTTTCAAATTCAACTCTTTGAGTCAAACTTCTTAAAAATAGATGACTCCCTCAAAAAGGACATTTATCTTTCTATCTTGCTACTATAAATAGACTTCTCCCTCAAATGACAACTATAAAAAATCCAGCCATAATATACATAGTTTATCCAAATGATCATGGGATCAATTTTAGTGTCAAAATTTCTCTAAACTTCCCTAAACCATGTCAGTGTAGTAGAGACTTGAGAGAGATTTACGATTACTATAAGAGCGTAAAAATTAGATACTCGAACTCAAGATAGGTCTAGTCAAATTTTGGTAAATGAGATGGTCAACATTGGTCAACAGGTCTAAGGTGACGTGTACGTGTGCACAATTGGCCAAGTGACTCAGTCAACAGTGGACAAGTGGCAAAAGGAGAATGGAAAAAAATGAAGTATTGGTTTAAGACCTTTGGTCTTCGTAAAGCATAAAACTTGTTCATTGAAACAAGAGGCTCAACTGTTATAACGGAAGGTAGCCTGACTACCGTGAGGACGATTATATCATCGCCATCATGTTGGGTCCTCAAGCCACCATGTGGCTTCCCCCCACTTTTCCATATTTCATTTGGAATGTCACATTATATTACTTGGTCAAATTTTATTCACTTTGTAATTATTTGACATATTTATTTTCCATGTTATATATGTCCATATTATCCCTATGTACTCATGATTCTATTTTATCCTGCTGAAAACTATGTTCTATCGGTTCGGGATTGAGCTATTTATAGTTAACTATACTTTGGTGCTAACTCCTTATCCCTCCAACTCCACGTGGTCATATGGCCTCACTAAACTATGTTCCCAAACCATGAGGAAAAGCAAATATGGCTCGAGCTTATCCACATCCCATCAAAATGGCTCTTAAGAAAACCAAAATCCTCCACCACTTTATATTTAAATGCCTTTATCCTCATGTGAGTGTAACCCAAACCCATAGGAAAAATCATAGGGGATGGGTTTTGAACCCGAGACCTCCACTCTTGAGCAAAGAAATTTGACCAAATCACCTAGAGGCTTTAGCAGATTATGAAATGGCTCGCTGAAATTTATACAAGATAGGTGACAGTGTCCGTGATAAATTAGAAAAGGGAAGTTTTCAAAAGTGTAATTTTGGAGCACTTTTGCTCACATCCAAGTCTCAAGTTATAAATAAAAGTTTCTCACAATTTCAAGACGATCATGATGGTGTGATCATTTTATCAATTTAGAGCTTTTGTGATGGATTTTTGAGTTCTTTAAAGTCACACAAGGGCATAAATCTCAAGGGAGACACCGCTGCAAGTGGATCGGGAAGATGAAGGACAAAGACTGAGCTCCATTAATTTCCTTCAAAGGTTTGATATCACATTTTGTAGGTTTTTATTCATTATTCGTTGAAATTAAATGTTATTGTATTTGCATTTAAACATTATTAATGGATTGAATCACCATGAACCCAGGATGTCGGAATTACGAACCTTGTAAACAAACCGGTGTTGTTTTCTAATTTTGATTTTTATTTTCTAATTATTTACACTAATTTAAGTTCATAAACATAGCGTGGATGAAATCATAATCAATATTTAACAACTTTGGAAAATTGATTAAAATCATGAAACAATGAATTTTGAGCTTTGATCAAATAGTGAGTTTTGAATAAAAAGGAATTTAAATTTCAGTTTGAAATCAGTCCTAAATCAGAATTTAATCAATTTTAGAGTATTAAATACTTTAAGTTGATTAAAAATTAACGATCCTTGAAAATGATTAAAATTGGAAAAAATAAAACACTCATTTTTTTAATCAAGTTTTGGTATCAGAGTAGTTAGATTGCCGGATTAGCTTCTAATTGTGTTTGAAATTTTGCTTTCAGTTTTTAGTTTTGTAAACATTTTGGGCTTGTTAATATTCTCTTGAAATTTGAAGTGTGGGAGTTCTGAAGTTGTTTGTAGGAAACACAGAATCATGGGAAAGTCATCCAAACAGGAGCAATTGGATGAGCTTGAAGCCATTAACCGTCAACTCTAGGAAGAAAATTCTTTCTTGAGATCCAATTTCTATTCCTTAGAAGAGGAAATAGTACGGTTAAAATTTGAACCAAAATCCTCTACAACCAAGAAATAGGAGTATGTCAAGGAGATGGTTGCATAGAGAAAGAAGTTGATGGGTTTTTTCAAAGAGTGGACCAAGGATGCCCTCGTGGAAAAGCTACAACAAGGTGAACACAAGAAGGAAATGCTTTCCAAAATAGATGCAATTACTATGACAGAATGCACCGTAATTTGTTCACATTTAATTTCTTCCTCTCATTTATTTTCAAATATTCCTTTGTTCGAGTTTGAAAAATGCATTAAGGGAATTGGGCCTAAGCTAATGGTTAAGATGGGATTTAATGGCGTTTCACTGATTCTAGAGTGTTTCTTTGAATGTTGATGAAACAGATAACGGTAGAAGGCTAGGAGGAATACATGTTAGAATTATAGTTATAGGTTGTTGCACACGTATGACTTCTTAATCCATAGCTGATCATGAGAGCTACCTTTTTTCTTGGAGGAACTACCTGAAATGGAAAACAAGACCACCAAATGAAATTTAAACAATATATGTAGTGGACTGCCTAGCGTATGCTAGATCTGGGAAGTGTGATACTTCCTAGATGGCTATCAATCCACTATTTAAAATAACTTAATGCTAACAATAAAGGAAATCCTATTGTAGTTAAAATTATTTAGGTATCTCATTCATCTACAATAAGAAAATTCATTCACAATAGGCTAAGCTATGACTAAATATGAAGGTCAAGGTCTCTGTCAGAGTACAAGTATTGGTTAGGGTCAGGTTCTGGGCCATTTTGGGTATTGGGTAGAGAGTGGAAGCTCTATTCTTGGTTTCTGGTCAAAAACACAGAGACTAGCGTTCGATCTAGTATGACTGTGTCATTTAGGTTAACCAAAATGGTTGTGGGTAACTGGCATTGGTATGGTCGGGGTATAAAAGAAGCTCAATAAAAAACTTGGTCAGGTGATAGATCTGAGGCTAGGTGAAAATGGAAGGGCAATGGCAAGGTTCGTGGGGGTCTTAGATATGCACAAGGATGATTAAGATCCAGATATGGGTAGTTCAATGGTGTGGGTGAAGGAATGGTCCAGTTTGCATGGAGGTAGATGGTGGGGGAATGGAAATGGGAGCAGAAACTAATAATAGAAGTAAAAGAATCTACCAAATGATAAATGGACAAGTGTTGGTTAACAAATCACTTACTATTTATACGAGCTTGATGTCTGGTTGGAAATGGCGGGTGATCAAATGGAAGGAACTTGATGTGGTGTTGACACTTCCCTGGATGCTCCCATGAAGGCAGATGGCTCTATGGGTGCTTTTGATGTTGGCTATGGGTGCTTTGATGCGTGTATGAATGCTTGTTCTACTTGCATGCAACTCTGGTTTCATCTCTTGTTCTCAAAAGATGTGTCAACCTCTTAGAAATGTGCCAACCTTGAAATAAGGTTGTTTTGGGGTTAAATGGTAACCGACGGTGGTTCTGGTTGAATGGCGGTGGTTTAGGGTAACTGGCATTAGTTAGGGTGGGATTTCCTAGGTTTACTAAACTGGGTAGATCCCTTGATTTTCTGGGATCTCGTTTGTTTTTCTCACGGATTAGAATGGAAGCTTCCTTCTAATGTGCGGGAATGTGGTTAGAGGGAATGTAGGATTTGATTTTTAGGTTTTTGGTAGGTCTTAGTTAGTTATGGCAACATACTAAGAATAGGTCTTAGGGTGAGGTGGCTAGATGATGTGTATGGGTGAGGTAGATATGAGGTTATTATCTCAATTAGGATATTTAAATAACAAATATTGTGAGGATAATGAATTAATTTAATTAAATTAATTAAATTAATATTAGAGTGAGATGAAAGGGGCCATGGTTAGGTGAATGTGTTCAAGGTGTTTATTTGACAAGGGACCAAGGGGAGTGTGACCCAATTTTGGTGTCTACATTTTGCCCCTTTTTGTTGCGTAGCTTGTATTGGTAAGCGATGCACTGACAAAAATAAGATGTGGTTGCCCCATGTGTGGGTGAAGGTGATCCCCCTCAAACAAGGAACTAACAATTTAGAAGGTAGAATTGGTGAGTGGTTTGATAAAGGTGAATGTGATGAAGAGGAAGGTGGGTAACGGGGAAAAAAAAGAAAAAGTTCTACTTGGGTAATCTAGGTAATGGGTCAGGGTCAAAGGTAGTAACATTCAAACATACGCACACATATAAACTATAGCATGGTACCAGGTTGAAGAGTAGGCAAACTCTACATTGTCTAAGGTCGATAGGTTTATCCAAACAAGGTTAAAGTGATTCTGGTATCCAAGGTATAGGATATGGTCAGGAAACACGACGGTTAGGTGCAGGAATGTTTAGGTATGTTTTGGTACACCCAAGGGTTGGGTTAGGATAAATGGTCATGAAAAGAGGCAAGGTAAGGTTAGTATGTCCATCAACACAAGTAATAGTGCCACAAGGTATAGCGAAACACATGAGGTCAAAGGTCACTAGCAACGTTCCAGGTCCCAAAATCTAGGTCATGGCATGGATAGGGCCGAGGGATGGGCAAAATAATGAGTTCCCGACTGGGGACACAGTGAGGGGGTCAATGAGAAGGTCACAAAGACAAAGGGAAGTGTCTAGTGAGGCTTTGGGTGAGGTAGGTAGGATTCAAGTCAAAAAGTGGGGGTAGGGGGTAGGAAAAAGACTAAGCAGGTAAACCGATGATGGTTTCAAGGAACTGATGCCGGTTGTTATGGACCGACCTTGGTAAGCTAGGGCACAGACCGATGTCGGTCAAGGTCAAACCATCATTGGTCAAGTCGGGTAGGTTATAAAAAGAAAAAATTCCACGTTTTATGGAATCATTTGTCATTTTCCAAATAGGAGAAAATGACAGGAGAAAGAGGAAAAGGTGGAAAGTGACAAAGGGAGATGGAGAGGACTAAGTTGGCGAGCCACGTGGCTGGTGATAGTTGGTTGATAGGTGGATCCATGAGCTAGATTGGATCGATTGGATTGGTTGGAGAGTGAGAGGTCATTCGGTGATGGCAGAGGTAGGAGAGGGATCGGGTGGACCACCGGTGCAGTGGCCCGACATGCCACCACGGTGGCGGTAGCGCGATGAGGTAAGATTCAATATCCCTCCATGTTTGTTGTGTTTAGATAAATGGATAGAAATTTGGGTGGGGGAAGATGGGTTTGGGGGAAATGAAATTTGAATGTTAGGGGGAAATTGGATAAAAGAGGGATGGGGAGGGTAGGAATAGGTAGTATGCTAGGTGGGAAGGGTTGTAGGTAAGAATGGGGGTGGGGAGGGGAGAGATGGAGACAAAATGGGTAGATCTAGGGCTTACTTGTCATGGGTTGTCATTGTGATAATGAGCAATGATGGTCATGGTGGTCGATGGTGGGCTGACATCGGTGGGGTATAACCAGAATCGGTCACGGATGAGGTGACCGATGCTAGGTTGTGGGAAACCATGGTCGGTTTGGGAGGACCAGCATTGGTCAAAGGGTAGAAAACATAGGCAAGGGTTAGGTGGTTAGGGCCAAGTGTTGAGACTTGTGGGTAAATAGGTAATGTCGGGGAGTGTATGTAAAGAGGTAGGGTGACATGGGGTTGGGTAGGTGGTGGGTGAGTAGAACAATTGGTCGGTTGGGTTGGGTAGGTAGGGAGGTTAGGGTAGGGTGGTTGGTAGGTTGGAAGGGAAAATAGGTAAAGTTGAGTTGGTAAGGGTCGGGGTATGGGTAGATAGGTGAGGTCGAATGGGTAGGAGTAGATGGGTAAATAGGTGGTGGGTATGGGTGAGGATAGATATGGTTGGGTTTTAATAATGTAATTGTGTTGTTGGATGTAGGTGAGAGCCCAGCTGCGGATGAGAGATAGGGTACCACCCCTGCTCTTGATGGTTCGTGGGGCGAAAAGTCGAGGAGTGGAGACATGTGACAGATGTGGGCCTTATCGAGGTTCGGCACTATTGACATATATGTATTCGTACAAGCTGAGTTTGATGGTCACTCTCATCGATAGATGGGATTTAGTGACAACATGTTCCACCTATCGACGAGTGAGATGAAAGTCACCCTGGAGGATGTGTACATGATCTTGTGGTTACCTATATTGGGGTACGCAGGTATATTCAATTTCCTCGAGAGGCATCTGAGGAGTTGATGCTGACAGTGTTTGGTGAGGGACTAGTGGAGATGACATTCCATAGTGCAGCATGAGCTATGGTGAGATGTACCAGGCCCGTCCAGAGGAGATGAGGCTAGTAGTATTACTGATGGAGGTAGTATGTTGTTTCACACTGCCAGATGTGGAGGGTGGGAGGTTCCCATGATCACTTGATGGGAGTGTTACATGACATGGTGATGGACCAGACCTACTTTGCATGGGTGCTAGCATTCTGGCATAGTTATACAGAGAGTTATGGGCATATGGGTGCTTTGTAGGTTCATCCTATGTTGCACCTTTATTCTTCATTGTTGGGCCTATGAGCACATTGTGTGTGTTCATTCGATCGGCATGCCCCAGTGATGCATTTGATGCATTTTGCGTGAGTGGGTTTAGTGTGGTGCCTTATTGGTGTCGGGTGCCCGCTTATGAAGAGCATTATCAAGTGTTATTGGAGGATTGTCAAGCTATTCATGAGACCATATGTAGGGTATTATCATGGATGTGGGAGCGTTGTAGATTAAGGCTAACACAGATATAACCTCACCCTTCCCACAATATAGTTTGAGGGATGATGTGGAGAGGCCATTGCCTCTACCACATCCGGCAATCTGATGCCGATGGGGGTAGGAGGAGCATGTGACAGACCGGTGGATTGATGATGCTAGAGTGATAGATAGGTATAGATAGTGGTGGGTAGCCCATCTACGAGTAGTACCTCCCAGGCCGGGGCAGCCAAATTTAGCCACCATCACTATGCAGAGAGACGCCCTACAAGGCCAGGTGGCGACCCTGATTACCCGTTTGGGATGGTATAGGGGTAGTTAGCAGCTTTGGAGGTAAAGGTGGCCACATTGCATGCACAGGTGGCCAGTCTCTAGGCCAAATGGCCCAGGGTGGAGATGGAGATGGAGATGAGGAGCAGGTAGCCACCCTACAGGTGCAGGTTACCAGTTTGCAGGGCTAGTTGGCCACTTCACAGGCGCAGATTCAGGCATTATAGGTGCAAGTACATGCATAGGGTGTGAGGCCGATGGCACCTCCAAAGACACCGGGATAGGGTCCCAGTTCACAAGAAGGGATGAGATAGGGTCCTATAGGACAGGTACAGGGGCTGAGGCCGATGGGACCACCACAGATAGTGCCCCTATCCCAATTATGGGATGCCCTAGGTGAGAGCCGAGATATTATCAAGATTAGTTGATGGATCAAGAGATAGATTTTCTATCTTATGGAGAGTACATGGCACAACAGGCCTCGAGTGAGAGGACCAGATCCCGTACTCACACATGGAGAGCACAAGGGGCCATTAATCCCTAAGACATGATCAAGGTGAGGCCACCAACTCATGAAGGCTAGCTCTAGGTGATGTACTAGTAGGGGGCCGACCATGACCTATGGCAGGGTGGTGAGAGGTTATCGTCACCGGCCAAGAGGCGAGGCGAGGAGATAGAGAGAGGCCCGATATGGAGGATGTCCAAGGATGATGCTTGATGCACATCCCTTTATTTTGATGTATTTGATTCATTTTTGATATATATTGGCCTATGTGCCAAGGAGAGTGAGGATGTATGAGAGTTTTACATATTTTTGATCATATACCGGCCTACGTGCTGAAGATGGTGAGGCTGTATATGAGGTTTTTGAGAGATTTGATTATATGTACCGGCCTGCGTGCCAAAGATATTTGAGATTATGTATATGGAGACACATGTTTGGATATTTTTATTTATAGAGATGATGATGATTATGGTCATTATGTGTATACATGGTTGTGGTTATCTTGTTATGTTGATGTGTATATGTTATGGAAATTAAGTAGTGTAGGCATGATAGAGTTAGGTCATAGGCATGGATTGAGTTAGGTTGTGGTCTAGGCATGGATTGAGTTAGGTTTTAGGCATGGTGGAGTTAGGCATGGTTGAGTCAGGTTGTGGTCTAGGCATGGATTGAGTCAGGTTTTAGGCATGGTGGAGTTAGGTTGTGGTCTAGGCATGGATTGAGTCAGGTTTTAGGCATAGTTGAGTCAGGTTGTGGTCTAGGCATGGATTGAGACTAGGTCCTTTAGGTATGGGTGAAGTGAGTTAGGTTGTAATTCATTAATTTGTGCAATGAATGATGATATGGGTCATGGTTAAGATGTTTTATAGTACATGCATGATAGTGGTAAGGAAAGGGTAGACATAATGGATGTATGTTTGATGATGATAAAGGTGGAAAGCAATTTGTTGTTTGATGGGTTTAATTTCCAATTATTGATATAAAAGGAAACTAAATAGGGTAGAATGTGATTTAGGAAAATAAAAGATGAATTGGTTAGGGTAGAGAGTGGTCGAGCTAACCTCCAAGGGCCCCATGCCCTCGAGTGCTACCTACATAGTCCCGGTGAAAAGGGACCTCAGGCCGATGTAGTTCTCCCATAAGCTAGGGAAGAATGCGAGGAGGTATGAGTATGGGTGGGTATGTTATAGGCATGATTGAGTCTAGGTCTTTTAGGTATGGGTGAATTGTGGGCACATTGGTATAGGTGATTTTGAGTTGATTATGGTGAAGGAGGAGAAAATTACCCAAAAATAAGCATCGAGGATCAAGTCCTATATAAGGTAATCAATACGTAATGAAGAAGGTTTAAAATATAAGAGGAGGTAAGAAAGTGACCTGATTGGTAAGGATCATAACGGGTGGATCAAACCTTAGATGGGATGATGAATGTAAGACCCTAAAAGCATTGCATGATTGATTATTCTAAAGGTGAAAAAGTAGTCACATGATCACCAAATGTCATGGTCCAATAGGTCCCTTGAGGTGGTAGGAAATGAAAGTGTGAATGGTGAGAGGGTGAAAAGTGGTTAGTTTTTATATGGTACTAGGTAGCATGCCTTTTTGGCAAGAGATCCAAGGTCACAATGGGAAAGTCCATGACTAAAAGGATTTTTGTTTTGACTAATATTTGAGATAGACTGATCGATGCGGGAAGTCTATATGGGATGAGGAAATTAAATCCTTGAGGTCTTCACAAAGCTGATCGATGCGGGAAGCTTCAGATTCTCTCTCTCTTTCTTCTTCTTGTTCATTTTTTTTTTTTAAACAGGGCTTTTTATATAGCTGTCCTTTGAGGGAGAAGTCTATTTATAGTAAAGATTTAGAGAGAAAGATGTCCTTTTTGAGGGAGTCATCTTTTTATTGGAAGTTTGACTCAAGGATTTGGATCCCATGTGAGGGATTTTAATTCATGGACAAGACTAAGGTGAAGAATTAGATTCTTTTTCAGAAAGCAAGGTGAAACGACCATGGGATCTCATCTAAAAGTAGATGAAAAAGTATCCATGAGAATCATGCTATGTGCAGTGTCATGGTACACATATTTAAGATAGGATAAAGAGTTATATGTATGCACATGATTCTTGTTTAATAATTGGTGATGGTGTAGGAAGTGGATAGCGCTCAAGGGACGAGCATGGAAAGAGGTAGAAGGTGAGGTAGGACTAAAATTCAACAATATAATGGTTGAAGATGCAAGGTGTTAAGTGGCTCAGGTTTGAGTTTACCATCGAGTGAAGATAAAAATAAGCACTTGATCCATAAGTATGAGTCACGATGTATGGTCCAAGATAATTAGGAGAAAATTTTCCCGTTTACTTTTTTTCTACTTTGGTTACATGTTGATTTTCTTTCACGACAAGGTCACCAACTTAGAAGGTTCGTTCATGGACACATTTTTCATAGGCACATTTGATACACTTTTGGTAAACTTGGAGATGGTCAAGAGCATTAAGGTGGAATTCATATAATAACTCAAGTTGTGCTAAACGGTCCTGACAAAATTCATCATCATTAAGCATGTCATGGAGAGAAATGCGGAGTGAGGGGATCTAGACTTCGAGAGGCAGAACAACCTCTATACCATAAACCAAAGAAAAAGGTGTGGCAATGGAAGTGTGAATACTGGTGTGGTATGCCCACAAGGTAAAAGGAATGTGCGTATGTCAGTCCTTCCCAGTATCGTTAACCACTTTCATGAGAATTTTGTTCAAGGTTTTATTGGTGGATTCGGCTTGGCCATTGGTCTGTGGGTAATAAGGTGATGAGAAACTTAGCTGAATGCCGAAGGCATCGCAAAGTTTTTACAAGGTTTTATTTTTGAATTGTTTTACCATTATCAGTGATGAGGCGATGTAGGACACCAAAGAGACAAATGATGTGATGATTGATGAACTCACATATTTTCTCGCTTTTGTGGAGATGAGAGGTATGGATTCAACCCATTTTGTGTAGTATTTGGTAGCGGTGATGATCCATTGATGTCGTTGGGAAGAATGAGGATTGATTTCTCCAACAAGATCCAAACCCCATTAAGAGAAGGGCCAAAGGTCACAGGTGACCTGTAAGGCATGATTGGGTGTATGATGAAGGTTGGAATGTTGTTGGCATTTTACACAACGCTTAACGTAGTCGCAACAATCATGGTTGAGGGTCAGCCAGTAATAACCTAGGTGAAGAATATGCTTAGCAACAATAAGGCCACTAAAGTGGCCTCCACATATGCCATCATGAACTTCCTTAATGGTATAAGGAATTTCTGAACTCATAAGGAACCATAAGAGAATACCATCGAAGCCACGCTTATAGAGGAGGCCACCCATAATGATGTAATGAGAGACCTTTTTAAGAAAGGCATGTTGTCCATTACGAGTGAGGTTGGGAGGCAAGATGGAGAGGAAAGGTAGTCTTAGTATTGTTTATACCAGAGGTCACTTGGGCGGGGAAGTGGTTCCATAGTAAATTTCACAAGGTAAATAAGAGGGTAATTAGAGTCTTTATACGTTGACAAAGATTTTAGAATTAGTGGATGAAGCGGGTATTTGAGAAGCCAAGTAGGCCATGGTATCTAGAAATTTGTTGGTTGAATGTGGGATGGTTTGAAGGGTGTAACGGTCGAAGGTGGTAAAAAGTATGTCTACATGATGTTTATACTTTTGAAGTATCTCATTACGACATTGGTATATACCATTGACCTGGTTTATGACCAATTGAGAATCACCAAAGATGTTGAGTGATTTAACATCTAAGGCATAGGAAGCTTGGAGACCCAATATGAGTGCTTTGTATTTAGAAATATTGTTTGTACAATAAAAATCAAGTTTTAAAGACAAAGGCATGGGTTCACCATCAAGCGAGAATGAGGATAACACTAGGCCCACCCCATGCTAACACTTGGAACCATCAAAGAAGAGTGTCATTTGGTAAGCGGGTTCATCAAGGAAAGGGTAGCAATTGACTCATCTGGAAATTCAAAGTTAGAGAGTTGATCACCGGAAATAGGTGCGTCAGCCAATTGGTCGGTGATAGCTTGGCCCTTGATGGAATTTTGATGGGTGAATTTGAGGTCGAGGTCAGCCAAAAGCATGAGTCAACGTGCGGCACGTTGATTTTGGTAATGTTTAGCATACATGAAGTTTAAGGGGTCGGTGTTAGTCATGACATAGGTTTTTAGTTTAGTAGGTAATGCCGGAGTTTTGTGGTAAAGAAAACTAAGGCTAAGAAAAGTTTTTTGTGATGGGTGTATCGGGTTTCATAGTCCAAAAGAGTATGACTTATGTAATAAGCCTCCTCTCCCCGTGTTGTTCATCATGATGATAGCGAGCATGGCTGGAATGAGGACGGGTGGTTGGAGAAGATATTGGGCCTCAAAAGATTTTTGGTAATTGCCTTGCAAGAGACATCCTTCTTGAGCTGATGAAAGTTGCCTAAGATTAGTGGGTGGAGGCATTTCAAGAATGGCCTCAACTTTAGCAAATTTAATAGGTTCAACCTCTATACCACATAAGGAAACGATAAACCTTTTCCCAAGAGAACCGTGAAGACACACTTCTAGGCTGAAGGAGAATGTAATATTTAATGAGGCAGTCGAAGATGGTTTTTAGGACAGTGAGGTGCTTATAGCAGCATTTGGATTTGGCAAGGAGGTTGTCCACGTAATCTTCCAATATATGATGCATGATGTCATGGAAGATATAAGTCATATCCTGCTGATATGTGGCACTAGCATTTTTAAGGCCAAAAGGCATGACTCGATAGTAGAAGGTCACCAAAGGATTAATGAATGTCATTTTGTGCTGATCCTATGGGGCAAGCAAGATTTGGTTAAAACTAGAGAAACCATCCATGAGTGATAGCATCTCGTGACCAGCAGCGTGAAGGTCCACTAGTAAGTCAATACCGAGTAAAGGAAAGTCATCTTTGGGAAAGCTAGATTAAGGTCATGAAATCCATGCAAATGTGGAGTCCCCCATCACCTTAGTGACGGGGACAATGTTAGAAATCCATTGAGGATAATCAATGGGTAAGATGAAGGAAATAGAAAGAAGGCATTGAAGTTCTTCTTTGTGGAGAAGGGCAATGCAAGGGTGCATTTTTCTCACTTTTATTTGATAGGTTTGGCATCGGGAATGGTTATGATATTTTGGAAACCTATATTGGGGTCAATACCGAGCATATCTACATAATACCAAGTGAAAGTTTGGTTATGGTTTTTGAGAAAAGAAGTGATGGCTTCTGTTTCGGTAGCGTCTAAAGATTTTCTCGATCTTTAGAATGTGCAGTCATCCAGTATGAATGTTGATCTCGATAGTCGATTCATTCAACATGGTTTGTGTCTCGATGGTAATGAAAGGGTTCATTTTAAGACACCCATAGAAAATTGGAGGTGGAAAATACATGGTGAATATCCCCGGAACCGGTTTCAGTGAAAGGTGAATTTACCAATTTTTCAGAACTAAAATTTTGCCCCTTTTTTTGAGCCAGAGAGACTGCATATTTCCAAACAATGATGGCTTGTTGACGCGTGTCAAAAATCCTTGTTAATAACCATGTACTCGTACACAACAATTTATTTTTAACAAATTTTCAATGCAAAACAAAAACAATAAATTGCGAGTGTTTGATGTCAAATTCATGAATATAACTATTAGCGAACATACAACTATCAAAAACATAAATACAGAAACATACATTCCAATCAACTCGCATAACCCTAGAATTAATTTGGATATACGGAAGCATCATTCTATTTTGTTTCATGTATTCCTAATACCTAAGGCTATGAAGTTATGAACATGCATAACCCTATCAAGATACTTTATTTAGCAGACTCGGTGAGTATTAATTACTTGTAAGCGAATTTCATGGCAACAAATGTCATGTAACTTAATCCAGTCAAAATTACTACGAAATGAATAGGAATCATGGCATCTTATGTGGTGCCACCACTCTAAATAGTGTTATGAGGAAGGCTAATGTCACTGCCATCCATGCAGCTTCACCAAGTACCCCATCTCTTTTTTCAAAAGAAGCCAAAGTGCTATAATCTGCACCCATAATCAACTTGCAACTCACCTCCTTCCAACCAATTTTCATTTTATCTTCATCCCTTGCCATTTCAATTAGGACGTATCTTTGGCCATTGAAAAAAATATCTTTATCATTCAATTGTGAAACGGGGAGGGAAGCATGTTGCATTCTAGTACCTAACCCCTCCATTGAAGTCCCACCTTGAGCAAATCCAACTGTTTCCATATCAAGATTCATTAAAAATAGTTATTCAAAAAGAAAGAAGATTCTTAAATTACATAGTCACTATCCATGTGTCAATGAGTCTTATTGACATGCGTTAACAAGTCTTATTGGCACGCATATTCAACAAGACTTGTTGATGCATGCCAATGCATTTTGTTGATGTGCGAAACACAACTTGTTGACGTGCATCAACCGATTAACCCTTTATTGCGTGTAGCCAAAACTTTACCCTTTTTCATGCTCAACTACTTAACCCCTTGACGCATCAATTGCTTAACCCCTTATCATGCATCAACTACTTAACCCCACACACATCAATTTCTTAACCCCTTTTCACATGCCAACTACTTAACCCCTTATCACACATCAACCGCTTAACCCTCATGCATCATCGCAATACCTCCTTGTCGCCGTGCATCAAGCAAAGATACCTCCTTGTCGCGCATTTGTAATACCTCTTTGTCTCACGCCTGTAGCCTCTGCCCTCCTTTCACGCATTTATTGTACTTGATAATACATATACCCCAAGTGGTATGAGTGATCTAGTAGTTTTATACTTGGCGAATAATCTAGGATTATATAGGGGATAGTTTAAATGGGTAGGCGGCCGACCCTAAAAAAAAAACTATAAAAATTTTTAGGTGCAAAGTCACCGAACTTTTCCCTTTTCAGAAAATTCACCTTTTCCAATTTTTCAAAAATGGAATATTCACCATATTATGAATATTCACCACTAAAATTATCCCTGGGTAACGACCGATGAATATATGAGTCTTTTGCACCAAGGTAGGTTAGTATAGATTCATCATCCTAGCGAATGAACGATGTTAATTGAAGGTGTATCATCATCAATCATTTCAGGGGATAGGAAGGGAAGAGAAGAGGTAGCCTCGCCCTCACGTTGATAAGTCAGAGGCCCCAAGGAAATGGTGTTTATGAAAAAAAAGTTAGGAGGAATGGATTCTAGATCCATCGACTCTATAGATGAAGGTGGTGAAGAAGGTGGAACAAGTGAAGAAGGTGGAGAAGGGCTGATGTCCTCAATGAGTTCAATGTGGGCTTTCTTGGGAGGTGGTTCAACAAATCTCCATACCACTACTTAGTTATGTTTACGGGTAGTACATGGAATAATGGTATGGCAGCCTTGCTCATAAAATCCAAAACCAAAACCCTTCCACGCACATCGGTGTAGGAAGGTGTGGGTGAAACGATGATTTATGAGTGACTTTAGGTTAGTGGAAAATGGGTGGGTTTATGCACAAGGTGGTTTTTAGGTGTGTAAGTGGTAGTATCAAGTCCCCCATAGGTGAGACTAGCATGAAGGTGAGGAGGATCATAAAGGAGGCACTATCTATGTGGTGATCACAACGAGGTCACTGGTGAAGACTTCCATACTCTTGTGGAGTAAGGAATGTGTTAACACTATATAAACGATACTCCCCTAGAGTGAGGTGTTGAAAAATTACTTCTAAGGGATCGGTGGTCGATATTCAGGTATCTGGGATAGACGATGTGTCGAGGCCGATCGAAGGTGGAGCTAACGGATTGGAAGGTCGACGGTTCGTCTGTGGAGGTTGTGGTAGTGGTAGGAATGGAGGATGTAGGTGCGGTTGAGGTAGTGGTGGCACTGGTGAGTGGAGGTGTAGGTGAAGAGGCAGTGGTTGTGGAGGTAGATGCTTTAATAGGTATGAGCATGTCATTGGGTCGGTAAAGCATGTTGCAAGTTTTGAAAGGTGATGGGTCATCTGGAATGGTATAGGTGTGTCCTCATGCTCAAACTTTACACAACAATGTAAAGTGGAAGGAACACAACCCATAACACAAATCCAAGGTCTACCAAGCAACATGTTATATTGAAATTCCCCCTCCAAGACATAAAATAACTCTAGAACTATGTGGGGGCCCACGCAAACATGGAGGATGACAGTGCCAAGTGTAGAGGTGATAGCATCATTGAATGAACACAACATGACGAGATGTTTATGCATGCAATTGTCAGGTATGCGCATTTGAGTGAATGCATGGGAGGAAATGATATTAATGCTAGCACCCCATCGATCATAACATGTCGTACATGTATATCATCGATGTGGACAGAGATGAAGAGAGTTGGATCTGGTCATTGGTTTGGTGTGGTGTGATCTCTTCATCTAAGAAGCTAAGGGAGGCTACCTGGTGAGTAGGTGGAGGTGTAGATGAAGGTGATAATTTGGTGAGAGAGGCTACATGATGAGGTGTAATAATGGAGGCTACAGGTGTAGGGTCATTAGGTAAAACCTCAATAGATTGAAGAACCTCCATGAGAGCTTGACGATGGGATTCTGAGGTTTGGATGAGGTCATATAGGGACATTTTGAGGGGGATTGGTGTAGTTGTTTGAGCATCACACGATGTGTGACCCCATTAGAAATAGGATATGTGGGGCCACGAGATAGTGATTTTAGGTGTGGGTGTAGATGGTATGTTGGGTATAGGATTGGTTAGTGGGTCGGTTGCCTTTTCCTTTCCTTTGTCCTTCTGAGCATGGTAGCAACGTGGATCATGTTGATTTGAGGCGGGGAGGTAGGTGAAGTAGGTGAGCCATGAAAAGTATAGAGACAAGAGGGACAAAAGACAAATGGTGGGAAGGAACCTTGTGAGATGAGTTGGGCACACCAATGACATTTGGGTGGATGTTTTGGTGAGGTCTTTAACACGAACCATGTTAATTTCAAATCTTGGGGTGGCTCTAGGAGTTGTGGGGGGTGAAGGTCTAGGTTGTTGAGTAGGCAATGAGGGAAGAACTGTGGAATGGGTGTTGGTGAAATGGAGTCCTCATCAAAAATATCATCATCATCAAAGTTTCCTTTAGGAGGGCACAAATGGATAAGAACGGTTTTAAATCCTTTGTAGTTCTCTACATCGTGCCCTAGCACATGATGGTAGGCACAAATTTTGGTGTCTGTCAAACCCATTTGGTTTGGGTTTTTAAGGGTCATAAGGTTTGAGCGGTGGTAATGTGATGAAAAAGTCTCAAGGAGGTTGGTTAATATTTTGGCATAGGATCCTGCTAGTGGATCACAATGAGAAGTGAAGTGGGTTTGGGTGTAGGTGCGGCTGATTATCAAGGGAGGGTCTTTACATGAGGGGGAGTGGGTCAAGCTATGGTTTTAGGTGTTGGTGTGGTCTTGGGTGTTGGCCATGTTTTCTTGGGTAGGGGTATGGTAGATGAAATGGAAGGAGAGTGTGTGGTTGTTTTGACTACCTTATTGGAGGGTAGTGGATTTTTGTCTTTAGGTTGCACCTTCTTGGGTAAAGGTGATATGGGCGCACAAGATCTAGAATGAAAGCGGATGGAGGAAGAGGGCAAGTTACCCACGGGGATAACTGAGGTGCTATGAAGGTAGATGGTGCAGGTCGTGTAGGGGGTGTGAGGGAAAGAGACTTGAAAGTATAGTAAGTGAAGAAGTTATGATGGTATTCGAGGAATGGGTGGTAAAGATTTTGCAGTACGGGCGTAAGTTATTTCGGGAACTTGGGTATGTTATAGGTTTTGAGGGAGTAATGGGTTGTTGTGTTTTTTTAGTGTTACTAGCCGGTGGAGGTTTCTTAACCATGCTAGAAGGGTGGGGTCATAAGATGACGGAAAGGGGTAAGGTCATGAAGTTGTGATCAGCGAGGTTGGAGTATGAGTTCTACAGATTGGCTCTTTTGGTTGGGTGTCGGGTTAATCTTGGTGTTGGTTTTAAAGGATGTAGATAAATCTAATTTGATGGGTGGATGAGTAAGGCTAGCGGTTGGGATGACCCCTAAGGTAGTAATAGGTTTAGGCAAGGAAGATGATGTAGGTGTAGGTTTGGATGTAGATGCATTGTGGGTTATGGGTAGGGGTGTGAGTTGAGCCATGAGTGGTATCGTGATGGAATTTGTGATAGTTGTGGTTATGTTTGGTTTGATTAGCCAAAATATTTTTGGGTAGATAGTGGAAGTGTCAGCAAGTGACATCTGCATTTGTGTTGAGACAGGAAGCAGAAGATGCCCCAAAAGTAAGGATCTATCCACATAATCTAGGTGATCGGTTAAGCATGATAATGACACTACTGTAGGTGAGGTTGATGAGGATCCAATGGAGATTCCCATAAAATGTATCTTAGAGATGGGGAATTTGCTTGCTTCGGCTTTTGTGGGTAACAGAGCCGAAAGTAAGTCCGCAGGATCTTGGGTAGCTGATGGAGAATGGTCACCTAGAGGAAAAGGTATTTTTACTGGATTTTTGATAGGTGGAGGAGATGATGGGTGCTCTTCTATGGGTGGAGGAGATGATGGGTGCTCCTCTGTGGGTGGAGGAGATGATGGGTGCTCCTTTGTGGGTGGATGAGATGATGGGTCAATAGGACTTTTTAGAAGAGCAACAAAGGGGGGACAAGAAGTCCCTCCTCTTTAATGGGAGAGGTTCCCTTATTCGAAACAAACTTATTTACAAATGTACAGAACATTGTTTTATGGTCAAACTTGGATTTTACGAAAGTGTTTTCCACAAGGATCATCAATTACACAAGGACTGAGGAAAGGGAATAAAAAGATGAGCAGAATAGCAACATTCAGAATTATAGATAGCAGAATAATTCTTCGTGTATGCGAAGCTTCAAAGAATTTAAAACAAGATCATTTGCGTTGGCTGAATGAGATTAAATTTAAAGACACAAAGTTCCATAAATAACCTTCTTCAGATTTATTAATCAAGGACACAAAGTTCCTTCTTGGTTGTACAAGATCACTGTATTTGCAAAACTGAACAGTATGCAATCAGAGAGACTAACGAGTTAAGAACAAAATGATCTCCACAATATTAAAGGAAAACACAGAGATAACAAGAATTAGATAGACAAAGAATGGAAAGCCCTTTTGTATTGATTTCTTTAAGATCTATTTACACTTTCAGCAAATATCCAAGTTCTTCCTCCTTTTTTTTAAAATGGCGCAGAAGGCCATTATATAGTTTACAATTCGGTTACTCCTCGTAACCGTTTCTTTTAACTAGAGAATAGTTAAGGACTGTTAATTGCAATGCCTTAACTAATTACATGGAATACGAAAGGAGTGGGAAGAAGAAAGAAGGATGGAGAAGGGGACAGGTGGCCAGTTCTGAGAGGGACCCACTGTCTTCAGAAACCGCTGCTTGAATCTTTCTAACGTCTCAGCTCTGTATTTGCCACGAGGGACACACCAGACGTTTCATCTTGAGGATGACAATGAGTGTCTTTGAAAACTGATGCAACCAGCGTCTTGAGAGCTTCGTCCTTCCGCCAGCTGTCCTTGAAATTTGATCTTCGGATTGATAGATCGAGCCGCAACTTAAATTCATATTTTGAAAAACAGCATATTCGGGTCGAGCGGGAAAAACTAAGTATGAATTGCCTTAGGTTCACTTGGGACATGTGAGACGCGAATGCGCGAAACACGAGGCTCGGCCGATTCGGGTGAAACGGGGAGAAGACGCACAAATGAATTTGGGACAATTGGGACAAAAATGTGCGAAGTGCGCGACTCGGGCGGTTCGGCCGAAATTGGAACAGAGAGCAATTTGGAACTCGGGGCACATTGGGACAAAATCAAAGCGAATCGGCTAGAAAATGGAACAACGAGTTCGTTTGAACTTGGGACATCTGGGACAAAAAGTTCCGGAGTACGCGGTTCGGGTGGTTCGGCCGATCGGAACAGAGCGCACTTTGAGTTTTGGGACACTTGGGACAAAAATGTGCGAAGCGCGTGACTCGGGCGGTTCGGCCGAAATTGGAACAGAGCAATTTGGAACTCGGGACAGTTGGGACAAAATCGGGCGAATCGGCCGAAAATGGAACAACAGGTCCGTTTGAACTTGGGACATCTGGGACAAAAAGTTCCGGAGTACGCGGTTCGGGTGGTTCGGCCGATCGGGGAACAGAGCGCACTTTGAGTTTTGGGACACTTGGGACAAAAACATCCGACGGGCCCGAAAATGGGACAATTTCGGGGATTTCGGCCGGTCGGAGAACAGAAAGCACTTTCGTACTTGGGACAGGCGGGACAAAAACTTCCGACAGGCCCGAAATACATACAAAATGACCCAAAACACAGATTTTCTCAATTTTCACGGCTTAGGCACTTCAGAGAAAACACTCATAACTCAAAATTTTGAAATTTTACTTCTATCAGAACAGGGAATTTTGAGTGAACAACAGCTGGCTCCTTCTGGGGATGACTTGGCATAAATTCAAGGAATGAGGCAAGGCAAGAACTTAGACAAACTCGGGGAGAGCAGACCAGTGCCTTATCCATTGGGCCACGGAGTCAAAAAGAACACCAACACAGAGGGCAACACACCAAAACAACAAAAGGAAAACACACCAAAAGCAGAAAAGCAAAAACACTGTACAGAATATACAAAGGGACTCCTTAGTCACCTATGACTTGAACAACTTCAAATACTGCCCACTATAAGGAAGTGGGAGGGGAGAACCATCCATGTAATCAAGATAGAAAGAGTTCTTACCAGCAAAGTGTCTTATCTTGAAAGGTCCGAGCCACAGGGAATCAAATTTTCCATGGCTGCCACGAGGTTCATGTCTTTTGTCCCATAACAGCACGGTATCTCCAACTTGGAACTCTCTGAACCTAGCTTTCTTGTCAAACAGAACTTTTACCTTCTGCTGGTGAGCAGATATCCTATCAGCAACCTCCAATCTGTCCTCATTCAGTTTGTGCAGGTACATGATTCTTTTATCCAGAGCATCACTGAAACTAGTATCTTCAATGGCCTTCATCAGGTGCAAGGCTGGCAGTTCCACTGTCACTGGCAATTGAGCTTCTACTCCATACACCACTTGAAAAGGAGACATTCCAATGGCTCTTTTAGGTGTGATCCTGTCTGCCCAAAGAGCATCATAAAGCTTCTTATGCCAGTTTCGCTGAGACTCATTGACCAACTTCCTTATGATAGTCACCAGATTTTTGTTGGTGGATTCTGCTTGTCCATTTCCCTGGGGATAATAATCTGAAGAATGAGCCAGAGAGATGCCATACCCGTAGCAAAAATCCATTATCTCAATTGAGGAGAAGTTCAAGCATTATTCTGCTACAATCTTGTTAGGTACACCATACCTTACCAAGATGTTCTCTTTGATGAAGTCAGCATACCACTTCGTAAGTAGTGCTCTTGACTCGAATAGCTTCCACCCATTTGGTGAAGTAGTCGGTGGCGCTTAGCACATGAGTGTGACCAGCACTAGAAACAGGGTTGAGTGCACCAATGAAATCCAGACCCATCGTTGAAATGGTTCCTTAATCACAACTGGCTTGAGAGGCAAAGAGGCCAATTTAGGTCTTCCCACAAAGGTCTGATAAGCCTCGCATTTATCCACCCACTTGGATGCATCTCTGAACAAGGAAGGCTAGTAATATCCTCCCCGGAGTATCTTGTGAGCTGTGACTGTTGATGAATAGTGCCCTCCACATGTCTGATCATGAAAAGCTGAGAGCAACTTTCTCTGTTGTTCCTTGTCCACACACTTCAGAAATCTCCCATCTAGACCACGCTTGAACAAGGCATTTTCCCACAGTACATATTGCGCTGATCTCAATTTAACAGTCCTCTTTTCCTTGGTAGTTAAATGAGAGGGGCATTCCCCATAGGTGAGAAAATGGGCGATGTCATAATACCATTCATCGACTGAACTAAGGAATAGAACAGTAGGAATGTCAGCTTTCTCCTCCAGCAACTCATGTTTGGCTCCTTCAGCAATGAGCTCACAAAGACCTTTTCCATGAACCAGCTTGGTCGGTTTGATATCAATGTCATACTCCTGGACTTTAGCCACCCAGTTTCCTCTCTTGGACCCAAATTCTTGCTGTGTAAGAATTGACTTAACAGTTGTATCTGGAACCAGCACCATAGAGTGAGAGTTGAGGATATAGAAACGAACTCGCTGACAAATTTGACTACCGCAAAAGCATGCTTCTCTATCATGGTGTATTTTAGCTCATGATTCTTCAGTGATATAGCTCATGAAGGCAATTGGTAGCTCATGTTTATCGTAGTCTTCTGGGTTAAGACAAAGAGCTGTGGTATTATCTCAGTAGCATAGCAATAGATGATGAAATCTTTGCTTGAATCGTGACAAGCCAAAACTGGAGTTTTAGCAATAGCTTTCTTGATACCCTCAAAGGATTCCTTTCCTTCGTAAGACCAACCAAATGTTTGCTTCCTTCATCATCTCGAGAAATATTCAAAGTTAATTCAGCAAAATCAGGATGAATCTTCTTAAAAATTGATCTTACCGAAGAAGGAATGCACGCCTTTTTTACTGGTTGGGAGAGGAATCAGCTGGATGGCTTGAACTCGTTCAGGATCAATCTTAATACCATCCTCGAGACTATGTGCCCTAATAGTTTTCCTTTTGTAACACAGAAGACAGATTTTTTAGGATTTAAAGAAATCCCATGCTCTCGGATCTCAAAGAGAACCGCTTCTGTGTGGTCGGTGAAGTGATCTCGCTCTTGTCTTTGAAAACACTGTCAGGTCATCAAGGTATATGACAATACATTTCCCTTTCAAGCTTCCAAAAGCCAGATCCATAGCTCTCTGGAAAGTGGCACCAGCATTAATCAGCCCAAAAGGCATTCTCTTGTAGGCAAAGGTACCCCAAGGAGTGGTGAAGGCATCTTGTGTTGATCTCGCAGATCAACCTCTACCCGATTGTATCCCCCGAGAATCCATCAAGCATAGATAACATTTCAGATCCTGTTACTGCTTGCAATATTTGATCCATCATAGGCAAAGGGTAGTTATCTTTCAGAGAAGCCTGATTCAGGTTCCTGAAATCAACACAGATGCGGATCTCACCATTTTTCTTCCTAACAGGCACTATATTTGCGATCCATGTCGAATGGTGAATGGGAAAAATAATTTTAGCCTTCAACAACTTCTGATCTCCCGAAAGATGGTGTCACTATTTTGGATTATCGCCCTGCTTCTGCTTGAAAGGCTTAATTCCTGGTTTGAGAGGAATAGAATGCTGCATATCTTTTGGCTTGAAGGCTTTTAGATCTTCATAAGAATAAGCAAGAACATCCTTATACTTCCTTAGAAGATCAATTGCTTTTCTCCTCTCGCCGGTTGTGCAACATTTTCCAATATTTACTAGCTTGGGGTCAGTAGAACTCCCTATATCAATCTTATCATACTCAGCTGATTGCTGAGGTCCAGTAGAAGCTTTAGATTTCACATATCTGTCATGTTTATCAAACAACTCCTCCAAACTCACCAAACCTTTGGGAATCTTGTTTCCTTTGAGTTTAATGCATCCTTCCTGATCTGTTTCTTCTTCTCGGGTGACAGGATGGTCAGAGGACACACTCTCACGAGGCAGGTTGTCACTTCCCTCAAAATACAGTTGTTCGAAATTACCCTTGAGTTCCAGGAAGGAAAGCAAATGCTGGTCATCGTTGAAAACTTGCCGTTATTGGTATTGTCAGTACACTAGGCGGCCGGTGGACCATTTCAATAGTGAACTTATCCTGAGAGAATTCAGGATGGGGAATCATAGTGATCCTGAGACAAACCAAGAATCAGCCCTGCTGTTCTTTTCTCTAGGTATTGCCTCAATGGAGAAAGCATCAAGGAATTCAATTGAATCCCAAACCTGATTCCGGTAATGCTTCAGCCTCCCATTTTTTACCTGAAAAAGGGTTCTGACTTGCTTCACAATCAGCTCTGCATCACCACGAGCCAGAAGATTTTTTACACCTCGTTCTTTGGCCACTTGCAGTCCAAGAATGAGAGCCTCATACTCTGCTGTATTGTTAGTGTTTTCGAACCGCAACTTAAATGAAAAAGGGTGTAGGCATCCTTCAGTGACACTACCAGACACCAGCTCCAGAACCAGCCGAGGAACAACTTCCATCAAATTCTAAAATCCAAACACCATTGGGATCTTTGGGTGATACTTTGGAGGGTTGGATTTCATCAGGGGACAGAATCATGTAATTACCATGGCCCATATCCTCATAGAGTATTTGTGCCTTAGGATCATCCGTTTTCTGCACAATATACTCTGATTGTTTCTCAGGCATCAGCTTCTTCATATGTCCATTGACAGGTATGAGTGCATGTGACCAATCCATTTGAATCTCTCCACCCACATCTTTACAGAAGTTCCTACTTAGCAACATTCCATAAGAAGGAGGAATGTCTGCTACTAGGATGGTAGCCAAGACTTTCTTTTCAGGTAAAGCAGCAAAAGCCACTTGTGCATCTTTAATCCTTCCAACCAAAGGCACTTCCTTACTTTCCATGGAGTAGCAAGATCCATAAGTACGAGTGAGGGTCAAGCCTAAAGCATGAGCTACTTTAGCAGGCATCACGTTATCTGAGGCTCCGGAATCTATGACACAGTTACTGAGCCTATGGCCAGCTATAAGAAGTGTTACATAAAAAGGCTTGATTTTTCACAAAGTAGAGGTTACAAAGAGCTACCAAACTAGGTCAGTGCGAGAAGGAGGAGTAGGCAAAAGGCCTTTAGAGGTGGTCTTGGAATGGGAATTAACAAATTGGATCATCTTGGCAAAAGCTTTGGGATGGGTTTGATAGTATTCAGCTTCTGAAATTTGAACCTTGGTCCTTTTTAGGTGATCAACAATATCAAAGGATCCAGAGGTAGATGGACCATCATCATTTGGAATTCTAGGCTTATCAACTTTAGGAGAAAAAGAAGGAACTTTGCTAGTAGGATTGGCAGGACTTACCTTTGGTGCGGATGAGGTAGGGATAGGAGATCCTCTTCTGGCAATTACAGGAATAGTTGCCGGCTGCTCCTTAGATTTCTTCATGGGCTGTGTTACTTTCTCCTTCTGCCTTGTCTGTTCTCGAGTCATGACAGCAAATGATTCACTGTTCATATCTGCTACCACTTCATCATAGTCATCTCCGTCATCAGTGCCTTCGGTGGTAAAGAAATTAACCCGAGATCCTTCGAGTTCTTCCGCCTCATCATCAAATTCTTCCAGGAACTCCTCACGAGCTTCATCGTCCACATCATCATCTGGCTCTTCAACTTCACAGGTTGCATTCACAGGAACTTTGACAGGAGGTCCTTCAAGTGCTAGTCTTGTGTGAGGAGCAGGCAAACGATTTCTGGGCTGGAAATTTCTTCTTGGAACATCTGCATACGGTGCATGCTGAGCCAATTGTTTCTTTATGGCTACTAGATCATTTGCAAGTTTCTGGACTAATGGATCAGTATTGGGTCCAGAGGTGGAAGAGGAAGAAGCAGCAGATTTAGATTTGGGAGGATCTCTTCTCAACTTCCCTGACATGATCAAGTCATCCTCGACACTAACAGCCAGTTCTTGATCCAGAATTAACGTTCCGAGATTAGCCCTTCTTAGAGCATAACTGACTTTGGGCGTTTGAGCATTTAGAAAGAAACATTTTTGAATTTGATCAACCGATTCGAGTATTTACAGGAATTTTGTTGATCAGTCTGTTGAATCGAGCCACAAATTCTCTCATGGGTTCTGATGGATCTTTCTTTATCTGAGAAATTTGGGCAAGCAGGGCATGCACATCTTCTACCGGCTTGAAACGGCTTTCGAACCGAGTTCTCATTGTATTCCAATGGTGATGGCACCAAATGAAGGTGATAGAACCAGTCAGCAGCATTATCCTGTAACGTCTCAACGAATAGCCTTACTGAGACGTCTTCATGTTCAACTCCCAAGACTCCACACGCAACTATGAAGGCTGCAATGTGTTCATCAGGGTGTACTTTTCCATCTCCTTTAAATTTGGGGAAGTTCTTTCGGTTACCTCTAGGTAACTCATGCAAAGGCTGATTAAGGGCCAGGGGCCCAACACGTTGACCCCATGGCAATTGTGCCGCCATTCTTGGAAATATGGCTTGGAAGGGAACTGTAACACCAGCTAGGATCAAAGCTCGTAGATTGGGACTGGCAGGTTCTGAAGGAATACCACCCGTAGGACTTCTATCTTGAACAGGTGGAGTGCTCGTCGAACGAGTTCTTCTATTTGAAGGGAAAGGAAAACCCTGTTGCTCCAAAAGCTGAAACTGAGAATCTTCGATACCAAGGGTCCTTCTCCCTCGAGTGAAACGCGGAGTCGCCAGATCAAAGGATGATCGAAAAATTGCAGTACTGGAATGCGATTTTCCCAATCGGAGTCGCCAAAAACTGTTGGTCGTCAAATAGGACTTTTAGAAGAGCAATGCAAACGGGGACAAGAAGTCCCTCCTCTTTAATGGGAGAGGTTCCCTTATTCAAACGAACTTATTTACAAATGTACAGTAACATTGTTTTATGGTCAAACTTGGATTTTACGAAAGTGTTTTCCACAAGGATCATCAATTACACAAGGATTGAGGAAAGGGAATAAAAGATGAGCAGAATAGCAACATTCAGAATTATAGATAGTAGAATAATTCTTCGTGTATGCGAAGCTTCAAAGAATTTAAAACAAGATCATTTGCGTTGGCCGAATGAGATTAAATTTAAAGACACAAAGTTCCATAAATAACCTTCATCGATTTATTAATCAAGGACACAAAGTTCCTTCTTGGTTGTACAAGATCACCGTATTTGCAAAACCGACAAAGATGCAATCGAGAGACTAACGAGTTAAGAACAAAATGATCTCCACAATATTAAAGGAAAACACAGAGATAACAAGAATTAGATAGAAAAAGAATGGAAAGCCCTTTTGTATTGATTTCTTTAAGATCTATTTACACTTTCAAAGCAAATATCCAAGTTCTTCCTCCTCCTTTTTTTTAAAATGGCGCAGAAGGCCATTATATAGTTTACAATTTCGTTACTCCTCGTAACCATTTCTTTTAACTAAAGAATAGTTAAGGACTGTTAATTGCAATGCCTTAACTAATTACATGGAATACGAAAGGAGTGGGAAGAAGAAAGAAGGATGGAGAAGGGGACAGGTGGCCAGTTCTGAGAGGGACCCACTGTCTTTAGAAACCGCTGCTTGAATCTTTCTAACGTCTCAGCTCTGTATTTGCCACGAGGGACACACCAGACGTTTCATCTTGAGGATGACAATGAGTGTCTTTGAAAACTGATGCAACCAAATGCTCTTGAGAGCTTTGTCCTTCCGCCACCGTCTGAAATTTGATCTTCTGATTGATAGATCGTGTTGCCGCAACTTAAATTCATATTTTGAAAAATAGAATATTCGGTCGAGCGGAAAAAATAAGTATGAATTGCCTTAGGTTCACTTGGGACATGTGAGACGCGAATGCGCGAAACACGAGGCTCGGCCGATTCGGGCGAAACGGGGAGAAGACGCACAAATGAATTTGGGACAATTGGGACAAAAATGTGCGAAGTGCGCGACTCGGGCGGTTCGGCCGAAATTGGAACAGAGAGCAATTTGGAACTCGGGACAGTTGGGACAAAATCGGGCGAATCGGCCGAAAATGGAACAACAGGTCCGTTTGAACTTGGGACATCTGGGACAAAAAGTTCCGGAGTACGCGCGTTCATGTGGTTCGCCGATCGGGAACAGAGCGCACTTTGAGTTTTGGGACACTTGGGACAAAAATGTGCGAAGCGCGCGACTCGGGCGGTTCGGCCGAAATTGGAACAGAGAGCAATTTGGAACTCGGGACAGTTGGGACAAAATCGGCGAATCGGCCGAAAATGGAACAACAGGTCCGTTTGAACTTGGGACATCTGGGACAAAAAGTTCCGGAGTACGCGGTTCGGGTGGTTCGGCCGATCGGGGAACAGAGCGCACTTTGAGTTTTGGGACACTTGGGACAAAAACATCCGACGGGCCCGAAAATGGGACAATTTCGGGATTTCGGCCGGTCGGAGAACAGAAAGCACTTTCGTACTTGGGACAGGCGGGACAAAAACTTCCGACAGGCCCGAAATACATACAAAATGACCCAAAACACAGATTTTCTCAATTTTCACGGCTTAGGCACTTCAGAGAAAACACTCATAACTCAAAATTTTGAAATTTTACTTCTATCAGAACAGGGAATTTTGAGTGAACAACAGCTTCCTCTGTGGGTGGAGGAATAGGTGAGGTGGGTTCAAGTGCGGTAAAGGACTTTGGGCTAGGATTTCTTCTATGGAAGGAATATGAGGTAATTGGGAAGCAACCGGTGCATCACCGAAAATAACATGGACCTCGTGGGTATGGCTATCATGAGTTGAGGTATCTCTGGTTTGATCGGAAGAAGGGACATGATTAGGAGATGGTTTCTTGAAGATGTGTAGGTTTTTATTGACAGGTGCATTTGGATTATCCAAGGTTAGCTCACCTGTCTCGAGCATTTCTTGGACAATGTTCCTGAAAGTGATGCAATTGTCATCACTATGACCTTTTACCCGATGATAGTTGCAAAATTCGTGCTCTTTATACCATGCAGGTGTGGGGTGAGCAGGATCAAAACAAATGTGTGGTTTTACAGGAGGAAGGGTGATAGCCCCAACTTTAATAAGATTTTCTAAGACAGAAGAATAAGGCTCCCCAATTGGGGTGTATTTTCGTTGTTCACGTATGAATTGAAAAGTTTGAATGGGTGAGAGATTAGATGAGGGGCTATCCTGATTTGATGGATGAGTTGGGTCGGCCTTGAGTACCATTGGGTTAGCGGTTCCCTTGGATTTTGAATAATTATTTGGTGGTTTTGAAGAAGAAGAGGAATCATTCACTTTGAATTCCGAGTTCTTATTGCAGTAGTTGATTTTCTTTTCTTTGATGGCCTCGAATCTCTAGCTCTCATGCCATGGTGAATGCCTCATCGAAGGTTTGGAAAGTTTGCACTTGCAAGGTTGGTGAGATATGTCTAGCATAATCCCGCATTAAGATCTCTATGAGTTCAGTTTGTGGTAGTTGTAATGTGAGTTGATTGATCAGGCTACACAAATGAGTGACAAAATTTGTGATAGATTCATTGTCATATTGACACGTAGAGTAGAGGTCAGTCATGGTAACCTTCTTAACAACATTGATGGAAAATTGATCTAAGAAGGCTTGGGTTACCTGATTGAATGAGAAGATAGAATGTCTAGGTAACCCACTATACCAGTCTAATGCAAGACATAGTAAGAGACATGGGAAAAGTCCTTAAAAGTAGAGCATCATCATTGGAGATCAAATAGCAACCGTGTTTGAAAGACCATAAGTGTTGTTGCGGGTCCTCTTTGCTATTGAAGCGGTTAAATTTAGGCATTTCCCAATGTATGGGATATGACGAATAGGAATGGATGGTGGATGGGCTCATTACAAATCTCATCATATGTGAGAAAGTCAGTGTGCATGCCATAAACCGATGCCTCCAATGTCTTCATCTTTTCCATCATTAACTTGATTAGGTTTTTGGTAGGTTGTGATTGTTGGGTACCTCCTATAATGTAAGGAGGTTGGTGTTGGACATATGATGGAGATGGCATTCTAGTATATGGTGAAGTCATGTTGGATGGGCTCATTACAAATCTCATCATATGTGAGAGAGTTATGTGTGCTAGAAACTAATGCCTCCAATGTCTGCATCTTGTCCATCATTAACTTAATTAGGTCATCGGTAGGTTGTGATTGTTGGGTACCTCCTATAGCATAAGGAGGTTGGTGTTAGACATATGATGGAGATGGCATTCCAGTATATGGTGATGTCGTATAGGTATATTGTGAAGGAGGGAGTGAAATAGGGGGTATGTACCTAGAATGAATGATAGATGAAATGGGAGGCTGCTGATAGTACATATATGGAGGTGGAACGGTTGTGGTGACCCTAGTGGCAACGGGGATAAGGATTGTGGAATAGAAGAACAACATTTTGAAGAGGGTGGGGTCAATGACACCGGGGTGGTTGTGTAGCTATAGGTATATGCGAGACAATAGGTGTAGATGAGGTTACATTCTGGGTGGTTTGCAAAGGTATAGTGGATGTAGCAAGTGCAATAGATGTGGCAGACACGGCAGTCATAGCAGGTATGGGGCCTAACTGTGAAATGACTGGGGGCAAGGTAGACAGACGTGGGCAGCATAGATCCAGAGGGGGATAATGCAGAAGTAGGAGTGAGTGTCAGGGGGATAAATATGGGCATGTCGTATCCCAACTGACCCGAGGCATCTCGAGTGGATGAGTGGGACAAATAAAATTGCAAGGTGGTAGGATTTTGGTCAAGGAGTCATGTGAACTCCTCGTCTCCTGTGGCGATAGTGATAGGTTGGGTAGGATCCATGGGTGATAAAATGGAAGGTGGTGAAGGACTAGGTGGGAGTGGTTGACAACTAGCATGGAATATGAGGGTGTTTTCTTGGCTTCAGTTAGCACCATGTGAACAAGTACTAATGTGGCAGAATTCTTTCTGTAAATGACATAGAAATATAGTAAAAATAGGAAAAAACAAGCGGTGGTAGGTGAATTGGAGCTAAGATGTCAGCTAGAAAAATTACACGGCTAACCAATGTCGGTTAGGTAAATCGACACCGGTCAAATTTAACCACCGCTTCGGTCACTATGGAGAATGGACAGTTTGTCAAAACAAGGTAAAAGGCCAATAATTTACCAAGTATGCAAGCTTCGATGGAATTTACCAGGAAAATGAATATGATAAGAGTGACAGAGACTCTGAACAGCAAAGAAGGTGAAACAAGTGTCATTTTGGGTAGGTTAACCAAAAGAATAGTAAATCGACACCAGTTGGGTGAAACCAATGATGGTCAGAGGATAACCGATGATGGTTGCTTGGATTGACACTAATTACTTATGAAATTGAAACAACGATGAAGAAAATATGGTTGTGAGTTAAAATTAGACGTGGAATCAAACCCAGAATTTTGAGAATGATGAGAATATGGTCCAGGCACACTCAGATGAAGATGGAATACACCAACTATGATGAGAAGTGTGCAAAGGGGAAATAATAAAATTAAGAATGAATCCTCTCACCTCAAAATGCAAGTCAAGTAGAAACACTAAGAAAAATATGATCCTAAGAATGATTTTTCTATTATGTTTGTTTAGCTTATGCTATTTAAGGACTGACTCATGAACTTTAGAATAGAATTTTTGGTGAGGATGGATTCCTACGAAGAAGGAGATCTACAAGGAGAGGTTTCAGGTTATGTTATGGCAGGGGTGGGCCATCCTCTGATGGGGTACTACACAGAGATAACCAGTGGGGTTCCCACTATACCGTGATCATGTGATCACCTACAACTTCTTCTGTGAGATGTTGTTTAAGAATGTGTATATTTTTAAATTTTTGATGTTTGGTAAGAATCGAGAGAGAAAGAGGAAGAAAGTTATTTTCTATGATTTGTTTGTCAACCATCACCGGGCATGACTTCCAGCCATATAGGTTGCCTCAATTAATGTGAGCTAATGCAAAGAAAGCGGAATGAAATGTAGTTAATTTTAAGCCCAAATCAAAATGTTGAATTCAATGAAACAAAAAGATGAACAGGAGAAGGGATGCTCTTTCACTAATGCGATACTAATGAAAGGGAAGAAATTTTCTTTTTAAAGCACCAAAATACGATTGCTTTTAGACAATAGAAGAAGAGAAGATTCCAGGGGATAAATTTTAATGTAAGAACCTTTTAGAAAGGAAACAAACATGTAAATTTTCACCTAGAAATGAAATAATGCAAAGAACCCGAATGGGTCCCACCGGGCGTGCCAAAATGTTTCACTTGATTCTAGAGCATTTCTTCAAATGTTGATGAAACAGATAAGGGTAGAAGGCTAGGAGGAATACCTGTTAGAATGCTGGTTGTAGGTTGTTGCACGTGTATGACTTCTTGATCCATAGCTGATCATGAGAGCTTCCTTTTTGCTTGGAGGAACTACTTGAAATGGAAAACAAGACCACCAAATGAAAGTTAAACAATATATGCAGTGGACTGCCTAGTGTATGCTAGATCCTGGGAAGTGTGATACTTCCTAGACGGCTATCAATCCACTGTTTAAAACAACTTAATGCTAACAATAAAGGAAATCCTACTGTATTTAAAATGATTTAGGTATCTCATTCATCTATAATAAGTAAATTCATTGACAACAAAGTGCTAAGCTATGACTAAATCAAGGTCAAGGTCTCTCACAAAGTACAGCTTATTGGTTAGGGTCAGGTTCTGGGCCATTTTGGGTATTGGGTAGAGAGTAGAAGCTTTGTTCTTAGTTTCTGGTCAAAAACACAGAGACCGACGTCAGTCTAGTATGACCAGTGTCAGTTTAGGTTAACTGGCGATGGTTATGGGTAACTGGTGTTAGTATGGTCAGGGTTTAAGAAGCTCAATAAAAAACTTGGTTAGGTGATAGATCTGAGGCTAGGTGAAAATGGAAGAGCAATGACAAGGTTCGTGGGGGTCTTAGATATGCACAGGGATGATTAAGATCCGGATATGGGAAGTTAAATGGTGTGGGTGAAGGAATGGTCTAGTTTGCATGGAGGGAAACTAATAACATAAGTAACAGAATCTACCAAATGATAAATGGAAAAGTGTTGGTTAACAAAGCACTTACTATTTGTACGAGCTTGATGTCTAGTTAGAAATGGTGGGTGATCAAATGGAATGAACTTGATGTGGTTCTCACACTTCCCTAGATGCTCCCATGAAGTTATATGGCTTTTTGGGTGCTTCGATGTCAAGCTATGGGCACTCGATGCATGTACGAATGCTCGTTCTGCTTGCATGCAGCTCTGGTTTCATCTCTTGTTCTCAAAAGATGTGTCAACCTCTTAGAAATGTGCCAACCTCAAAATAAGGTTGTTTTGGGGGTTAAATGGTAACCGATAGTGGTTCCTGGTTGACCAATGGTGGTTTAGGGTAACCGACGTCGGTTAGGGTGGGATTTCCTAGGTTTACTAAACTGGGCAAATCCCCTTGATTTTTTGGGATCTCGTTTGTGTTGCCTTGCGGATTAGATTGGAAGCTTCCTTCTAACATGTAGGAATGTGGTCGAGGGAATGTAGGCTTTGATTTTTAGGTTTTTGGTAGGTCTTAAGTTATTTATGGCAACATACTAAGAATAGGTCTTAGGGTGAGGTAGCTAGATGATGTGTATGGGCGAGGTAGATATGAGGTTATTATCTCAATTAGGATATTTAGATAACAAATATTGTGAGGATAATGAATTAATTTAGTTAAATGATTTAAATTAATATTAGATTGAGATTAAAGGGGCCATGGTTAGGTGAATGTGTTTAGGGTGTTTATTTGACAAGGGACTAAGGGGAGTGTGACCTAATTTTGATGTCTACAAATGGAAAGTGCCTTAGTAAAAATGGACAAGGTGATGTTAACCCAATACGGTATAGGATCATCCTCGGTTTATAGGTTTTGGTTATTCTAGTGGGAAAATGGAGATTAGAGAAAGTTCCAAAGCAGCTGAAGGAAGACAAGTTTCCAATAGCTAAGAATCTATGCCACTAGAATTATAGGATTCCACCATAAAGAGGAAGAATGAAAGGTGTAAGAAAACAAGTAAACGAGGTAATAAAATTCCACCTCCTCCTACTTACACTAAAGGGAAAATGAATCGTAAGGCTTATAAAACTCTCTTTCAGTTTGAATAATATAGATTTGGTAGACAGAAGCATGCATTTTGTTGCACATTTTGTGAAGGTACTAATCATTCTATAACCTATTGTTGGAAGAGGAAAACTATGTTAAAGAATTTAATGCATTTTTTGAATTATAAGGAAGGTGCTAAAGACCAATCTCACTATGAAAAGGTGAGAAATGGAAAAATGTTACATCTCCTAACAGAGGAATCATTCTCCTAGACAGAGCTCAGGAGATGGAAAAATGGGTAAGACTCCTAAAAATAGGAAATTAAATTTTGTTCCCATTGTAAAAGGAATGGTCATGATGTTTAGATGTGTTGGTATGTTCCTTTAGTGCAACATTGGAAAGTTGTTAAAAAGGAAAATAATGTCAAACCAACAGTTGATCTAACTCATGTAGATGCTCATTTTGGTACTGAGGAAAAACCACCTAAAAGGAAAAATCCAAGTAATTAGATGGGTAAAACATTCCTCAATTTTATGTTTGCATTGCAAGTAACTATTGATAGTATGCAAACATTTTCAAAGCTATATTTTAGGGATTCCTGATGTTTGATGAAAGGATTTATTCCTTTGATATTTAGCTTTGAAAATTTTATGGAAACAATTGTAGGGAAGATTTGAGTGATAGGTTCATCATACTCATATTGTCTTCTCACATTTTTGGTTGGAAATTCCATTGCTGACAATAGTATGTAGGGATATGGGCATCATCAGAATGTCTAATTTTGAAACTTGTAGTTTTATAATGTTGTCATTTGTGTAAATTTATGGATGCTTATAAGACCCATTTGGGCACTTATTTGATATTGTAATAAATAGAAAAACTTGTTGTATCCACATGTGTTATTTGCACTAATTTTTAAGACCCTCATTTTTGGGAAAATTTGATTTTTGTAACTATCATATGTGGTTACAATTAGGGTGTAAATTTATTACACTAAAAAACTGGTTTGCAAAGTTACACCAGGTGATCATTTTTGCATATTATGGTAGTTCACCGATTTGGGTAAGCATACAATTTGTTATCTATCCTTTTACAGTTCAATGTATGGGTAGAATTGGTAGATTCATGTGGATTCAGTTTGTTGACTATAGCTATTTTTGGGTGTTGATAGTCTAATTTATTCTGGATAGTGAATATTTACAGTTATTACAGTTTCAGATGGACAGTGGGCACTAGCCTAATTATGGGCAGTTTAGATGTTTGGTATACTAATATGTGTTTATGGAATTGTAATTTTTGGTAATCAACATTATCACAAAGGGACAGTTGAACACTAGCTTTCTGTATAAAAATGGGTGTTATTATCTAGTTAGTTATTTGTGATGGCATTTTAGTGGAGTATGACAATTCATAATTGTGGTGCAGGTGCAGTTTCATTGAACACTAACTTAATTGGGTGTCATTATCTGATCAGTTATGTAATTAGCTAATCAACTATTTGCATTTTATCAACCTATAATGTTATTTCTAGTTCTTGTATGTGTTTTTGCAATGCAGGAAGAGATATCATGTTTTGTGGGTGATACACAACGTTTTGTGGACAAAAAGACTTCTCGGTAGGGAGGAGTTATCGGGGATCAATTTTAGTGTCAATAGTTCCCTAAAATTCCCTAAACTATGTTGGTGCAGTAGATCCTTCATATATCTTTATGATGACTACAAGAACATAAAAAATGGACACTCTAAGCTCAGATAGGTCCAGTCAAAGTTTGGTTAACCGGATTGTCAACATTGGTCAACAAGTCCAAGGTGATGTGTACGTGTGCACAATTAGCCAAGTGGTTCATTCATCAGTGGACAAGTGGCAAAAGGATAAAGGACAAAAATGAAGTATTGGTTTGTGACCTCTGGTCTTTGTCAGGCGTGAAATTTGTTCGATGAAATAAGAGGCTCAAATTTTGTAACAGAAGGGAGCCAGGCCACCGTGAGGATGATTATATCATCACCATAGTGGTGGGTCCTCAAGTGACCAAGTGGCTTGCCCCCACTTTTCCACATTTCATTATGTACTCGGGAGTCTATTTTATCTTGCTCAAGACTATGTTCTATGAGCTCAGGATTGAGCTATTTACATGTAACTATACTTTGGTGCTAACTTGTTATCCCTCCAACTCCATGTGGCCACATGGCCTTAACAAACTATGCACCCAAAAAAGGAGGAAATGAAAATATGGCTCAAGATTATCCACAACCCATCAAAATAGCTCTTAAGCCAACCAAAATCCTCCACCACTTTATATTTAAATGCCCTTATCCTCATGTGAGTGGATTATGTGGGATAAAATTTTCCAACTTAGAAAATAACCCAAACCCGCCGTAAAAATCATATGAGATGGGTTTTGAACCCAAGACCTCTTTCCTCAATCAAAGCACTTTGACCAACTACCCTAAAGGCTTTGGCGGATTATACAATGGTTCACCAAATTAATACAAGACAGGTGATGTGTCCGTGACAAACCAAAGAAAGGGCGCTTTTTAGAAAAGTGTAATTTTGGAGCACTTCGCCGCATCCAGTCTCGAGTTATATATGAAATTTTCTCAAGATTTCGAGACGATTGAGATGGTGTGATCATTTTCTAGATTTGGATCTTTTGTGATGGTTTTTGAGTTTTTGAATTCACACAAAGGCATAAATCGCAAGAAAGACACCACCGCAAGTGGATCGGAAGGTGAAGGATAGAGGCTAAGCTCCATTAATGTCATTCAAATTCTGATATCACATTTTTTTAGGTTTTTCTTCATTATTGGTTGAATGTAAAGGTTATTGTATTTACATTTAAACATCATTAATGGATCGGTTCACCACGAACCCAGGGACGTAGGAATTTTGAACCCCATAAACAATTTGGTGTTGTTTTCTAATTTTGATTTTCAGTTTCTGATTATTTACAATAATTTAAGTTCATAAAAATAATGTGGATGCAATGATAATCAGTATTTGACAAGTTTGGAAAATTGATTAAAATCAAGAAATAATGAATTTTGGGCTTTGATAAAAAAGTGAGTTTTGAATAAAAAGGAATTTAAATTTCAGTTTGAAATTAGTCCTAAATAAGAATTTAATCAATTTTTGGATTATTAAAGACTTTAAGTTGATTAAAAATTAATGATCCTTGAAAATGATTAAAAGTGGAAAAATAACACACCCATTTTTTTATCACCAAAAAGAAGACTATTTTCACAAAATAAAAATAAAATATTCTGAAGCTTCCTGCATTGATCATCTTCACAAATACCTCAAGGAGTCATTCTATTCATCCCACATAGACTTCCCACATCAATCAATCTATAAAAATCAAAAATAAAATACTAAAACGTCAAGAAAAATATAGTTTTTTTGTCATGGAATTACCTATTCTAGTTTTGGGTATCTTGCAAAAGGGGCATGTTATCTCACAACAAGGTTATGCTAAATAAACCACTCCACCTCACCTTCCTTCCTTTCTCTTCTTCTACCTACTCAAGGGATGTGCCAAAATGTGACATTTTGTGATCATGTAACTTCTTTCACCCTTAGAACATTCAATCATGCACTGCCTTTAGGGGTTTAAGTTCCTAAACCCATCCTCGGTATGCTCATTATGGTCCTTGACACTTATGGATCATTTCACCTCTTTTATTACTTATTGATTCTCTTATACAGACTAGGTCTTCAACACTTGCTTTCTAGGATTTTTCTCTTTTCACCTACCTCAACATTCCTCATCTATTTTCATCAACCTATTTAAAAATTCCACATGTCCTAAACAACCTAGACTCAACAATACCTAAAAACCTAACCTAAACAACTTAGACTCAACCACACCTAAATGAAATAGAGTCAATCATGCCTAAACCTACCAACCTACCCATCCACCTCATCATATTCTTCCCTATCCTATGGGAGAACTACATCAGCCTGAGGCCCCTTTTCTCTTGGGCTATGTAGGTAGCACTCCGAGGGCATGGGGCCCTTGGAGGTTAGCTCAGCCACTCTTTCCCTAACCATTCTCCCCTTATTTTTAACACACATCATAACCTAGTTAGTTTCCATCTACACAATAACTTGGAAATTAACATATCACAACACATACATCATTTCATCATACTTATCATAATAAAAACATCCATCACATCATACCAAAGTCATCTATATTTCCATAAATATCAATTACTTGGAAATTAAAACCACACCATATCAACAACACATAATTTCCATAAAAAAAGTAACTTGGAAATTTTTGACTCAACCATGCCTACACCTATGACCCAACCATACCTAACACAACCTAAATGCCATCACAACAACACTTACCCAATTCAGACTCCATCATGCCTACACAACCTAGACTCCACCATGCCTAGAAAACCTAGACTCCACCATGCCTAGAAAACCTAGACTCCACCATGCCTAGACAACCTGACTCCATCATGCCTACACAACCTCGACTCCACCATGCCTAAGTCACCCAGTTTTCACACATAACAATAACAATAGAAATGAAACCAAATACATCATCAGTCTCATTCATCATCAACTATATAATGGGAGTGTCTATTTATCAATAACATATGTACACATATATAAATAAGTATCTCAAAAAATATCATGAAAATCTCACCTCTTCAAAGACCTGAGCCAATATATATATCAAAAATAAAATGTAGTATCACATATCATCCTACATCACCCCATATATGGCCCTCACCTCTGCTCTCACATGTATCCTCCTCTCTCCCTGTCATCTACCTAGCCATCATCTCCCATGTACCCTCATATGGTCGTAGTGCACATGCAACATGACCTCCCTCTCACCATGTCTATGAGACCGATGACTACATGTAGTGCTAGTGTTGGCGATCCTCTCACTCGCTTCTTGTTGAGCCTTATGCTCGGCGTATGATGGAAAATCATTACCGGTTGCGGTTAGATGATCCCGATAATACTAGGCCTCATTTAGGGCATCCTTGAATCTAGCCATGGATATTGTCTAAGGTGGCACCATCACCATGACTCTAACTCCGTCCATTTTCCTAAACCAAAGGCCCTTGTCCTCATGCTCGAACTAAGGGACCCCGTCCCGAGTTGATGCCTGTATCACGGACCTTATCCCAAAGTCTCGTATTGGTGCTTGAATAAGTTCTGGTGGCTATTTGTTCCTATAATGTCATAACTTGTGCTGTGTTTGTTGTCATTTGACCATAAAAACCTCAGAACTTGTACATGTAGCATTCTTTACTGCATCATCCCCAACAGTGCATGTGCAGGTTGATGCTAGCTGACCACCTGTAACATTGTCCCATATCATGTGAGGGTGGCTACCTGCTCTGCACTACTATCAACCGCACTGGCCTCGGTGTTAATACTTATAGCTAGACTATCCACCAAAGCATTTATACCCATCTCATGTCACACCGGCATCATATATCCTCCTATTCACCACCTACTCCTCTTTCCCTATAGAATATGTTGGATGTGGCGGAGATAGCATTCGCTCAACATCATCTCTCCAGTAATGAGGGAATGGTGGAGGCACATCCTGCTGTATTCCAAACTGGCATCAGACTCTATCCACCGAAATCATCTCATGCTCGCCAACACACCTCCTTGTATCAATCTAATCAATTATATTCCCTATAACTCCCTTTTCATGCCTCTGTAAGAAGGAAAACCAACATAGGGTTGCCATACTATATCCATCATGTATAGACCCTCCGATGTCATCTGTAGTAATCCATGGTGTGTGTTTCCTCCTCCACTTGTGAATGTTCACCTGTTACCACCTATTTCTTATAGCCTGCTCTCATCCCACCCAGATACCAATCTTCTATCGGCAGTCCCTATGGGCACACAATCATTATGTGCTCATATGCCTAGCAGTGTAGTAGGAATGTAAAATAAATGTCATACCGTGGAATCCTCTGATAAGCCTACAGCTCCCTATATAGTTGCACTAGATATGTAGGCACCCATGAAAAACAAAATCACTCCTCAACTATTTCCTAGAAACCCCCCATTAGTGCACGAGGAAATTGGCCGCCCTCTGAGTCAAGAAGTGTGTAGCATCCAATAGCCTCCATCATCAGTACTACCAAACGAGTCTCTTGTGGATGTGAAACATACATAGCTCCATACACAAGGCTGACACTATGCTTAGTCAAGTCACCCACTACCTCCCCAAACACTGCAACCATCAAATCAATCACCATATCCAACACAATCTGATATACAAGCTCTCCCACAATCGGTAGCTGCAGAATCCTATACACATCCTCTAACATGATAGTCATCTCACCGGTGGGTAGATGGAAGGTATTAGTCACTGCATCCCATATATCGATGAGAATAACCATAAGACTATGATCTCTCCCGATACATCTCTATCGTCTCGATGCCGATCAGTCCAACATATTACATATGAGTCCACTTGTCCTCTATGATGCTAGGTCACATCCACACCAATAATGGTGGTACCCTATCCCACATCGTCAACTGGTGACGTGCTTGCATCCATACCACTAAACAATGTCAAGTACTTACCTACTTTACTCATTTCATCACCCCTACCTACCCCCATCCCACACCCACATTGCTCTACCTACATATTCATTTCCTAACTATTTCACTAACCTATCATCCATTTTATCTAGCCTAAACAAGTCCCCATGTTCTATTTCATCACCATCCTTCCTTTACTATTTGACCTAATTTTCACCTAAACACACACCTATCCTTTCCTACATCAACCCCCTACCTCTCTTCTATCTTTGTTTACCCCATTACCTACTTACCTACCCTACCGTTTCATCTTCCCACATTACCTAACTCTTTCTCCTTCTAATTTTTTCCTTTTAAGGCTCGGTCACTTTTCACGGTGACGATGCTAAGACCCATAGTCACCCATTCTACACCGCCAACGCCGGCCTAATCGACCAACGTTGGTTGTTGGCTAACTGTGTCAATTATTGGTTCATCTCCAAAGCCGAACCCCCACTCCCCAAATTTTCAAAAAACTTAAAATACACCCTATAATCTACCCAAATCCTACCCCAACCCTACCCATATTCATTTTCCAACCTAGTTACTCTACATTGCTCCCTCCTAGTACCCAATTTTATCCATTTTTACCCAAAATTCAAATTTCAAATTAAAACCCCATTTCTTCATTTTTACCTTACATTTAAAAAAACAAACAATATGGATTGAATCCTACCTCAACACGATGTTGCCTCCTTGGTGGCACCTCTAGTCTCGAACTAGTGGCCCTCTAGCATCTTCACTTGCCTCTGTCATGCCTGAATCAAACTATCATCCCTCTAACAAATCACAACGATCTAATTGATCTCATGGGTCCACTCACAAACACTCCAACTCAGCCTAGATTGTAAATATGTCAATTACACTATGTCAAACTACCAAATTCCTCTCTGCTTGTCATTTTCCACAAATAGCAAAAGCACAAATGGATTCGTAATACATGGATTTTACCTTTTTAATCCCAAATCGACTTAATTGACATCGGTTTATCTTGACCAATATTGGTCATGTGCCCTAGTGCACCGTGGTTGGTTTACCTTGACCATGGTTGGTTCCCCTCAACCGGTATCGGTTATCCTATTTGAACCTAATATACCCCTTATCATCACATTTGATTTCCCAAACCCTTTTCATCTTACCCAAGTCTACACCTAGCCTTATCACTCAACCTAATTGCCTAAATTACCTATCACCCAACCGCCTGGTCATTTGGGGCATGTTTTTTCCTTTACCAGGGCCTTGCCTATGACCTTACCTATTACCCAACCTGCCTACACCTATTTGACACTCGAATTCGCTTACTCGCTATACCTTGCAATGACACTACTTGTGTTGACTCAGCCTAATGACATTGCTTGCTTGCCTTGCCTTGCCTAATGTTGTGTCATTTATCCCAAACAAATTTTTTGGTGTTTTATAACACACCTAATGCCCATTCCTGCACCTATCCTAGTTGTGTTTTAGGACCATATCCTATACCTTGGATACCTGGGTCACATCAACCTTGTTTGGATAAACCAACCGACCTTTGACAAAGTAGAGTTTACGAGCTCTTCAACCTAGTACCTTATCACATTTTATAACATGTGCGTGCATTTGAATTCCCCTTCCTATTACCCACACCAATATTACCATTACCTATACCCCACCTATACCTCATTTTTCATCACTTACACCGATACAAATAGAATTCACTAGATAATACCCTAGACGCGCTGACACTTCACTTAGCCTAGAATGAGCACTCACTCAAAGTGCACAAAGGTACCAAGTCCCTCTTTAGGGTTGTTGTAGCAGGATGTTAGCGTGATGAAGGAAGAAATATATAGATCCATAACTAATCCATCATTCTACAATGTATACCATATTCGATCTATGAAAGAGCAAACTTAAACAATAATCATGATTGATTCAAGAACATGCACTACTCAATTACACACAGGAATGACACTTAGATTCAACCAATAACTTACATCTATTAATAAACACAGAATCTCCTTACAATAATGGAATTCTATACCGATGTGCACATGGATCTGATATAGTAATTGAGTCACACGCACATATCTCTTTATGCTTACCTCTTATGCTCTGCATATACCTATATATCTCTCATCTCTCTCTCTCAGGTAATTCACTACATATATATAGGGTGGGGAATTTCCCTTCACTACTTATCTATTCCAAAAATAGGCCACATGTTATTAATAGCCATGTGATGTTTACAAGCATAGCCACACATGCAAGTGTGCTATCTATAGACCTCTTACAATTAACTGAAGTGACAATCCTATTATTAGCTTATCTCCATGAAAAATTATTCAATCTGATCCTCTAAAGATAAAAAATGTGTGGCGTGCATGTCACTGCATTGTTGGTGTGTTTCGCATGCCATCTTCTAAAAATAGGTCTTCATGCTCAAAATCAGCTAAGTCCTGAATGTTGAACTTATTCTCCACGCGTGCGTTCTTTCCTATCCATCTCGTGCCCTTAAACCTGGATTGTTTTCCCGCATGGAATTCTTATGTAATTATATCAAGTGTTCTCTAATCAACATTACCCCACACTAATCTCATTATTGCCCCGATAATGGGTATCTCCAAAAATTTAAGTAAAGAATAGAAGAATGGAAAGAATAAGAATGAAATAATGTAGATGAATAAAGAAGTTTTATGAGGTAGCCTCCTCTGTATTAGTTTGAATTATCAACTTTGGATACTCCTCCTTTATTCCGACCTCCAAGGCCTGTCATTCAGTGAGTGCTTGTTCTGCTTTTTCTAGAATGTCCATAGCAATGGATTCTAATTCATCCCTCACAATCTCCCCTTTTTCATTTTGCAGAACCAACACAACATTGGAAATTGAGGTCATTCGTCCCTCTAAAAGATCCATCTTTTACACAATGAGCTTCCCAAGCTATTCCATCCAAGTCTTGTGTGGCTCTTGTGCTGCTGTCAGGGCCTCGTGCTTCTACTTAACCATTGACAATCTTTCTATGTGGCCCAATGTTTTGTCCTTCATTGCTCTCTGGACCTCATTTTTTTCTTCCAGGGTCTTTATGTTGATAAGTGCCTCTGGAGGAGTTGTGTAGATGTTCAAAGCCTAGTTTGTTTTATTCAATACTTCTTGTAGGGCTTGCAATAGACCTTCATAGGATGCAATCTTTGACATCATTAAATTTGTCTCTCATTTTACCTCTTATTCTAAATTCCTTAAGCACTGCATGCGCAGAGGTTCGTCTTCAAGTACCGTGTCCACCAAATTTCCTACATATTGTATTCTTGAGGAAATTTCTATGGTACCTTAGTCTCCAAGTGTGGCCTAGCCCTTATGACATTGTCTCCAATCTCCTCTGCGATTCTCGATAAATACTTCATTCTTCTTCTACGCTAAATCCCTCTTTTGCATTATGCACGCTATCTTTGCATCCTTTTTCTTTATCTCCTCATGCAACGCTCTTATCATTGAATCTTTGTCCATGTTTCTTCTAGAAAATTTAGTAGAAACCTTCACCAATGCGTTGACTCCGCTCATCTAACATTACAATAGGCTTTACTATCATATGTCTAGCTTGGGGTGCCTTCTTCAGCCATCTCAACACGCATGACTCTTTGCATACATCAAAGACAGGCTCATCCATGTGGGTATGAATTGACCATGAGAGTTTCTTTCTAGTGTGAATGGTCATAAAATCCCCATCCATTAATTCCTAGCTAAATCAATCCTTTTGTTCTACAAAGGTGCTTTGGAAACATGTGCGATGATGTTTTCGGTGTCCTCTGCATAGCCCATGCTTAGTGCATTATATTCCCCACTCATCCTCTTTGATCTAGGACCCTTGGGTATTATAGCTTTGTTATCCCGTAAAATTGACAAGGGAAATTTTACCGATAACCATACTGAAATTTTGTTCCGATCCCTCATTAGGGATCCCTTGCGTTCGAAACGTTGTAAAATCCCTTCCCGGGAAATCTGGTTTTTCGAACTTAGTCTTTTGAGCCTTTTTTGGCTAGGTGCATGAAATTGCTATGTAACACCAACTTTTGGTGCGCCCCCTTTAAAACCTTTGGCGCATGATTTTCAGTGTCAACACACCTTTTGGTGCGCCAAAGTATGTTGAGCCTTCCCTGCATGCGCCAAGGCGCATGCGCCTTTGTGTTGGCACAACTTTTGTTGCGCCATGTTTTGGTGCGCCAAAGGGCGCACATAACTTCATGTCGACATAGCTTTTGGTGCGCCAAAGGCGCGCTTAATTTCCTGCTGGCAAACGTTTTCATGCGCCAAAGGGCGCACGCTTTTCCCTGTCGACAGCAACTCTCATGCGCCCTTTAAAAAGTGGGTGGCGCATTAATGACCAGCTCACCTATATATATATATGTGTGTTTCACGCGCCCAAATGTCATTTTCACTATTCGTAGAACATGTGATTTCCTTTCTCTCGAGCTTGTCACCCCGCCTCGCATTTTCAACGCGTTGTGGACCCGTTTTCTAGATTTTTGCTATTTATCCGGGTAAGTGCTCTTGTCTCTTTCGTGAGTTTTGCTAGATAGTGCTTCTTGCTTGCTGGTTTGGTTTTTGATATGCATGTGTTGAGATTTTTCCCCCGCATGCTGTCTTTCCTTATCTTCCTCTTTCCAGATCTGCTGGAGGAGGATGTCATCCTAGAAACAATGGTTTGTAACCCTCCTGGTTTTAACCATTTCATTTACCCAAATGACCTGTCAAAAAGGAAAAGAGGAGAAGAAGAAATCTAAACCATGTAAAGACCCCTTTGAGAGTGATTTAGTTCACTGTTTCTCTCTTGCCTTCGGCGCATCTGTCACCCCTGTTACATGAACAAAACCCGCGCCAATGGCGCACCTTTCATACTTGTTGCATCATGAACTCCTGCGCCCTCAAGGCGTGCCTCTTTCACATATGCTGCAAGTGCAAACTTGCGCCCTTTTCGCACAATCCTTCCTTTGCTGCATCACATTTCCATGCGCCAATGGCACACCCAGCATCCATGCAACACAAGCTTTATCTGCGCTAAGTACAAATCTTTGAAGGCACAGGCGCATCCCCGATTACAATAACATCATGTTGTGTAAACCTTTCGTGCGCCGCGCCATGCTCCCTTTGGCGCACGAAAAGTTCTTGTTACACGAACCATCCACGCGCCAAAGGGCACACCAAATCCCAATGCAACATGAAAATTCCATGCGCCTTTGGCACCAGTTTTATCCTTGCAACACCCTCTTCCTATGTGCCTTACCTATTTAGCCCTGTAAGCTACAATTTTCATGCGCCTGCCCTGAGCCTAAAAATCTCTAACTCTTTCTTCTGCTAACATTCCAATGGAAGATCAAATGGCTAATTCAACCTTTTCGGATTGGGTCTCGCTTCTTCTTCATGCAGATCAGCAACTGAGTTCGAAAGAACATATGTCTACATCCAGCAAGAGACCCACCAAATCGAAAGGAAAGGCTAAGCTTACAGAGGAAGAGATGAAGTATAAATATCAAAGGGTCAGAATGCCCGAGTCACAGGCCGAATGCAGCATGGACGTCAGAGACTCAGAATTGGGGCATATCGACATGGAGGAATTCCGGGGCCGTAACTCGTAAAGTTACAAGGAGTCCATGGATGGACAAACTAATAGCAAAGTGCCATGCACTTCACCGAGAGGAATCCCCGCCGCCGCCACAACAATGAATTTATGATGGTGGTTGCCAGCCTTATAATAAAGACACAAGGTGTGTCGAAAACAAAGCAAGGGCGAGGTAGTCATTAACCTCACCGCCCGTCATTTTGAGATCATACTGCATCCTCACCACCGCACTTTGTGGCCAAGTAGCTGCTGAGTGCATCAAGGCCTGGGGAAGACAATGAAGACCAATGTATGCAGCTAATGAACAAAGTATATCTGAAAATAAGAAGGTGGTAACCCGGGCCCCAAATCATCCACCGCAGTGACTTCTCGAAGAGCTCAATATACCATTACCTTCCCGAAAGGGTCTTCGGGCTTTCTGATGCCCATTACTTCCATAAATGGATGCTGCGCTACTTGGAAACAATGAACAAGAATTTGCCTGATCAGCGCTTTTGCTGGGGGGAAATTATAAGCAGCACCATCTCCGAGCAGCTACAACAATTCAGCACAACAGGGGCATTCCATATGAACTCCTACGTAGTCTACGCTGCAGCATCAGCAAGGGACTATCCAGGCCTGACGAGGAGTGGAGTTTGGCCTCAGGTCAAGATATACGAGTACTACCCAGAGTTGAGGCTGGAGAATAGCATCTCCCAGTTCACAAAAGTTAACGATGTGTTTTTCTATCACATCATCTACCTACTGAGGCCGAACATGACTTATGGTCGCACGACCAAAAGCATAGTGGCAGCCACGGAGAAATGGGGAGCCCTGTTCACCCAGTTTCCTACATTCACCTATCTAAGGGCTGCCAACTTTTTGGGAGAGCCAACCAGGCTACCAAGGTATGCTGGGCCTAAACTGATTCTACTAGAGCTATCAAGGCAGCTGGTCACATACCACGAAAAATGCCTTAAAAGAAAGAAGGGTGGAACTCCTTTCCCCCTCACAGTGGGCCGATACACATGCTCTACCCACCACAAGGTGAAGGAAATGTTTGCAGAGCTGGAGTTACTTAATTTGAAACATGACTTCCTAGCCAGGCCTACCTTCGACCCAAGGGGCTGCCTACCAAGAGCAAAGCTTGATCCAATCCATGTTCCTCAGATCGAGGATATTTATATTGACGTCCTCCATGAGGTAGAGCTCAGAAGAAAGGATCATTCTCACCTAGCATTGGCAGAAATCATCCAATACGGGATAGCCATTGTCCCCAAAGGCTTCCAAACTATGGAAGATGAAACAGACAAGGTATATAATGATACAGATGGGGACAATTGGCCCTTTCCAGCTATTGACAGAAACAAAGCTCCTCAGAAAATTGAGGAGAGGGTCAAGGAAACTCTGCGTAGGACAGAGCACTGGTGCCGAATGAACGGGCTAATCTACCTCGGGGTAGATTTCACAACCTCCCCATTGGGCAACGCACCTTCACGATCCAAGAAGCAGCTTAAAGGCAAAGGTGTAGAAGGTGAATCCAGCACCATTCAGGAAGAAGCCCCTGAAAGTCCTCCTTCCACAGAGCCAGAAAAAGTCATAACTCTAGAGGAAGAAATAACAGAGGATAGTCCCATAGGCCCATCCACTCAGGATGTCGGCATTGCTACCACAACAGAGGTCCCTTCTATCCCTTCTTCTTCTCTTCCTTCCCCTCCTCGAGTGACTCAAGCGACCATCCCTTTGGTCGTGTCCTCTGTCCCTTCTTCTACTCTTTCCCTCGCTTCTTCATCTATCTTCTCCTCCCTCACTGATCTGTCCTCCTCCATTTCTTCCCTCATCTCCGGCTCCCTTCCCTTCCTATGTCTTCCATAGCTACAGTTTCCCTTCCTCCCGTGGACACTTCTTCGGCTATTCTCTCAATGCCGCCGCCGCGTGTCTCCACGTTTTTCCCTCTTCTACCGTAGCCGCCTCCTCCTCCTCTCTCTGGTCCTTCTTCCATAGACCAGCCTGATCTCTCAAAGAGCTAAGCCAAAGAAAAGAGGAAAGTTCCCATCACTCCGATGGACTTTTCAGTGATCCCAGCCAAAGGGGCGAAGAAGCAGAAGCCTGTTACATGCTTCTCTAAAAGTGCTGCAGGTGAGAGAATCATGGAAATTGCATACCCCGATCCCCTCAAAGAGAAAAAGGATCTGTCTCCGACAGATTTTACTGTGACCCAAGTCACAATGGGGACATCTTCTGAAAGTCTCCAGGGGGAAGCTCTTTCCACGGTTGATGCCCTCTGTCAAAAGCTTCAAGAGACAAAAGAAGAGAAAAGGCTACTAAAAGAGCAAAACAAATATCTGCTCCAAGCCTTACAGAAGATGGGTAGTGCACCTCCCACAACTACCGCCGAGACTTCTGAGCTTCTCAGCCAGGAGAAAATCAACGAATATGCAAAGATCGGTGAGCAGGGTATGGCCGTTTTTGCTTGGAGGAGCCAGATCCTCAAGGACAGTGAAAGAGTGATCACCGAGTTTGTCGATTTGTATCTGAACATCGAAAGGCAAACAAGGAGCTCCAAGCATTAGCGGGGCCCATATCAGAAGAGTTGGAACATGCTAGACTGCGACACGAGGCCTTCCAACAAATGTTTGACTGTTCAGTCGAAGATCTGGTCAAGTTTGGCGTCTTCGGCCATCCAAGGGCCCTCAACAAAATCATGTCCACTCTGGACTACCGGGTGGATCAGCTAGAATTTATTCTAGAAAAGATTGACAAGGTAAAGGAAGAGGCCCTGGATACAATGCATCAAATGGAGCGAATTGTTCTCAACATGTCTCCAGGGTTGCTCACTCCTTCCTTTACCTTAAGGTCAGCTGATGAAACCATCCGGATCTTCAAGGAGATCGCTTCTCAAGGAACGGGGCCAGAGGTCACATTTGACACTGAATCTATCAACAACCTGCTGGCCTGTAGGGACTTCATCGGGTTCCTCATTGAGGTGGAGAAGGACTATTCCAAACTTCCCGAGAAGCTCATAGATGAGCGGGAGACTTGTGAGGCGATCAGCGAGCGGCACAAGGATCCTTCCCAGGATCAATTTGGGCCAATGATTAACAAGTTTTTGGAATACCGCGCTCAGTTCCATATCTCATCACCTGAGCAGCATCAAAAGCAGGCTACCCCCTTTCGGCCGCAGGATGATGATGACGAGTAGCTGCTCTTCTTCTTCTTCTTCTTCTTCTTCTTCTTCTTCTTCTCTCTCTTCTCCGACTTTCTTGTTGGAATGTCTAAAGTATGTTGGCACAAATGATGACATCATCCATGTTGCGTCATGGGATGATGTCATCCATCAAGTTGTCAAAAGTCAACATGACTTTTAGATATTTTGTAAATATCTTTGTAAATAGGTGGTTGGCTCCTTTTTGCCTTCTTTCCTTCTCCTCTTCTATATATATTGGAATACTTGTTGTATTCAAAGGGTGGACATTTTTTAGATGAAAATAGAAATGAGGAGAGAAAGACTTTGAGCTTTCTTGTAACAGAAGAAAAACAGCAATACAAATATTGAGGCTTTGTACTGAATACTTGTGTTATACATCAGAGCTTTCTTATGTTAGATCTCGTATGTGTTTATTCTATTAGATTCATATCTACCTTTTGTCATTTGCTCATCAAGATTGCTTTGTTTGTTTATGTAAGTAGGTTTGGCTCTGCTTTACTACCAATCCCAAAACATAAACTTCCCGACCTTTCTACTTTGGATTCATTTCTTTTCTTCCTTCGACCTGCTCTTCCTCATCCCCTCTTTCATTCCTTTCTTTCACAATGGAAACACCCCACCGGGATGAGATCCCAAACCCCGAAGGCGTAGAATACTGTGAGACTTGCATAGATTCCTGCCGGTAGAATAGCAATAAACCGCCACTTTGCTTTGACTCAAAGAGGGGCTATGCCCCGCACACCGTTGGCTCATCTATCCATAGATCTGCCCAGCGATGATTTTCGACCAACACTTTTTGGCGACTCCGCTAGGGATCGAACAGATCTATCAGATCTATGAAGGTGGTAGGATAGAAAATTAGAAAAAATCGAAAATCGCTGCCTGCTTGCAAATCAACTTTTGATAAAAATCCAAAAATTTGCAAAAGTGCTGCTCAATTGAAAATTTTCTTCGAGATCCATAGATTTGGCCTAGTTTCAAATCTTTAGTTCGCTGAGTTTTTATAAAAATCAGTATTTTGCCGTAGATCTGAATTTTTGACTGTTTACCAAAAGTTTGAAACCCTCTGAAAAAGTCAAAACCAGATCCGAAAATCAGCTTGCTAATCTTCTCTGTCATTTTATCCTCGTTGTTATTTGTCATTAACCGCAATCGGTTTTCTCAAGATGGATAGTTTTAAATATTTAGAAAAGTATTGCTGCTGGTTTTTATCAAAAACCAGAAAATCAGCAAGTACAACCAAAAGAAAGTTTGAATCTGCGCCATAACGTTACGATCTAGAAGGTACACCGGCGAGTGAACCTTTACACGCAAATGCAGAGAGCTCGGAGAAACTGATCCAACTTTTGATCTGCTTCAAAGGCACAATTTCAGCGTAACACCGACACGTTTTTCAACACTAAGCTCGGCCGACCGGTCATCCAGTGTGTCTCACCTTCACGAAGAAAAATTCTTTCGCAGGGGGCATCCACATCCCTTTGTAGTGCCTTGCTACTCAGCGGAACCACACTTCCAGCTCATGTTCTCTTTCCGGCTTTTCAGATGGCGGTACCATGGGGAAACGCGATGGGTCCTTTGGCTTTACCACATCCAGTTCACGCGCTCCCTCACGGAAACCGAAAGAATTTTCCCAAATTCGACGGGAGTGGAAATCAAAGCATGGATTCCCACATATCTGCATTCATCATGTCATGTAGTATTTTGGATGTGACTCACGAAGATGTGTCGGTTCACCTTTTTCTTGAAACCCTACAAGGGCTCTCGCACTAATGGTTTCAGCATTTGCCGGCCGGATCTATTACCAGTTGGGCCACTTTGCGGGATGCTTTCGAAGACAGATACAAGCCTTCAGAGGATGCATTTGCATTATTATCACGGATCACTCACCTGAAGAAAGAGGCAAATGAGACCATGCGTGATTTTATCACCCGGTTCAATGCACTAATCAACCGTGTCCCCGTTGCCATGCTTCCAACGCCGGAAAATCAAAAGTGTTTCTTCGTAAACGCTATGAGTTTGAAAGTTAGTTTCTTACTCCTTCAAGAGCGAGTGGCTACCTTGATTCTCGCCCAAGCCGCTGCCATTCGGATAGAGGATAATCTGATAATATCTGGTGAATTGAAAAAGGAATCAGCCAAGCCTAAATCTTTGGGCCCTTCGCCCACTACTTCGTCTGATCCAGCCTTTCAAAAGATGGCGAATGACTTGCTTGCATTGAAGAAGCAGTTGGCCCAGGCCTCCCCCAGTTCCTCGTACCGGGATATTCCACGGAGGAATTTCGTTCCCAACAATGTTTCACAAAGGCAAAGCCTTACCTACAATGCTGCTCCGCGGCTGGCACTTGAGGCTCCTCCGGTCAACGCCTCGCCAAAATCAAGAAGAAGAGCAAGATATGAAGAACCTTCGCCTCAAGGCGAAGATGATCAAGATGTCGGTGAACCGGCCGGCGACTCTACTATCGGGTATATGGAATTTGATGAGGAAGAATCGATGAAGAAGAGGGTACCTGTGATATGCAAGCGATACAGTCATATGCTGTTTTTACTCGCCACAAGGAAAAGAAGCGGTTCTTGCCCCCATGTCCAGCAGAGAAGGCCGTGTCAAACGCGCCTCCGATCATTGCTAAAAGAGGTAATCCTCTTCCTACTCAACTCCCTGGAAAATCTTTTACAAGGAAATCTTTTCCCCCTATCTCTCCTCCAAATCAATCCTCTCACATTCCTACCAAGACCACTAATCCTATTCCATCATCGTGAGGTGAGGGACTCATTCCCTCACCAACGCAACCCTTGGCCGCATTTGATATCATAGATCATGCAAAAAAGACCAAGATCCAAATATCCGAAGCTAAGTACCTTCACCAAACCCCGAATGACTTGTAAGATTGACCAAATATATTCGTAGTCAAGTCACAGTGATCTAAGCAGTTTTCCCAAAAGGAATCCTTTCCACTCCTCCCGAATCCCACATAAATGTTGCTTCAACATCTGCATCAGGCAAAATAGAGCCTTTCTATCTCTCTCTCCCCGATCAATGGACACAAGTTGAGTAATCGCATAATTGATTCCGGGCTTCTGATAACCTCATGCCGGAAAAAGTCGCCCATGCTTTGGGCCTCACTCTTACCAAGCCTTTCGGCCGATGTTATTCATTGGAAACCAAGCAGGTTCCATTGGTTGGCCAAATCAAAGACGCACAATTTTCATTTGCGGCTTTTCCCGTATAAAAGAGTAAAATGATAAATTCTCGTTCCACACATTCCGCAAAGCCTATGGAATTTTGTCGAAGAAGTTTTTAGCAAAAAGTTGGTGGAGAAATTCATATGGATTGGTCTAAAGCTAGAATTTCACCAAAGGCGTAATGCAGACTTTGAGCCGGAATCACAAAAGAAGTACTTGGTTACTAGTTCCAGGACCCCAAAGCTCAAATCCTTTTTGAATCATCGTGGATGGGAACTACTTCTTATCTACCGAGATGGATAAAACGGGTGTTCTCGTTCAGAAAAGGATCTTAATGAGATCTGGACCTCGCAGCTTTGATGGAAGTCAGCACAACTAGTGGATGTGGCGCTGGGGTCGTGGCCGATATCTCCCGAAGAGGAGGTAATTCCTCTCTTTTTCAAATTGTAGTTTTTCAACACAAACAATATCATTGAGTATGAATCTCTCTTACTCGGTATGCAAGCCGCAAGGGAAAGAGGAATTAAAAATCTAAAAGTACAAGGTGATGCAGAGCTAGTCAGTAAACCAGTCAAAAGGATTTACCAAGTGAAGAATGAAAGGCTCGCATTACCGTAATGCGGTGTGGGACAAAGATCAAAGAATTCGATGCTTTTTCAATAGAGTCCATTCCAAGGGCTCGTAATGACATGGCCTATTCATTGGCCGCTTTCAGCATCCCTCATGCTCCCACACCTGTGTTTGAAAACAAACAAGTACACCATTGAGGGGTGGTTTTCCGCCTCGAGCGCGCTGCATAATTCTCAAAGATTGGCAGTGTGTTCAACGATGATAATCAACTCATTGCTTTCTCGAAAAGGTGGAAAATTTTAAAGAATTGCACTTTGAAGGATCTACTTCCACTTGCCATGAATCACCACCGATCAAGGCGATTTAATCCAAGGGAACGACGGCATATGTCAGCTCAAAGGAAATAAAATTCCAAAAGGCCTGGTTTCTCTGGAGCACCTGTTCGACAGGCATGACCATTTTGTAAAAAAGAAGAAGCGGGATGACCCTGACTCATCCCCGGAAACCGAACCGGTCAATATAGGTTCGATAGAGCACCCGCAATTTGTGAACATTGGCAAATGTTGCACGCCTGAGGAGAAGCGAAAATTTGTCAAGTTTCTAAAAAATATATGGACGTGTTGGCATGGTCTTATGCCGATCTAAAGTCCTTTAAGCCAAAGGACGTTCAGCATGACATTCCGTTGAAAGACGATGTCAAAGCCTTCCACCAGAAGCAGAGGCACTATAATCCTAAGATCTCGGTACCATCCAGGCTGAAATTCAGAAGATGTTGGATGCAAGAATCATCTTTCCTATCCATCACAGTACTTGGGTGGCAAATATTGTGCCAGTGCGCAAGAAAAAATGTGAGATACGCATATGCGTAGACTTTCGCAATTTGAACCAAGCTTCCTTGAAAGACAACTACCCTCTTCCGATAATGGATCAAGTTCTCGTAAGTAAGAATCGGATCGTAGATGCTATCCATGCTTGACGGTTTTTAGGTTACAATCGATTGAAGTTTCACCAAGATCAGCTTTAAAATAGCATTCACTACTCCTCGGGTACATTTGCCTACAAAGAAGATGCCTTTTGGCCTAACTAATGCCGGCGCCACTTTTCAAAGCAAGTCATGGATTTCGCATTCAAAGGTATGATGGGGAAAGTCATTGTGGTTTATCTAGATGACTTAACCGTGTTCTCTAAACAACAAATGATCATTGTGATCATTTGGAGCAAGTGTTGGCCAAAGCCGAGAACATGGGATTTCCCTAAACCCAAAAAAAAAAAAAGTCTGCTTTTTGGAGTCACGGAAGGGAAGTTGCTAGGGCATGTGGTTAGCAAAGAAGGAACAAAGATAGATGCTGAAAGAGTTAAGGCTATTCAAAGCCTTACTCTACCTACAAGCAAGACTGGTGTTCATTCTTTCTTTGGAAAGGTGAACTTTCTCAGGCGTTTTGTTCCTGACTTTGCTGAGAAGACCCGTCACATATTGAACATGATGAAGGGGTCACCAACTTTCAGATGGAGTGAAGAGGGAAAAAGGTCATTTGAAGAAATAAAAGCTTCCGTTGCTCATGCACTAGTCCTGGTATGTCCCGATTTCTCCAAGGACTTCATCATGTATAGTTACGCATCTGAGCATACTGTGTCCGCAATCTTAATGCAAAAGAACTCGGAGGATGTTGAATCTCCGATCGCGTTCATGAGTTCTCCCCTCAAGCCTCACGAACTAAAAATGACTCAACTGGAAAAGCATGCCTTCACCGTTGTCAAAGCAGTGAAGAATTTCAGGTATTACATTCTAAACTCGCATACGGTGGTGCTGGTCCCTGACACGGCGGTGAAATCAATTCTAACTCAGGCAGAGTTAGGAAGCTTGCGAGGAAATTGGATCGCAAAGGTCCAGGAGTATGACCTGGATATTAAACCAACCAAGCTGGTGAGGGGCAAGGGCCTGTGTCAGCTAATGGCTGAAAACAAAGATTCAGAAAACCCTGATGACAGGGGTGACTACACCGACGAAACACAGGACCGGCAGGAAGAGCCTGATTCTCTGCCTCTGGTTCTATTTGTTGCAACTAGTGATGAGTGGTATTCCAATATCACTTTCTTCCTCACCTACGGCGAATGCCCAATGCACCTAACTGCAAAGGAGAAGCGCACTATAAAGCTCAGAGTGGCTAAATATGTCATCTGGGATGACGGTTTATATAAACGTGGGATAGATGGCATCTTTTTGCGATGTGTTGACAAACCCCAGCAAGTAAAACTACTGGAAAGTTTTCACAATTCAGCCTGTGGAGGGCATTTCTCTTCCTCCGTAACTGCACACAAGATCATTCGAGCCAGGTACTATTGGCCGACGCTCTTTCAAGATACAGCCATCTGGGTGGCGAAGTGTGAACCCTGCCAGCAATTCGTCGGCAAGCCCAAGTTGGCTGCCTTTCCCCTAAGGCCGGTCATTATCAATGAACCATTCAGGCAATGGGGAATTGATTTTATTGGCGCACTCAATCCTCAATCGAGTGCCGGACATAGCTATGTCCTTACAGCAACGGATTACTTCACCAAGTGGGTGGAAGCCATACCTGTCAAGCATGCCACTTCTGAGGTGGTTTGCAATTTCATTAAAGAAAATATCATTGTCGTTCGCGCCCAAACAAAATCGTTGCTGATAATGCTTCTAACTTCTCCTCACGAGAAGTTATTAGTTTTTGCTATGAATATGGGATAACTTTGGCTCACGCCTCAGACTATTACCCTCAGGGAAATGGTCAGGCGGAATCCAGTAATAAGAACTTGGTGACCATCATACGGAAGTTAGTAGATGAGAATCAGCGAATGTGGCACAAGTCTTTGTACGACGCTTTGTGGGCCGATCGTATTACTCCCAAGAGATCTCTCGGCATGTCACCTTTTCAAGTGTTATATGGCACTGATGCCGAGCTTCCCATTTCTGCGGAACTTCCTGCTCTGCGTTTGGCACGAGCTATCGAAGATGAAACTTTCCAAAATTCTCTCAAAAGATAATCATGTATCTCGTAACTTGAAGAAAAGAGAGTAAGGGTGGTCGACAGATCACCGAACATCGAAATCAAGTTAAGAGGCTTTTGATAAAAAAGCAAAGTAGAGGGATTTTCAAGTGGGAGATCTCGTCCTTTTGTGGGACAAGCGAAGAGAGCCAAAGGGCATGCATGGAAAGTTTGATTCCCTGTGGAGAGGGCCCTTCAAGATCAAGCAGCTCAACGGAGAGAATAGCTTCTATCTCTCATATCTGGATGGAACCAAACTCCCGCTTCCTTATAGCGGGCAGCATCTGAAGATCTTCAGGAAGTAGAGCTTGCTCTCTTCTTTGTACAGTTTGCTTTATGTTGTGTGTTTGCTTTCGTCGTGTGTTTGCTTTCGGTTTGTTGTGTGTTTCTTTTGCTCCCCCTCCGGTCACCCTTGTTTTTGACTCTGTTACCCAATGGATAGGCACATGAGAACTGGGATTCTCTACCCCCGAGTTTGCTCAGGGATAGTCCCCAGAAAGAGCCAGCTGTTATCCCGTAAAATTGACAAGGGCAATTTTACCGATAACCATACCGAAATTTTGTTCCGATCCCTCATTAGGGATCCTTTGCGTTCGAAATGTTGTAAAATCCCTTCCCGGGAAATCTGGTTTTTCGAACTTAGTCTTTTGAGCCTTTTTTGGCTAGGTGCATGAAATTGCTATGTAACACCAACTTTTGGTGCACCCCCTTTAAAACATTTGGCGCATGATTTTCAGTGTCAACACACCTTTTGGTGCGCCAAAGTATGTTGAGCCTTCCCTGCGTGTGCCAAGGCGCATGCGCCTTTGTGTTGGCACAACTTTTGTTGCGCCATGTTTTGGTGCGCCAAAGGGCACACATAACTTCATGTCGACATAGCTTTTGGTGCGCGCAAGCCAAAGGCACGCTTTAATTTCCTGGCTTGCAAATGTTTTCATGCACCAAAGGGCGACGCTTTTCCTCACCGACAAAGAACTCTCATGCGCCCTTTAAAAAGTGGGTGGCGATTGATGACCAGCTCACCTATATATATATATATATATCTCTGTTTGCACACCCAAATGTCATTTTCACTATTCACAGAACACGTGATTTCCTTTCTCTCGAGCCTCGCCACCGCTCGCTCGCTTTTCAACGCGTTGTGGACCCGCTTTTCCGATTTTTGCTATTTATCCGGGTAAGTGCTCTTGTCTCTTTCGTGAGTTTTGCTAGATAGTGCTTCTTGCTTGCTGGTTTGGTTTTTGATATGCATGTGTTGAGCTTTTTCCCCCCCGCATGTTGTCTTTCCTTATCTTCCTCTTTCCAGATCTGCTGGAGGAGGATGTCATCCTAGAAACAATGGTTTGTAACCCTCCTGGTTTTAACCATTTCATTTACCCAAATGACCTGTCAAAAAGGAAAAGAGGAGAAGAAGAAATCTAAACCATGTAAAGACCCCTTTGAGAGTGATTTAGTTCACTGTTTCTCTCTTTCCTTCGGTGCATCTGTCACCCCTGTTACATGAACAAAACCCACGCCAATGGTGCACCTTTCATACTTGTTGCATCATGAACTCCTGCGCCCTCAAGGCGCGCCTCTTTCACATGCTGCAAGTGCTAAACTTGCACCCCTTTGGCGCACAATCCTTCCTTGCTGCATCACATTTCCATGCGCCAATGGCGCACCCAGCATCCATGCAACACAAGCTTTATCTCACATAAGTACAAATCTTTGAAGGCGCAGGCACATCCCCGATTACAATAACATCATGTTGTGTAAACCTTTCGTGCGCCACGCCATGCTCCCTTTGGCGCACGAAAAGTTCTTGTTACACGAACCATCCATGTGCCAAAGGGTGCACCAAATCCCAATGCAACATGAAAATTCCATGCACCTTTGGCGCCAGTTTTATCCTTGCAACACCCTCTTCCTGTGCGCCTTACCTATTTAGCCCTGTAAGCTGCAATTTTCATGCGCCCTGAGCCTAAAAATCTCTAACTCTTTCTTCTGCTAACATTCCAATGGAAGATCAAATGGCTAATTCAACCTTTTCGGATTGGGTCTCGCTTCTTCTTCATGCAGATCAGCAACTGAGTTCGAAAGAACATATGTCTACATCCAGCAAGAGACCCACCAAATCGAAAGGAAAGGCTAAGCTTACAGAGGAAGAGATGAAGTATAAATATCAAAGGGTCAGAATGCCCGAGTCACAGGCCGAATGCAGCATGGACGTCAGAGACTCAGAATTGGGGCATATCGACATGGAGGAATTCTGGGCCAGAACTCAGAAAGTTACAAGGAGTCCATGGATGGACAAACTAATAGGCAAAGGCCCCGCACTTCACTTGAGGAATCCCCGCAAGCCCGCCAACAATGAATTTATGATGGTGGTTGCCTGCTTATAATAAAGACACAAGGTGTGTGAAAAACAAAGCAAGGGCGAGGTAGTCATTAACCTCACCGCCCGTCATTTTGAGATCATACTCGACATCCTCACCACCGCACTTTGTGGCCGTTAGCCAAGCAGAGTGCATCAAGGCCTCGAAGACAATGAAGACCAATGTATGCAGCTAATGAACAAGTATATCTGAAAAATAAGAAGGTGGTAACCCGGGGCCCCAAATCATCCACCGCAGTGACTTCTCGTAAGAGCTCAACGATACCATTACCTTCCCGAAAGGGGTCTTCGCTTTCTCGATGCCCATTACTTCCATAAATGGATGTCAGTACTACTTGGAAACAATGAACAAGAATTTTCCCGATCGCGCACTTTTGGCTTTGGGGGAAATTATAAGCAAGCACCATCTCCGAGCAACTACAACAATTCAAAGACAACAGGGGTATTCCATATGAACTCCTACGTAGTCTACGCGCGCAAAGATCGCAGGGACTATCCAGCCTAACGAGGAGTGGAGTTTGGCCTCAGTGTCAAGATATACGAGTAATACCCGAGTTGAGGCCGAGAATAGCATCTCCCAGCCACAAAAGTTAACGATGTGTTTTTCTATCACATCATCTCGCCTCACCGAGGCCGAACATGACTTATGGTCGCACGACCAAAAACATAGTGGCAGCCACGAGAAATGGGGAGCCCTGTTTCACCCAGGCTTCCTACATTCACCTATCTAAGGGCTGCCAACTTTTTGGGAGAGCCAACCAGGCTACCAAGGTATGCTGGGCCTAAACTGATTCTACTAGAGCTATCAAGGCAGCTGGTCACATACCACGAAAAATGCCTTAAAAGAAAGAAGGGTGGAACTCCTTTCCCCCTCACAGTGGGCCGATACACATGCTCTACCCACCACAAGGTGAAGGAAATGTTTGCAGAGCTGGAGTTACTTAATTTGAAACACGACTTCCCAGCTAGGCCTACCTTCGACCCAAGGGGCTGCCTGCCAAGAGCAAAGCTTGATCCAATCCATGTTCCTCAGATCGAGGATATTTATATTGACGTCCTCCATGAGGTAGAGCTCAGAAGAAAGGATCATTCTCGCCTAGCATTGGCAGAAATCATCCAATACGGGATAGCCATTGTCCCCAAAGGCTTCCAAACTACGGAAGATGAAACAGACAAGGTATATAATGATACAGATGGGGACAATTGGCCCTTTCCGGCTATTGACAGAAACAAAGCTCCTCAGACAATTGAGGAGAGGGTCAAGGAAACTCTACGTAGGACAGAGCACTGGTGCCGAATGAACGGGCTAATCTACCTCGGGGTAGATTTCACAACCTCCCCATTGGGCAACGCACCTTCACGATCTCAAGAAGAAGCTTAAAGGCAAAGGTGTAGAAGGTGAATCCAAAGACCATTCAGAAGAAGCCCCGAAAGTCCTCCTTCCACAGCCGCCGTACAAGTCATAACTCTGGAGGAAGAAATAACAGAGGATAGTCCCATAGGCCCATCCACTCAGGATGTCGGCATTTGCTACCACAACAGAGGTCCCTTCTATCCCTTCTTCTTCTCTTCCTTCCTCCTCGAGTGACTCAAGCGACCATCCCTTTGGTCGTGTCCTCTGTCCCTTCTTCTACTCTTTCCCTCGCTTCTTCATCTATCTTCTCCTCCCTCACCGATCTCGTCCTCCTCCATTTCTTCCCTCATCTCCTGCTCCCTTCCCTTCCTATGTCTTCCATAGCTGCAGCTTCCTTCCTCCCGTGGACACTTCTTCGGCTATTCTCTCAATGCCGCCGCGTGTCTCCACGTTTTTCCCTCTTTCTACCGTAGCCGCCTCCTCCTCTCTGCCTCTCGGTCCTTCTTCCATAGGACCAGCCTGATCTCTCAAAGCAGCTAAGCCAAAGAAAAGAGGAAAGTTCCCATCACTCCGATGGACTTTTCAGTGATCCCAGCCAAAGGGGCGAAGAAGCAGAAGCCTATTACATGCTTCTCTAAAAGTGCTGCAGGTGAGAGAATCATGGAAATTGCATACCCCGATCCCCTCAAAGAGAAAAAGGATCTGTCTCCGACAGATTTTACTGTGACCCAAGTCACAATGGGGACATCTTCTGAAAGTCTCCAGGGGGAAGCTCTTTCCGCGGTTGACGCCCTCTGTCAAAAGCTTCAAGAGACAAAAGAAGAGAAAAGGCTACTAAAAGAGCAAAACAAATATCTGCTCCAAGCCTTACAGAAGATGGGTAGTGTGCCTCCCACAACTGCCACCGAGACTTCTGAGCTTCTCAGCCAGGAGAAAATCAACGAATATGCAAAGATCGGTGAGCAGGGTATGGCCGTTTTTGCTTGGAGGAGCCAGATCCTCAAGGACAGTGAAAGAGTGATCACCGAGTTTGTCGATTTGTATCTGAACATCGGAAAGGCAAACAAAGAACTCCAAGCGTTAGTAGGGCCCATATCAGAAGATTTGGAACATGCTGAGATCGCAGACGAGGCCTTCCAACAAATGTTTGACTGCTCACCAAGATCTGGTCAAGTTCGGCGTCTTCGGCCATCCAAGGGCCCTCAACAAAATCATGTCCACTCTGGACTACCGGGTGGATCAGCTAGAATTTATTCTAGAAAAGATTGACAAGGTAAAGGAAGAGGCCCTGGATACAATGCATCAAATGGAGCGAATTGTTCTCAACATGTCTCCAGGGTTGCTCACTCCTTCCTTTACCTTAAGGTCAGCTGATGAAACCATCCGGATCTTCAAGGAGATCGCTTCTCAAGGAACGGGGCCAGAGGTCACATTTGACACTGAATCTATCAACAACCTGCTGGCCTGTAGGGACTTCATCGGGTTCCTCATTGAGGTGGAGAAGGACTATTCCAAACTTCCCGAGAAGCTCATAGATGAGCGGGAGACTTGTGAGGCGATCAGCGAGCGGCACAAGGATCCTTCCCAGGATCAATTTGGGCCAATGATTAACAAGTTTTTGGAATACCGCACTCAGTTCCATATCTCATCACCTGAGCAGCATCAAAAGCAGGCTACCCCCTTTCGGCCGCAGGATGATGACGACGAGTAGCTGCTCCTTCTTCTTCTTCTTCTTCTTCTCTCTCTTCTCCGACTTTCTTGTTGGAATGTCTAAAGTATGTTGGCACAAATGATGACATCATCCATGTTGCGTCATGGGATGATGTCATCCATCAAGTTGTCAAAAGTCAACATGACTTTTAGATATTTTGTAAATATCTTTGTAAATAGGTGGTTGGCTCCTTTTTGCCTTCTTTCCTTCTCCTCTTCTATATATATTGGAATACTTGTTGTATTCAAAGGGGTGGACATTTTTTAGATGAAAATAGAAATGAGGAGAGAAAGACTTTGAGCTTTCTTGTAACAGAAGAAAAACAACAATACAAATATTGAGGCTTTGTACTGAATACTTGTGTTATACATCGAGCTTTCTTATGTTAGATCTCGTATGTGTTTATTCTGTTAGATTCATAGCTAGCTTTTTGTCATTTTCTCATCGTATTGCTTTGTTTGTTTATGTAAGTAGGTTTGCTGTTCTTTACTACCAATCCCAAAACATAAACTTCCCGACCTTTCGCTTTGGAATTCATTTCTTTTCTTCCTTCTGACCTGCTCTTCCTCATCCCCTCTTTCATTCCTTTCTTTCTGCAATGGAAACACCCCACCGGGATGAGATCCCAAACCCCGAAGGCGTAACTGTGAGACTTGCATAGATTCCTGCTTTGGTAGAATAAAGCATAAACCAGTTTCACTTTGCTTTGACTCAAAGAGGGGCTATGCCCCGCACACCGTTGGCTCGCCTATCCATAGATCTCGTCTGTGATGATTTTCGGACCAACAAGCTTCAAGGTTAGGGCCATGTCCCGTTATGCCCGAGCAATCACATGCATGGATCCTAAGGTTTCCTTCTCTCTTTCTTCTTTGTCCTTCATCTCTTCATCTTTTTGCTCTTCCTCATTCTGTGGCTCATCTTCTTGCTCGAGTGGGGTAGGAGATGCATGCTCACTCTCCCTTGATTCCTTTGATTCTTCATCTAACTTCAACTTTCTTCTCCTCTTTGGCTCAATGGTCTCCTTGTGTGGAGAGAGATGAGGTGATTTCCTTCTTGTTTTTGGGGTTCCACCTTGAGTCCTTTTGCATCTAAACACTTTCTTAAATTTTGCTACCCCCTCTCAACCTCTCGTATCTTCCTCTTCATCTTGTCCCTAAGGTGGAGTGGTCACACGTTGTGACTCTTCTTTGTCATATGGTTGCTTTCTTCTATGCTCCAAGCCTCCACTATCTTCACACTCCTCTTCTTCATCCTCTACTTCCACAGTTTCTCTGGACCTTTGTGCCAATATGTTTTCCATTGTGTGCTTAACCTTCGAGGCCCCAGGAGCGTTAATTCATTCCCCACATACTTATTGTTCTCCATCTTGTGCTTCAACCGAAGATACAATAATGTTTCCCCTATATCTTCTACAGCTAAACTTATTAGCTCGATAATCAATACCTCCAAAATGAGCCTCTCGATATAGGCACTTCTTCTTGGATACACATACTTCTTCCTCAATGTGTAGTATTCAAAGTCTACCTTATCTACACTAAATACGAGTTAGTGTGTGTCTTTGAATCTATGAATAGATGCTTAGAAATACCTTATAGTGAATGCTTAAGCCAATTTACACCAAGGGCTCTAGAATCCATCTCTCATTAGGAAGCGCATGATGTAAAAATGCTAATATACAACAAACTAGACTTGTTTCCCCACTACTGATGGTAGGTCCTTCGGGATGCGCCACTCTTCTCCAAATGTTGTGTGGAGCCTGTCATACCATTTCTCCACCCTTTTCTTGACATCATCTATCATGGACCCTTTACATAGGTACTTGCTTTGAAACCTTTCAAATTTGTGACTTATACTCTATGGGGTATTCCCATACCTTTTCCTTCATCCTGTCTGGTACTCCAATTTCCATGAATACTAGTGTTAGTAGAACAACCCCAAAGGTAATCTTCCCTCTTATGCACACTTCCTCAACTATTTTCTCTATAATTTATCTTGTAATATTGTAGATTGCTCCTTCTGACATCTTATGTGAAACATGTAACCACATAGTATTTACCTGTGACCACCACTCCTAGTCATTCAACTTTGTAACAAGGTGTGTTGCTACTTGCACAACCGGATAGTTCTTCAACTTGTCTATATCCATACCATGTGGACCCTTCAGGTACCCCAACTCTTGTCTAGTCTTTAAGATCGTAGCTTTATTTGTGAGATCATTCTTTATATCCTCTCATGTGGCCTTCAAACCTATCACTATTGAGATAAGCATGGATGAGATTAAAACTCGTCCCCGCAAAGTAGAATAAGTCCTCATGCACTCTACTCATGAGCCACTATTAAAAGGGCTCATAATTCTTGAAATATGGAAGCTTTTATAATTGGTAGACCCCAATTCTCTTTAGAAGCTTCTTGCCTACATCATCATAAAGCCACATGTCATATTTCATATGCTTGTTTGTCCTCGTAGTGAGCAAGGAATCGAGCTCCTTCTTGTTCTCTCGAGGTCCTATGATTTTATTTGCTTACTTTGCTATTTCGATGGGTAAATCCCATTCCTGGCTGATGATGACTCCTTTTGTATACTACATTTATCAAAAATCACTTTTAGGTTCCATCTCTTCCTCCTCGACAACCACCTTCTTCATTCCTTTTGCTCCTGTTGTAGCTACCTTCTTGGGTGCCATTTTAACCTTGCAATCATCTCCTCTTTAACTCTCCAATTTGTGAATCAAACCCTAGCTTGATTCAATTGCACCCTAGGTGGAAACTTCGTGCCCTAAATCCTCTCTGTGGCCTTGCTTCACTCAAACCCTTCACCATCGGGGATGCAAGCTTCTTTTCACATAGATCTGTTTGTCACGCTTAGTTTCACACCCTTCGCACCTTAACCTAATCACTCGACTCTTCACCCTTAGCTCTTTTCTCAAATACTCTTATTCGCAATGGTAAAAATGAATTTGTATCCCATCCTTATATAGTTTTTCATATTTTTACGCATTTATTTCTCATTCAAAGAACCAAATATCCTCTCATTAATTGACCAAATTCATTCATTCTGTGTGGTACATCTTCATGCCCCAACTATAACCTTCTAGTGTGCCTTCCTACCCTCTAGTCACAGACTTATCTTCAAGCATGCACCCTTGCATCCGAGTACCTTGTCATTGTACCTTCCCACAGTAGTTATCATGCCCTCTACTTACCTCACGTTATAATGTCCTTTCATTCATCTCCATCCTTGGTCACTTTTGAGAAGTAATCTTCTTTTGACTTAAAGCACACACAGTGTGACCTATTCCTTTCACCTTTCAATTCCCACGATTTTTTACTTGGATAACTATAACCACCCCACACTAAAATTATGTGCAATCCTCTGCGCATAAACATTCTTCACATAGAAATAAGCTTCATGCATGAAAGCGCTTATTACACAAGAACAACAACTAAGTTGACAAATCATAATGACAATGAAGGAAATACATTAAGGAAAGACATAATTGAAACCCTAATCTAAATGGAAATACTTTTTATTACAAACACCAAGAAGACTTATTTATAGTAGGGCTTTATCCTAATCCCGTTAAATTAATCGTACTGTGTTCCATTAAGTGCTTCTAATTGGAAAACATCTTATTCAAGTATATAAGTGATGACATACGGCCCCAACCAATGTACTTTGAGCTTTCCTAGATGGCGCAAGAACTTTGAGTCATAAAGAAGTACCATTTGTCCAATCTCAAACTTCTTATCCCTTATGTTTCTATCATGCCATGCTTTCTACCTAGCTCAGTCATGCTATGGCTCATCACTCATCCAGTTGAATCATCTTCTCAATGTGCTCTGTTGGTACCCAAATTTGTTCTCCTTTTCATTTTGAGTAGCATCAGAGATATGGTATGAAGCTTGAAGTCAGATAGATCATGATGTGTGTCGTTTTATAGCCGAGGATGTGATCTAACTGGCACTCAAATTTGTGGAGAGATGGATAGCACTCAAATAGGACTTGATCTTGTCCTAACTGTTTTAGGTTGTGCCTTTCAACCAAGGTAAGAGGACCTATTTTGTAACCCTCAAATGGTGAAGGAGATGAAGATATCCCTCAATTTGTGCAAATAGTATGGAAAGGGCCTTGGGAAAATATGATCAACACTCCAAATCTGACTTTCACAAGTTGTCACTCCTAGATTATGGAGATATTTTCAATGCAAGGCAAGGGTTACTGAAGACATTGTATGTTCCTGATTTGCTTTGTGCATTTTTGTAGATGGATTAGATTCTTTTGTTGACACACAATGTAATGCAGGGGTAGTGTGGGGTAGGATTAGTTATTTTGAATGAATTTTTGGTGGGAGATATTAGACAAGACTAACCAGAATTTGCCAAATTCTTTAAGGACCTTTGTAGGGAATTTGTAAGACCTAAATAGTAGAATGCTTCAAAGGGGTTAAGGTACTCCTTCAACCAAGATATGTGCACCAAATGGAGGCCCAGATCTGTACTCTTCCACACAATCTTTGACAACCTACCACAAAATCTTGAAGCAGATGAACCAACAAAGCATCCAGAAATCTCTATTTTACCATGACCTAAGGTGCACCCAAAGGTTTACAAACAATCTCTAAATTCAAGGAAGGTAAAGTGATTTTAAATCTGTTTATCTCTTTATCAGATGAAAGATCTTCTAAATGTGAGATTGCAAATGCCACTAAACTATCAACAAGAAATGAGACCATGTATGATCAAGAGAGATTTTAAACACAAGATGCAACAGAGAAGCGAAACACAAATTGAAAACATTCTCAAACATAAGTGCATGCAAATTTTGCAAGAGACAAAACAAAATAATCCGAGAATGACCAAATTTATTAGTAGGGGAATGTTATAAGAACAATCTCGAGCTTGTTGATGGCTTTACAACCAAACCAACTCAACATGATACAAATCTTATGTAAAAGGGAATTAGAAATGGTTCTCAGGCGGTTTCTCAGAGAATGGGATTTTTCCCAAATTTTCCCATGAAATTCTAAGTTTCTCTGACCTTTTTCATGTCAAAAAACATGCATTATATAACATTCTATTACATTTGATCCTTCTTTCCCAAGAAAAGAATATGCCCAACATCAAGTTTGTTACAAAATTCCAACATGATTCACAAATAGGGAAATTCAACAAATTTGCAACAAAAGTTGCCAGGTGTTTCAAAAAAGGTGAATCATTACAAATCCTTCATCATTATCCATTATGGAGGAATGTTTTTCATTCTCCAAGCATACAGACCCATTTCATTTCATTATTTCATCCTTATCCCTCCAAAATTTGATTCTCGCAACTTCTTGATTTGATATTTCATGTTTTGACAAAGAGACAAAAATCACTTCAAAACATTTCAAATATGCAAATTGATCCCTAAAACCACTTTCATTAGTCCTTGCAGGCACAAACGACATGAATTTGCTAAAAATTTGATGAAAATTGATGCAAAATTCACATTTCCAAGCTTCCTGGAGCAAAAATGGCGGCCAAAATGAAAAATGTATAGTTACCATTGATTTTCCCTTTTCCCTTCAATCTAGGCCCTCCACGTGTCAAAATATGATTGGGAACAGATTTGGGATCACTTTTTGACTTTTTAACATCTTTGGAAAAATGTAAAATTTTGACCTTTTCTCCGCCCTTGAAATTTGGTGCTAACACGTGGCATATGGTGGGTCCCAATGGGACCACGGCTCAACTCTACAAATTTCCACCCTTTTTTGGAAATTTGGAAAAAAAATCACTTTTTTCCCCATTGGCGACACCTCCACCTCTATCCTTGACACGTGTTGCCTTATAATTTGTCACGAGCCATGCCTCAAATTCTCATTCTAAGTCTTTTTACCAAAAGGGAAAAATTTCCCTTTTTCCTCTGGTGACCCACTAACCCGCTCTTCCCACCACGTGTCTCCCTGTGGTTCATTTATGGGCTAGCACTCCTAATTTTCACTCTAACTCCTTTTGTAAAAAGGGAACAATTTCACTTCTACCCCCAGTGGCCCGCACCCTCCTCTGCGCCGCCACGTGTCTCCCTTTGATCCATTCAGAAACCCATGGCCCCTTCCTCACCCTTTTTTCCCTTTTTGCCAAAAGGAAAAAATCACCTAAGTCCCCCGCCAGCCTTCCATCCCACCATTGAATGAGAATGTGACATGTGTCCCTCCTACGGAGTTGTAGGGGAAATTTGGATTTTTGTCAAAACTCAAAAAACACTAAGTATTCAAAACCCGTCAATTCGAACCAATGAAAAAATGGCCACATAGGAGGAGAGGCTTGGGATTAATTTTGATGGGCAAATGACACCCGTATGACCGTCAAAAAACACATAATTTACTAGAGATGCCCGAATTTGATTTTTTCTTCGTGGGTGAGGAATTTTTTTGATCAAAAGGAAAATGGAAGGTGTTTTAAAGCAATTTTTGATCATGGCAAAGGATTTTTGAGAGAAAATAAGCATGAAATGAAAAAAATCGAGCTCCAAAGGTCAAGAAAAGTAGGAAAAATGACAGAGGCCCGTGGATTTGGAAAACTAGGGCATAAAATAGAGCATACATGTATTTTTCTTTCAAGTTGGGGAAAAATAATAAGTTGTGAGCACTTTTCAAGGAATTCAACTGGATGGGGAGATTTTCAGACCACTAATATCAAAGAAAAACATCTTAGAGCAAGCAACCCAAAGGGGAAAGATGGCAATATAAAAGAGGATCAAAATGGGCACCAACACGTTCATCTAAATCCTGCTCATCAGCCTAGACCTCTAGCGTGCGCAATGAGCAAAGAAGGTAAAAAAATTCTATAGGGATAACGGCTTTGACACCAAACACCAACTGAAATGGTGTGGCCTTGTTCAATCTATTATAAGTGGTTCTATATGCCCAAAGAACAACTGACACTTTATCATCCCAATCCTTTCTTCCAACATTACACATTTTTATCAATGTTTGGCTCAAAATCTTGTTGAAAGCCTTAGCAGCTTCCATTTTCCCGAGGGTGGTAAGGTGTAGTCTTATGGTGGCAACCATAAACTCATCTAATAGGATCCTTATGATTTCATTTAAAAAGTGTGTGGCCCTATCACTTTTCAAACCTAAAGGACATCCATATCTTGTAAGAACATTCTCCCATAGAAACCTAGATGATGTAGTTGTTGTACAGTCCTTCGTAGGTGTTGCTTTTGCCCACCATGTGAGATAATCTATGCAAGTAATGATATAGCGCGATCCAGTCCTACGCGTGGCTAGCAAAATAGGTCCTACAAAGTCGATGGCCCATTTCTCAAATGGTTCGACACTAGTAATTGGTCTCAAAGGCATTTCATCTCTTTGTCCTAGTTTTCCTAGGTGCTAACAATGGTCACATGCCTTACAATATTCTTTACAGTCTTTATACAATGTCTCCCACCATAATCCAACAAGTAGGATCTTCTGGGCAGTCGCATCACCTACATAATGACCTCTTGCAATACAACCATGGGCTTCTTCCATAATATCCTTGTGCTCATGCTCTAATACACAATGGGGTAATACATCATCTCTTCCTAACTTTTATAGGTCACCACTAATCAACATAAATGGTGTCACGCGTATAGCAAGCTATTTCTTTTCTAATGCCTTCATTCCTTCTAGTGCTTTACACAAGTCCAGAGAAAGACACAAATGTCTTCTAATTATGATGGCATGCACTTGTAACCTATATAATCGGGGCATCTGGTATGGTTTCTTCAATTTTATGTGCTTCCTCTCCCGAGTTGATTCTAGAAAAGTGGTCTAGTCCGAGTTACTTTTCCTTGGCTTCACCAAAACGTGAAATCAAACTCTTGAAATAAGAGTACCCATCTAAATATGTGCTCCTACAAGATGGGCTTGTTTACCAAGTATTTCAATGCCATGTGATCCATATAGAATATAATTGGTGTATCTAGCAATACTATTGAAACTTTTGCAATGTATAAATCATTGACAAAGTTTCGTGATCTATAGTTGTATAATTTTGTTCAAGAAGAGTCACTTCCTACTAGCAAAGCAGATAGGATGATCGACAATACCTTCTCTAGGTTGAGCTAATATAATGCCAATGGTTGTGCTAGAAGCATCCACGTGTACATGAAATGGTTTGTCCCATGAAGGAAAATGCAGGATAGGTGCGGTAGTAAGTTTTTCTTTCAATGTTTCAAACGCGCTACTTTGATACTCCCCAATATAATGTACATTTTCCTTTCAGTAACTCTTCCAAAGGTGTAGAAATTTTTGCATATCCCTTTATAAATTTTCTATAATATCTTGTGTGACCTAAAAATTTGTGCACCTCGCTCTAACTGGTAGGCGCTTCCAACCCTAAAATGAAAAAAACCTTAGCTAGATCAACAAGCAATCCTTCCTTGCAGATTATGTGTCTCAATAGTATTCCAAAAGGTGTAGCAAATATGCATTTCTTGATGCTCAAATAGATACTCAATTGTCTACACCGATCAAACATTAAGCGTAGATTGTCACGGTGATCCTTAATAAGCCCATATAATGTCCAATCATCAAGGTAGACTGTAAGAAGTTGTGAAAATATTTGAATTCTTGAACAACTATTCACAAAATGAAAAAGGCACATTTTTCAATCTAAAAGGCATCACAAAGATAGGAAAAACTGCCCCATTCAATAGTAAAAGTTGTCTTTTCTTGATCCTCTTGAGCAATCCTAACTCTGATGATACCCAAAAACCCATATGTGAAGGAATATAGTTTGCACCCTGCAACTCCTAGTATTTCCTCAATAAATGGCATAGGGAATGGGTCTATTACACATGCAAAATTTAGCTCCCTGTAGTCCACACAGATTCTGATTCGTCCATCCTTCTTGATACAAATCACTATTGGACTAACCCATTCTAACTCATCAAGGGCTTGATAATTCCAGATTTCAACATTTTATCAATTTCTTCTTTTATCTTTTCACGCAAATTAGGATTCATTTTATAAGGTATCTTTCTCACTGGACGTGCACCTTCCTTAAGTTTTATCTTCATTTCCCCAAGTGATTCATGCACGCCTTTAAGTTCATGATACCCTCATAGGAATAAGTCCTAGTAATCCTGTAGTAACTCAATAATCTTTTCCACCTCCAAGTCTGACCAGTAGTCTCCAATTATGGCCTCCTTAGGCTCAGCCTCCAATCCTATATTGACCTTCTTTGTCTTCATTGGTTCATGGTATGTGCGCTTATCCTTATCTGCACTATCTAAGACCTCATGTGCCCCCTGTGAATGGTCAATATCTAGGTTTTCAACTTCCTCATCATCCACGATGTACACCATCTTTCCTTTTTATTTCTCAAGGAAAGCACGTTCAAGCAATATGGATTCTTCTCCTTCTTCTTCAAAATGCACGCCTAATTCTGTCTCGCCAAATAATTCCTGTATGAGTTCCTCCACCATTGCACTATATCCCATGTTAACCACTTGACAAATGTTAATGCCTCTTCTACTAGAGGTTGGGTAGAAAAGTAGTCAAAGGTATGGATCATTCTTGCAAATAATTTTTGATAGTTTCTAGTCTCTCGATGTAGTTATGTGTATACATACCAAGTGCGTGCACACCCTTGTAGAGTGAAGCACAATTTATGCTTTATGCACCCAGAGTGAAGGTGGTAATGCTTCCTATCCTGCCTTTCAGAGTATCTCACACTGCTGAATGTGGTGTTGAATAGGTTAATCACCGTTATAAGTGAGAATCTACGTAGGTGCATTGCTTCTTACAAACCTGGTAGATAAGGCGATTCTAATCTCCTTCCACTTCATAAGATTATCTCTATGAACTACCCACCAGTGCATTGTTGTCCCGCACAAGACATATGCTAACATGTCTCTTCTCCTGACCTAGTCTATCCACTATGCCTCCATGGCTTGTAAGAATACAGGAAGATCTTACTGCTCCTGTATACCAAATCACTACGTGTTACCTATCTCATCAAATAGAATGAAGTCCATTCCTGCACACAACCATACTTTTTAGCTCACGTCCTACTAGTTCATATGTATCATGAGTCCAGTTGTCACAAGAAATAATCGTAGTATCACTAATAGAGTGAGAATCCTCCCACTGTAGGATGCCTTCCTTTAATGGCTCATTGACCTTTAGGTCCATAATAGCGCGTACATAGATTCTATTTAAGTCCTCCTCACTTAGAGGCTCAACATATGGTGTAGACTTCCCATCTATCAAAGGTATCACAACTCTTTCTGTTTGTTCTCAAATCTGATATACCCCTTATTGAATCTCAAATCAGCATTATTCATATAACACCAAGGGTGTCCAAGAAAGGCTAGAAAATTGTCTACTTCTACAAGTGCTAATACCTCAAAATCCTCGGTGAATTTGGCCCTTGTATAGTTATGGATGCATCCTTCAAAACTCCTATGGGAGTGTCCTTGTCCTATTTTTCATAAAAAACACAATAGATGATGGCTGTAATGGAGGTCTCCCCATTTGTACCCATGCATCTAAAGTAAGCACATTGACTTCACTGTACATGTATCAATCAAAATATTTATCTACAACATTCGAGTGATCTCTTTATCATAGTCAATGCTATCAGGGGGAAGATTTGCATGTAGGATCTATCGTTCATTCTCAGTGTTTTTACATGGAGTGTTCCCCTTCAACCACTTCCCTAATAATGGAATAATATTCTCTTGGCGCAGCATTTTACACACCTCTTTGATGTCATCAATATCAGAGGGGACCTTCCCTTCTTCTTTCTTATGTTCCATCTTTCTAGAATTCTCTTTTAAACATTGCATTTCACCTTGAAAATTCTAAGGACCTCTATGGTCTCTTGATAGACTTCCTTCTGATGGGTAGGATCTGGGTACCTTGCATGCAGAACCTCCTCCTTAATGATTGTAGGCTTCTGGTAAAATTCCTCTCTTACATGTGCCACTTCGAACATGTGGTAATCTTCACAGTTAAGGCCTCAAGTTCTAGTGCTATCTTGGGCATCCACTGGTTTTCTTCCGCGTCTTTGGATCCTAACCATCCCTGCGCCTTTGTTTTCCTACTTACGTTGTTTACAGAGATACTCATATAAGTCCGGAAATCCTCATAGCTATTATTATTTCTAGGGAAAGAAAATGTAACATTCTAGGGACATTTGCACCTATAATGATCGGGGATCCGTATGTATAGCACATTCCTCGAGGAAACTCACTTCTTCCTCTGCCACGGCATCATTCTCCATATCCACCTCGATATCCACGTCCTCTTCCATGACATCCTTCAAAATGGACCTCGGTCCTATCATAGGGTGGTTGATTATGATATTGATCGTGGTGCTCATTCTTGTTCTTAGAGTTATCTGTTACACTTATCTGTTGTACCCTAATGTCAATAGCATCCTAGATCTGACCAATCAATCGACAATCTTCAGTATCATGGGTCGTGGACCAGAAAATTTTACAGTAACAAGATACATTCTTCCTTATCATGCGTTGTAATAAAGGATAGTGACTAGCATCATGATTCAAATGACAGATCTCACAATCCAAAATTAATGAGTGTATAGATCTGTGAGGGAAACTATCCTTTGTGTGACCTTTTTCTTCACAATCTGTACACCAAATTCCTAAGTGTGTTTCATGGGCTGAATTTGCTGATAACTTTTCTAGCTTTTCTTTGCCATGGCTACAATCATGCCTCTAAGAATGGACTAACACTAATGTCAATGCTCCCAATTTGCCTTAGCATGTAGGGCTGCCTCGAATGCTTCATGTAGATTAGTGTATGTCTTATGTGACAACACCCTTTTAAATGGTGTAATAAATCCTCCAACAAACCATTGCAAGATGTTTGGCTAGCATGAATATCATAATACAACTTAGATAGAAGTGTCTTAAAATGAGCATCATACTCACATACACTCTCAGTAGTGCCTTGCTTGATATCTTTGAGTGCATTAACACTCTTCTACTCAAACTCTGGGATATAGAACTCTTTTAAGAAAACATCCTTCAATGTTGCATAATCCATGCAAGTTTGATCGGGTCAAACTTCCTATACTAGATGTGTTCACGTCCTTGTATCATAGTAGCAAATTGACTTGCCTTACACTCACAAGCCGTGATCCCTTTTATATGCCATAATATTTCACACATATGCACATGTTTGATAACATCGTCTATACCTCTATACTCCGAGAGACAAAAAGACATCTCCATATAGATATTTTGTGGTTGTTTCGTGTCTTGACCACTTGATCCGAACCACCTATGTTTCCTCTACCTCTAGAACCACTAGATCCACTAGAACTAGAACCACCTATACCTCTTGATCCTCCACCTTGTAGCTGGAACATGACTTGTAGATGTACTCGCTTGTGCTCCAACAAGAATACTATACTAAACCCCTATAGTCGTGAGCTAGTTCCACTTCCGAGGTGAATCCAACATTTTATGCGATCACATTCTATGTGGATGATGTGCCTAAGAATGTTCCTCTGAATAACATTGAATCATCTGTCTTTTCATTGATGTACTTACCCCCGACTTACTCCCCTCTCCCTACTTCCTAAGTTATCTTGTCGGTTACTTGTCATACTAGATACTTGAAAACCAAGCACAAGGGCTAGGTCACTAGGTGGATTAAGATGTGTGCCTGTGGCCTAGGTAGTCTTTGCTTTGGGACACTTTTGTGTGAAGCCAGGGAGATCTCTATCATGCTTTCCAATATGGGGAGTTCACGATACTTTGGCTCTACGTCTTCTATGTGAACTTCAAATCCTTCACAAGTCATCTCTCTCCTTAACGCCATACTTTTGCGATGGTACGTTGCTTCTCTATCTCCCTCTTGTGCACCTTATTATAATTAAGACACATTTCCTCTCTACGCCTTTTTGTCACTAGGTCTATCATCTTTCACAAAACTGTCCCTACCCTCGCACATGGTGAGGTTTAGTTAGCCATCGCCTTTACTCTCTAGGTTCAAAGTTACCATCAAGATCTTGATCGCGGTGGAATACCTTATAGATATGCTCCTCTAGGGTACCAAAATCATTGGAATTCAGCTACCTCCAAGAAAGAATACGTTGAAATTGAATATTCTAGAATATAATTGTTTAGAACACCATGAAACCATGCATCCACAATGCAAGTCCAGTTAGATCAAAGATCATAAAGGGCCTGAAATTCTTCTCGTGTCCAGACAAGTTAAGCGATACCTCTAATTCCACTTAGATGCATACTTGTAATCAACCACTCATATAATTCTACTAGAAGGATGGCAAAAAATTCTCATATAAGTTTTCATACAAATTTTGTTCTACCCAAGTGTGTGCATTAAAATCAGATCCACTATTGAACCATCGTGCATATTCTTCCTCCAAGTCATGTATCCACTCATCAATACTTTCTAGAGTTAACCAATATGTCTTCATCGTAAACCATCCTGAAAATAACTGAAAAAGAGGTCCCTAAACAAAACCAATAAAGTAGCCTAGAATTCACCAGGATAATACCCTAGACACACTAACACATCACTCAACCTAGACCGAGCACTCACCAAGCGCACAAAGGTACCAGGTCCCTCTTTACGGTTGTTGTAGCAGGATGTTAGCATGATGAAGGAAGAAATATATATATCCATAACTAATCCATCATTCTATGATCTATTTCATATTCGATTCTATGAAAGAACAATCTTAAACAATAATCATGATTGAATTAAGAACATGCACTACTCAATTACACATAGGAATGACACTTAGATTTAACCAATAACTTCCATCTATTAATAAACACAAGAAGATCCTTACAATAATTGCATTCTATCTTGATGCGCGCATGGATTTGATACGATAATCCAGTCCATATGCACATATCTCTTCATTCTTACATCTTATGCTCTGCATATACTTATATATGTCTCATCTCTCTCTCGTAATTCACTATATATATAGGGTGGGAATTTCCCTTCACCACTTATCTATTCCAAAAATAGGCCACATATTATTAATAGCCACACGTCGTTTACGGCATAGCCACACATGTAAGTGTTCTATCTATAAACCTCTTACGAGTTAAGCAAGTGAAAATCCTATTCTTATCTTGTCTCCATGCAAAACGCTTGATCGATCCTCTAAATATAGACAATGCATAGCGCGCATGTCTCTACATTGTTGGTGTGTTCCATGCCATCTTCTAAAAATATGTCTTCATGCTCAAAATTGGCTAAGTCTTGAATGTTGAACTTCTTCTCCGTGTGTGAGTTCTTCCTATCCATTCACACCCTTAAACTCCTGACCTATTTTCCCGCGTGGACTTTTTGTGTGATTTTTTCAAGTGTTCTCTAATCAACATACACACATTTATCAAACATCTCATCAACTCCATGTATAACATCATTAGTTCCTGGTTTGAGAGGGATCACCTCCACCCATACTTGGGGCAACCTAATATTCACTCATACATGAGACAATGACTTCCTATTTTTGTTAGTGATGCTTATCAATACAAGCTATGCGACAAAAAGGGGAAAATGTAGACACCAAAATTGGGTCATACTCCCATTAATACCCTTGATTAATTAACGTAACGTATTCACCTAACCATGATCCCTTACCCCGCATTCATATTAATTTACTTGCTTATAATTGAATTAATGTGCATCCTCACATTATTAATTAATTTAATTACTTTAATTACGTTAATTCACACCTCACCTAGCCACATCACCTAAACACCTCACCATGGACTTATTCCTAGCCTATTAATTAACTAAGATTGAGTCTTTACTTATATTAACCAATTAGGACTCTTTCAAACCCTAAAATTAAAGTTCTATTCCTTCTCCAATAACACTCCCACTTATCTAAGTGCTAACCCTCACTTAAGGCTTGAATTAGTAATTAAGATCATGCCAAACATAGTAAAGATCAAGCTATTTTTGGTAACTTAGACTAATTCTTCCTAGGCTGATGTCGGTTTTCCCTCGGCCACTCGGTTCCTTAACCGCCATCGGTTCCTTTATATATAATTTTACAAATCTTCACCCAAATTGGTCATTCGGTTATTCTATCTTTATTACGTTCAAGATCAAATATACAAGCTCTCCGATCTAGATGATGAACACACACAACTACAATGTGAGACAAGAAGTCGCTTATCCTTCCAGAGAATTAGAACACTCACGAGAGCACACAGTTATACTTCACAGCCTTTGGACTCAAGCACCTCTTCTCCAATCAACCATTAACCATCTCCATTCACAGGATCTACAAAATACCAAGTAAGTACTATGATTTTAATCATTTATGCTTATTCCATTGTAGATCTCTTACTTCTTTTAGTATTTCATTTCTTTTGTTACCCGTATATCACCTTCTTCCCACCAACCCACTATTCAACCACCCCAAGACTTTTCACCCTTCTTAACCTCCTTCTTAGTATTCTTGAGTCTTCTCAACCATATTACGACCTAAACCACACTACCCTCACTCTCTATGCAATCACAGAGCCTAAACAACCCATTTTTAATAATTTACTACCTATTTCCCTACCAACGTCGGTTCCTAATCATCATTTGTTTTATACCTATACCGAATTGGTCACCCAATCGATACCAAACTTTGTATCATTTTATATTCTCAGACCAACAAGCTTCCCACTCACCCAAAACAAACCCAGACCTCAACCAATCGGTCTCGGACCTCGGCGGACCTACCTGACTTTGAACAAATCATGGTTTTAATTAGATTTAGTGTTACATTTTGATATTTAGAATTAAATATAGTATATTGTGTGTATGAGAAACCTAAATCATTACATTGTAATAGGACCTATTTATTTCAGTTTTGTGTTTACATTAAATTGTTATTAAATAATGGATTGAAAACCTCTCTAGAAGCACCACACTTCCTAGATCTAGCATACGCTAGGTAGTCCATTGTCATATGCTATTTAATACTCTTCTTATGGTCTTTCTTTGCATTTACAAGTAGTCCTTCCCAGGACAAAAAAAGTAGTTCTCTCTACAATCAGCTTAGATAACGTCAACAACACGTGCATTCTACCTTCCACCTTTGTTTCACAAGTATTCCTCCTTAACCATTTACCTTTTATCTATTTCTTCCTAGATAGCGTAAAACTTATTATTGAAACACCTTCATACCATGTTTTCTTAGTGTTTAACACATATACAAACTTCAAGAGACTCCCTTCTTAACTAAACCAAGATCCCTTGCCTTGGGAAATCTCCTTTGCGAGAAAGGACCATTTTTGACAAGCCAAACTCACATAGACCCTTAACATCTCATTATCTACATCTTGTCCTCAAACTAATATATAGATCCTTTTCGTAGATCTTCAATGCATTTTGATTGAACTTTGACAACCTCAAGAGACATCACCATCTCATGAAACATTATTCCAATGCTCCCCTTGGGTATATGCCATATCCATCTACTTGAGAACACAAAACTTGAGGTCTATAACATGATCATCACATTAAGAAAGAAGACACAAGTTTTATTAAGGTCTTGAAGAAGTTTTACAGTGTTCTTCATAGTGTTTAGAAATAATTTCCAATTATTGGATCAAACTCCACCAATCATGCCTATATCACTAGCTTCTCCTTTGTCATTTTGTCTTCTTATAATATCATGATCAAGTGAGAACATTATCATTTTCTCCATGCTATAAAGGTACCATCCATACTCAAGAAATGAGCTACAAATCTACAAGTACAGGTTTGCATAGGATTCCACCGTTATTCCACGCGGTATTCACTTATCTAGAACTATAGTCATACCTTCACACTACTTTCATGTTTCCAAAAGATTATTAACTTTTATATCTTCATTAAGCATCAAGAGGGGTCATCATTATAACACAATAGTCTTATATGCATGATTATACTTTGTATAGGAGTAGAAGACAATGTCCACCTAAAGAATGGATCAAGAAGACATACCCTGAAATATATAATCCGTTTACTTCCTAATACCACATAAACACTTTTGATACCTTCTCATCCATGTATTGAAGTATATGGTACACAATAAGAACTCTGTATAACTTCCTTTCTGCAGACGAGACACTCTTTAAGTATGAGTATTCTTCTTAAGTTACCTATCAAGGACCTTTTATTTCTTGTCATGAGATTCATCCAGCTTTAATAACTTTAATCAAAACCTAAAAGCCTCCACATTTAGTGAAATAATGAAACAACATAAATAAATTACCTTTCTAGATCACATACTACCGCTACTAGCTTTCTAACCCATGGAAATGATAAAAACTTAGGTATTTAACAAAGTATATATCATTTTGTCTTGTTGGTAATATTTCTAAGTACCCTTTTCTCTCTTTTGGAAGATTCCAAATTTTTAGAGGCCAATTCTTTGTTTGTGAGATGTTATCTTTTTGTTTTACCATTTCAACGAATGTCTCCTAATTAACCCTTCATAGAGACAAAACTTGCATCTGCGAGCAATGTACAAACTTTTGTGTCAAACCAAACCATGTTTTGGATACCCTTTTAGGAGTTCTACCTTCATACCAATTTTCATCCTTCAAATATTTCTCCATCACCTCTAATACAAGTATGCCCTTTTGGCTAGGATTTTATGGTGAGATATTAGGGTTTTGTGAGTTTATCATTTTTCCACCTTCTCTCGATATCTCGGATCCTCTAATTCTATCTTGTTTATGTAATTATTTATGTCTAGATGTGTTTGTACCATCACTCACCTTACTTCATTTTTATCCCTCTTGTGGTTTATTTGATCTCTCAACACCAACAACTTTGATGCTCTATTTTATCCATTCTTACTTTGTTTATTGACTTGTCTTGAGAATTGATTAATGGTCTTAGAAAAATTAAAATACCCGTTGAACTTCCACAAACTTCTTCTTTTCATTTTTAAATTAGACTTCCTTTGGAATGGAGAATTTTTCTCGGTAATTTTTTCATGTGGATGCCTACTTTGAGTTTCATACCTCATTAACCACATTGCCACACCATAGATCTTTTAAATATTTTATGTGTCATGTTCTTCTCTTCATTTCACTATTGATTTGTTCTTCAAAACTGTATATATTAAAGTTTAAGGAGTTGTTACAACTCTCACCACCATTCATTAAGCTTCTCTTTGGGCCTGTAGGGCTTATTATACCCTCTTGATGCTCAAACCAATTGTTTTGACTTGTGCGTTATCCTTTTTGTAGACACAATACTACTTCATATTTTGACACTTCATTTGACAGACTTACACTCTAGGCATCTTGACTTTATCTTGACAAACCTCATTGCCTCTTGACAGAGAACTCGACGGAACTTTCCTCATATTCAAACTAATAGCACACACAAGTCTTTGATTGATATTATGATCTTGTTCTTTATATAAGGACACCATGAGTTTTGATCCTTGTTCATCATAGCTTAATGCAAGGGCTAGTGACTTCAATATATCATATGGAGAAATATAGATGTAATTTTTTGGAGAAATGATATAGTATATCATAGATAATTTTACATACTTGACCATGACTATAGAGGTTAGATTTAGAATAGACCTAACATTATGCTCATACCCGATCTCAAGGAATTTTCACAACAACATTTCTACTAACATAGACCTTATGACTACAAACATACCCTTTGTGATATTGGATGATATAGCTCTGCCTCCTGATGACTTAACTTGACTTGCACATATTTCAATGGCTTTACATACAATGAGTGACTTCAAAACTTCAAGGACCTCTATAGATAGACTTTTGAGAGGAATTCTTCTTTCCTACGGCATCTAATTCTCAATTGATGCATCTTGAACTTTTTCACTAATTTCTTAAGGATAATTACTTATGATTGAGATATGGCTTATAACTTGGAATTTTTACATCTTATGAAGAACATGTACATACACATTTTGTTCACATCTTGGAGACTTGATTAAAATCCAAACATTCACTTAATTTATTCATTATTTGAGGGCTATAATCAACATGATGTAGCCATTTTACAATGTTTCTTCCAAACTCAAACCGAGAGCTTATGGGATTAACAATTATGGCATTTTCATGAGTTGATATGACAATTTTAGTGATAAGGACACACCTTAGAGATATCATGTCAAGGATGCTTTGAATGGTTCCACATTTGAAAGCTAAGTCGAAAAACATGGATCACAAAGACACAATTAAAATATTTGTAGAAGGACATACTTACAAGATCTTACTTCACACTTTTGAATTTTCTTGAGAACCTTCACTCATACTATTTATGCATATTAATCAAGACGACTCTTTGATGTACACTATGACTTTATGCACACTACATAGTGAATTTATGAGTGAGCTTAACAACATATAATATTTGATTGTATACTCAAACTCAACATGGAGAGGTCTTTGCTTTGAGTTTGATGGACAAAAAAATGAGGAGCGAACCTAATACATTTAAGAAATCAAAACTTTTGTTTGTTTTCCCAATAAGTTTGGATATTCAAACACCATTTACAGACTAAATATGCATGAAAATTTCATGGGAAAATACATGAGCATACCTTTGACACCATTGTGATGACCTTAATCAACTTCCACTCGATGGTAAATTTCTTCAAGAGCATATCTTGCTTCTTTCATTGATTCATGCCTTCTAGAAGCCTATAGAGGCATATCATACATGATTATTCATTTTACAATAGCAAATAGTTATCAAAGAAACATGATGACTCAATCCTTTCTCGTCTTTCCCTTAAGATCTTGTCATTTTCCTTGAATGTACTTCTAGGTGTAATAACATCATCTCCTAAGCCTTCACTTTCTGATTGAATGCCCGATAGACATATATGTTGAGCTTCATTCACTTTTTTCTTGACTATGACCGGAGGTCCTTCATTACGGCACTTGGTTTGTTCTCATTCTTCTTGTTTTGATCATCAACATTTTATTCCTTATTTGAACATGTATCATCGACCATACTATCCTCTTGTTATTATTTGTTTCCTCATATCTAGAATTTATTTCCTTAACTCGTATATGTACTTCACTTGCCTCTTTCCAGTGTCTCTCTCAAACATGGCTGACTTGTTCTCATTCTTAGATTTTTTCTTCATCTTGAACGTCTTTTTTTGCTTTGCTACTCTTGAATGCATGAAACTTTTTTCTATATCTAGGAAAATCATGAAAATGTCTTGAAAAATTCCCTTACCCATGATAGTCGAAACATACAACACGGTTCTTGTCTCTTGAGTCTTCTTCTTCCCAAAATTGAATTGATGGTTCTTCTAAGTAGTAGTTCATGTTACAATTATCCGTTACACCAAATCTCAAACTAGTGGTGGAGAGGATCTCATCGTGTTAACCAGCTACTACGCCAACACACCCCCACACGATGGAGCTAGATGCAACCACGTGATCCCTGGGCCCACCATGTATTCACCAAATTAGGTCCAATAACATTAGGAGGAAATGACACTGGGACTTCCTAGGAGGTCACCCATCCTAGTACTACTCCAAGTCGGCGCGCTTAACTACTCGCTCTTATACCATATTATATTTTGTGGATATTTGATGAAAAAAATGCTTGAGCAATTGCAAAAATCAAAATAACTAACAATAAGATACAATATGATAAAAAATCTCCATATTAACCATGTAATAGAATGATGCAAGTCAAGTACATATAGGTGGTGAATGTACTACCTCCTCTTAGATCAGTGGGGAATAACTCTCACTAACTGATACTAGAAGTAGAGTTGACTCCACATCACTAGTGAGATAACCGAACGCAACCGTAAGCTAAATCAACCTAATTGGTAAACTATCTCAACACAGCTGCTACAACTAAGAAATAATATCCCATGACTGTAGAAAATCTCCAAGTAAATAAATAAATACAAGGAAAATAAATATCCTACACTAACAGATGGAAATGTGTGATTTTTCTTGCAACTAAAGAAAACTATATTATTTTCTTTCCCACTTTTATTATCCCTCCATGGGTTGTCATATATGATATGTTTTTACATTGATTAGCTCTATGTCCATAGTTATAAAAAGAAAAACAATAACCATTGAAATTTCTTTCATACCTACATGCATTTGGTTTCCTAACCGACTTAGGTCTTCTTGTGTTTGTCTCCTTGACCATCCTCATACTTGTTTGCATGTTTGGACTAGTCTTGTCATCCGATTTCTTTTTCATAAGCTCTCCTTTGAATCCTAGGCCTATCTTATCACTTGGTCCTCTCTAATTATCTGAAATTTCATGAAGATATTTAGAAATATTATCAAGTTTACTATACATCTATGCAACTTGTTATTTGCTTCTTCTAGTCCAAACTTTAATATTATCAACTATTCTTCATTTTTAAGGAAAACACCTTCATTATATTTTATAAATTTTGACACATTCTCAAAAAATGACTCCATCTCTTTGAGTGCTTGGCCATGGTCAGCTTCCATAAGCTTGATTTCCTTCTTTAGTCCATCAATTAGTGATCGAGAAATCACAAAATTCCTTTTCAAAACCGATTCAGGCTAGTGCACCCACGATCTTGTTCCAAAATATCCTCCAAGAGGTTAAAATTGATTCAAGAGGACTAGGATCTGATACCTATTGTTATAAATTTCAAACATTGAGAGGGGGTGAATCAGTGTTTGTTCAAACTTTGAAACAATTTCTAATTCTTTAACCATCGAAAACTAAACAATATTAACCATGATAGAGCATGAACATTCAAACATGAGAGTAAGAGAGAGATAACACATATAAACACACTATGTAATGTGGGAAACTCTTCAAGGGAGAAAAACTCACTTAAATCAAAGAACTAACTTGGAAAAATTGTCCTATTAAGGTTATAATGATTTCATAGTTGAGAACAACTCAACATGGAGCTATAACTCCAAAATTTAACCAAGCATCCACTTGGTCTTTAGCAAGATTTTACTTACATGGAACCTCCAACTCCCAAATTCAATCAAGCACCCACTGACCTTCTGTAAGCTTCCACTTATAAGGAAGCTTCAACTCCCTTACTGTTGAGCATCTACTCAGTATTCTTCAAAATATTTTGTTCACTTTACTTGTGTTATCTGTCATAGTGTGTTGGGGTTAGCACACTAGTTGTACATAAAATATATTAAATTGATCTAAGCATAAAACAATCAATAAGGAAATAAACAAGAAGAAACAATACACAATATTTAGTGTGGTTCACCTAGTGTGGGATACATCTACCAAGAAACAACTAATTTATTATCACAGAGGGAATACAATGAAGATTTGCAATCTTCCACACCTTCTTGGATGTCTTGTACTTTCTTCTCTACAAATTTATCTTTTCTCTCTAAAGGAAACTTCTCTTAATTCTCAATTAAATTCACTCTTCTAAACCCTAGATTTATGCTTATATATGTATCTAAAATCTTAGGGCACTTTAGCTATGCAATTACAACCATTAGATTCACTTTACAACTAAATATAGATCTAATTCCTGTAACTTAATTATAATAGTCACACACAGAAACCAATGCCGGTTAGCCTTATCTCGATGCCAATTAGCCCTAATCAATGTCGGTTCCTCCTTTCTTGACCAATACTAGTCCATGGGTGACCGATGACGGTTCGTCAACCGATGTCGATTACTTTTTATTCAAAGTCTATAAAATCATGCCAGTGAAGCGATTAAGCTCCACAACTCAACAATCTCCCACTTGGAGATAAATTGATGCACTATATTGTACAAATCCATCCTCTCGATCCTTCCCATTGGCATGTTTCTCCTGTTCAAGTCTCAAAGTCGAAGACCAACATAAGTGGAGTGTAGTTCCAACTTCTCCTTTGCCAATGGCTTCATTAGCATATCCACAGGGTTCTCCTTTATATGAATTTTCTCTAACTTCAGTCACTCATCCTCAAATACCGCCTTATGAAGTGATATCTCAACTCGAATGTGTTTCTTTCTAGGATGGAATGATGAGTTCGTTTCTAGATGAATCACACTTTGACTACATTGTACAATATAAAATCCTCTTACTCCTTTCCCAACTCTCCCATGAACTTTCTCATCCATATCATCTCCTTGCTAGCTTTTATAGTTGCAACATACTCATCCTCTATAGTAGAAAGGGCCACAACCTTTTTCAATCTAGAAATCCAGCTAACTTATGTACCACCTACTATGAAAACATATCCAAAGGTGCTCCTCCTGCTATCCAAATCACTCACATGCCATGTCGAATCTACATAGCCATGTAAAGAAGTATCTCGACTCTCCATAGCATAACCGCATGTCGATGTCCCCTCTCAAATACCCGAGAATCCATTGGACTACTTTTTAATGCTCTTTACCTGGATTAGACATAATTTTTCTCATAACTCCCACTTCCTATGAAATGTTTGGTCTGGTACAAACCATAACATACATCAATCTCCCAACTGCTGAAGCATACGGAACTCGTTCCATGTACTCAACCTCCTCGTGTGATGTAGGAAATTGATCATTGCTCAATTTTAAGTGTCCAACCATAGGTGTACTTACAGGTTTTGAATTTTGCAAATTAAACCTTTCACACACCTTTTTTATTTAATTCTCCCGAGACAAATACAACTTCATGTTCTTTCTATCTCTGTGAATTTGCATGCCAAGGATTCTCTTTGCAGATCCCAAATCCTTCATTGCAAATGTGTGAGATAGATTTTCTTTAAGCTCACCAATGTCTTGAATACTAGATCCTACAATAATCATATCATCCACATACGATAAAAAATTAATATAGCTCCCATTTCCAAGCTTTTTGAAATAAACACAATGGTCATATTCACATCTCAAATAACTATGCTCATGCATGAAACTATTAAACCTCATATACCATTTCCTTGAATCTTGTTAGAACCTATATAGGCTCTTTTTCAATCTGCACACAAGTTTCTCCTTACCCATGACTTCATACCCAAGAGGTTGATTCATATAAATCTCTTCCTCTAAATCACCATGAAGAAATGTTGTCTTGACATCAAGTTGCTCTAAATTCAAATCCTCTATTGTAACTAAACTCAAGATAGTGCGAATAGAAGTCATCTTAACAACAGGAGAAAATATTTCACCAAATTTAATACCTATTTTCTATACAAATCCCTTTACCACAAGTATTTCCTTGTATCTCTTTTGTCCACCCTATTCTTCCTTGATCATGTAAACCCACTTGTTCTATAATGCTCTTTTACCTACTGGAAACTTAACCAAATTCCATGTCTGGTTCTTCTCTAAGGAGTCCATCTCCTCATTCATTTCATGCTCCCACTATTTTTGGGATTTATCCTACATTGCTTCTTCAAATATTTCTAGTTCACCACTATCAGTTAATAATAAATAAGACAAGGAAGGTGAAAATATTTCGGAGGTCTACTTACCCTTTGTGACCTTCTCATTGAGATTTGGGGTACCGAAGGCTCAATCTTCTCATCTTGTAGATTTGTATCTACTTTTGATAGTGACCGACGTTGGTTCGCTTAACCAATTCTGGTTTGTCTCTTCTATAACCGACTCCAATATGGGGGACCAATGTCACTCAGGGGTAAACGATATCGATTCTTCTTGTGTAAACCTCTAGGTGTTAGTTTAGAATCAGAGAGTTCATTTTCATCCACAAACTTCTCCACTAGTTCACCTTTGGGTACCAAAACTTGATCCTTGTACATTCTCTTTTCATTCCAATCAATGTCACGACTCCTAATTATCTTAGAACCTTCTAAATCCCAAAAATGGAATCCAAAATCACCAAATCCATAACCAATGAAAGAACATATTTTGGATTTTGCATCCAATTTCTTGTTATTTTCCTTATCAATATGCTCAAAATATTTTGATCCAAATACTCTAAGAAAAGAAATATCTCGCTCTTTTTTCTAGTCTAAGATTCTTTTAGTATTCCACCATTAAGTGCATTTGAAGGTCCATAGTTAATCAAATAAACCTCCATGTCTACATACGCTTCTTCCCAAAACTATAAAGGCAATCCAACATATATCCTCATGCTTCTAACGCTCCATGATTGTCCTGTTCATTCTCTCTCAGTAACACTATTCTCCTTTGGTGTTCTAGGAACCATCCTTTCTCTGCATATTCCATTTACTGAACAATAATCATTGAAAGACTTGTTACAGTACTCACCACCATTTTCAGATCTAAGGCACTTTAACTTTGAATTCAATTCATTTTCAACAAGGGCTTTCCATCTTTTAAAAGTTTCAAAAACATCATATTTATGATTAATACAATAAACCCATACATTTCTTGCGGCATCATCAATGAAATTAACATAGAATTGGGATCCTCCATGAGAAGCTACCAGGCTGGTCCCCACACATCTGAGTGTACAAGCTCCAATTTATGATTCTTATTTTTGCCCCAACTTTGAGAAATCACACTCTCTTCTACTTTCCAAAAATATAATTCTCACATACATCAAGATCTACACATTTCAGATCTGATAACTTACCCTTTTCCTTTAAGATCAACATTCCCTTTTCACTCATATGACCTAGCTGATTGTGCCACATGTTTGTATCTAAATCTAAAGTAGATCTAATAGAAAATGAATCAGTAATACATGTATATAAATACAATGATCCCACCTTCTTGTCTCTTGCTACAACAAGAAATCTATGGTAACTTTCTAAGATTTGGTCATGTGAGTGTAACCATGCAACTAGTTTCTCACAATTGTCCTACAAAAATTAGATTTCTTTTAAGGCTTCGAACATGTCTCACATGTTTCAATATCCATGTATTTCCATTCTACAATTTAAGATGATCTTCACCTCTACCAATAATATTGCATGGTTCATCATCTCCTAAATAAACATGCCCAAAATTATCCTAGACATAATTTATAAAATATCCCTTATTAGGGTTACATAGAAAGAAGATCTTGAATCTAAAACTCATGACTCAATTTTATTATCCAAGGAGAGAATTAGGGCATCTTACATTATCTCTTTTGCATCAATATGTTCTTCTTTACCTTTCTCTAGTACATTCTCTTTGTTTTCCTTGAACCAACAATCCTTCTTTGCATGACCTCTTTCCACAATTCCAGAGATTATACCTCTACCTCTAGATTTAGATCTTCCATTCTTAGACATTGATTTCCCATTATTCTTGCTCTTGGATATCTCATTATTTCTTCCCCTTCTTTCTACATTCAAAGCATTCCCATATGATGATTCTCCTGTACGTTTTCTACGTATTTCTTCATTCAAGATTATACTAACCACATCATCAAACTTTAAAACATTAAGTAATGAGACATTGTATTATTAGCAGCCATTACCAAGCTATCCCAACTATTTGGAAAAGATAATAATAATAAAAGTGCTTTCACTTCATCCTTAAATGGAATACTAACTTATTTTAATTTATTTACAATAGACCTGAAATCATTCAAATGACTTGATGCAGATCTACCTTGCATCTTTAGATTAAATTTTTTTATCAAATAAACTTTATTTTAAGCACTAGGTTTTTCATATAGATTTTATAAAGATTTCATCAAATCTACCATAGATCCTACTTCGGTAATATTCGAAGCCACAGATGCTGCCAAATTTAATCTTATAGATTCCAGAGCCTTTCTATCAACAATTTTCCATTCTTCATCACCATCTTTGCAGGTCTTTCCTCCTCATCCAAAGGTAAGTATAAATCTTTCTCGATAAAAATAATCCCCCTCATACATCTTCCATAATAGATAGTCATAGCCATCAAATTTATCTACTCTAAATTTTCCTTCTTCTCCCATTTATTTTCTCCCACTCAATCATAAATCCCTCTATAAATAAATCACAACACACACAACCCTCAAAAAAGATGTTATGAAACCAGGTTGTTCGAGTTAACACACTACTTATACAGATATATTAATCAAATCTAAGCATAATACAATCAATACGGAAAAACAAGAAGAAACAATACACAAGAGTTAATGTGGTTCACCCAAAGTGTGGGCTACATCTACTAAGAAACAACCAATTTACTATCACCGAGGAAATACAATGAAGATTTACAATCTTCACACCTTCTTGGATGTCCTATACTTTCTTCTCTATGAATTTCTCTTTTCTCTTTAAAGGAAACTTCTCTTGATTCTCAATTGAATTCACTCTTCTAAAACCCTATCTTTATGCTTATATGTGCATCTACAATCTTAGGGAACTTTAGCTATGTAATTACAACCATTAGATTCACTTTACAACTAAAGATAGATCTAATTCCCACAACTTAATTATAATAGTCACGCATAGGAAACCAATGTTGGTTATCCTTAACCAATGTCGGTTAGCCCTAACTGATGTCGGTTCCTCCTTTCTTGACCGATACCATTCCATGGGTGACCAACGGTGGTTCATCAATCGACGTTGGTTACTATGTATTCCAGCAAGTCTACAAAGCATGTTAGTGAAGCAATTAAGCTCCACAACTCAAGAAGCGAGATCATGATCACTTCTTAGCTCATTCTTCTTCTCTATTCTCTCTATTTCATCTTTTTTCTCATCCTCTAATATTCTACCAAGCTCCATCATACACTTCTCTCTCTCTCTCTCTCTCTCTCTCTCTCTCTCTCTCTCTCTCTCTCTCTCTCTCTCTCTCTCTCTCTCTCTCTCTCTCTCTCTCTCTCTCTCTCTCTCTCTCTCTCTCTCTCTCTCTCTCTCTCTCTCTCTCTCTCTCTCTCTCTCTCTCTCTCTCTCTCTCTCTCTCTCTCTCTCTCTCTCTCTCTCTCTCTCTCTCTCTCTCTCTCTCTCTCTCTCTCTCTCTCTCTCTCTCTCTCTCTCTCTCTCTCTCTCTCTCTCTCTCTCTCTCTCTCTCTCTCTCTCTCTCTCTCTCTCTCTCTATCGCTTCTTTCACCTTCAAACTTCTCCTCTCTCAAGTATACATAGTGTTGCAACAATTTCAGTCATGGAGACATTCACACACACCTAATTTTATTTATTTTTCATGTTTTCATCCACCTTCAACAACATAGCTATTAGCAATAAGTTCTCATATCCTTTCCTTCATCCCCTTCACTTAGTTGCAAACCTCTTCATACATGATAATTTATCATTTTCATCAACTTTCATACATGTGCAATGAATTTTTTTTATATCTTTAAGGACATAATCAGAGACTTTTCCACTTCATCTCCCAAAATGTCTCTTGAACTTTCAAGCATGCAACTTGAATGGAGAAGAGGAATATATTCATGCAAAAACTATTTTTGAAGAAATTATTACCTCTAAGTTAAGTATTAGAGACCTCTTCAAGTTTTTCAGGACCACTGTGATAATTCACCGACAAAGAATAATGATCTAAAATAACTTCTAAACTTTCTCGACATCTACGCAAAGCTTTCACTTGATCGTGCAAACCTCTTTTGTAATTTGTGTGTCGATTGTCTTATTCATTCACATAGGAATATATCTTGCAGCCAAAGAGATTAAATGAAAAGTGTATTTTACATGTAAGTATGTTACAAGATCTCCATTTTTCTCCATAACCTCTTAACCATCTCCATTACTCATCATTCTATCTTTAAAGCACTTCCATGCACATAACTATGTAGACTTGACCTTGTATGTCTTGGAGGTTTTATGAATTTAAGATTTTCATCATAACTAAATGATATGCATTTGTAGAAGATTTTCCCCTTCACAATGAGGTTAAGGATTCTTTGATCATGACATTAAGATCTTATTTCAACCTACCTTCCCATTTACTTGCACACAATCATGAAGAACATGAGATACAATCATGGATGGGCTTGATTAACTACGAGGAATGAGGTTTTATAGAACTTTAAAGCTTGGGAAGTAAATAGGATGATCTATACACCACCTTCAACTCACTAGGATTTCAAAGATAACTTCAATTTCTTCATGAGACAAAAATTCAACATGGGTACAAACTAATTTACTTGATCAAGGAGACACCTTGAAAATTTTAGAAAACTCACTCACTTATCCATCTATCCAAGGCTTCAAGAGAACATTTCAAATATTAAATGGATGTTTTGTTACCCCGTATGGCCACATTATGTTTCATTTAATGGAAAATAGGTCAAGTTTGCATGATTTCCAATGACCAACTAAGAAGGATTTTGAGAAATAAATACTATCCCTTTCGCTTATAATTCACCAACAAAGTTTCTCTTTCACCACACCTCATTTCACTCACACTTCAACAAGAAGGTATACACAATCATCAACCATTCTCCTATTCATGTAACACTTAAAATAATGTTATTTGATCAATAAAATATTATGCTCTCTTGACTAGTTTTGGCATGTTTTAGCTCTTTCCGGTTGGATTAAAATGATAGAGAGCCCTACATACATGCTTTAATTCAACCAATTTTTTTCACTTAGAAGTCATAAAAGCAAATTGAATAATCATTTCCAATCAATATTCATACCTTTGCTTCACAAGCCTAAATCTTGCTCCAAACCTCTAGAATGCATAAAACACGGTACCATGACTAAAAATAACTTTAAACATGTATAAAATCATATAATAAACTTGTTCAAATCACTAATTTAGTTTCACAATATCATTTATCACCATTTTCCTTTTTAACCTTCATATGCCCTTAAGACAGGTTGTTTGGCTCATTCATGCAAACAAGTTTCTAGCACTACCCATAAAAATATTTCACCTTCTATATGAGCTACCATTTTCCCTGATATGTCCTCCAAGTTTTAGACCTTAACTCCTTACAAAGCTCCTTTTAGCTTACTTCATGTATTTTTGCTTTTATACCCTTATTAGGTTTATATAGAGCAACTCAAGCTTATCTAAGTTTTTAGAAGGTTCCAGTTCACAATAAAGGAATTTTTGGACACCCAATAAGTCTTTTTTCATCTATTAGAATTTTTATTATCAAATTCTTAGTGCAACTCTTACTTCCTTTATAACCGGGCTTCTTGAATTAGGCTTGAACTGTGTTTTACTTCCTCTTTCTAAACCATCAAGCATATCTCAAAACTATCCATTAAAAAGCTACAATTCCTTTTGAATCCTAAAATACACTTACTTTTCATTATTATTTTAAATTTTCATGATTTTACTCAATGTTACGTGCCTCCAAAATCTATGCCCTAACAATCATACATCGAGACCCTCCTAAGGATTTTTGATAAGGGTAATTTTGTAATAACTTTCTTTAATGGTGGAATCAAATAACAAAATTTGTACACAAAGTTTGTATTTAGGTTATGCAAGGTTTAGTCTTTCCAAAGTAGGATTTCTTAGGCAAGTGAAAGCCTCCTTCCACAATGATCTATCTCAAGACATCACAAAGTTAGTTTAAACTTGTCATTGATTTGGCCTTCACTAAGCTTTTTAACGACTTCTCAAGATAGCCTCACATCTATCTCATATTCTCAATATTTCAACTTACTATTTATCACAAAATATAACTTTAAGGACCACTTTATTCTACTAGTTTAGGACTCATGTTATAATTTGCGACGATTGTGTTTTTCTAACTTGAAACAAGAAAATACTTCTTCTTTATTGTCTAAATCTTCTTCGACACCTTATTTCTCATCATCAATCTCTCAATGACTCCATATATTCTCAAATATGGCATTAAATTATATTAATTCCACACTAAATTATTTAATACTGTAAAATCAATAAAATTGTGCAAGATCATAGTTAGATTAGGATATACCTTCATTCCTCTGCCATGACTCTTCTTGAGTTATGTTTCACACATTCCACCTTATGTTCTCCCAATTTTTACTTTGCATAAGATATTTAAAATTATTATTTTAAAATACAATACTATACTCCTTAAGACTATTCAAACAACCTTCAACATTATACAAATACAATCACAACTTAGAACTCGAAATGTCTTACCCTATGTTTTGAATGTCACAAGATCACTAATATCTCCTACGCTCATCTTCACAAATTGAACCAAACTCCTTTTATCCCCTAAAAACAAGATTTTCTCATTTAATATTTCCCCCGTGGTTTCAAAACTATGTATACTTATAATCTTAGGCCTATACCTACAAATTGTAATTCATAACTTGTCTCCTCCCAGCCATATATGATCATATACCATGTATGCATCAAATTATTTCCCGTTATTCCTTTTTAACTCTTTATAATGACTTCTAACTTCATATTCCCATGGCCTTAGGTCTCTAAATCGTCATGATAGAGTATAATAACAATAGGGGTTTCTTTAGCAAGTAATTCAAACTTTACAAATTCTATTAATTGTTTACAACCCTCATATAATTTTTTTCACTCTATACAATCATGATAAATCGAGAAACATAAACATTGTACATTTTCTTACCTTCTCTTACACAATAACTTGGCCTAAGTTGTTAGTATTTCACTGTCACTTACTCACAATCTCATTGTTCATGCCCATTCCATCTTTATAATCTTCTTTATGATCTCTATAAGCCTGCATTGTCCTCATATTCATGTAGCACATTCATTTACACATGTATTAATGAAATCAAACCCTTATTAATGCGCTTTATTACCATGCACATTCAAACACAATTTCATACAATAAAAGGAAGTTTTCTTTAAATGAGATCAATAAATTCCATAGGTCCTTGAGCCTTAAAGGATCTAACTCATAAAATAATCTCTTCCTCCAACCTTTTACAACCTCCACAGCCAACCCCATTCGAATTCCTCAAGTAAATTATGGAGGGAAAAGTAGTCGTTTTTCCTTCTCAACCTACACGTGATTTTTGTAACTCTAGATGAGTTTTACATTTTGTTAAGGACAAGAGAGTGATTCCACATCATGACTAACCTATTATACAAACATTAAGCCTATCCTATCACTTAGATCACTAATACACTAGCACTTAGAGCTAGGCTACCTTACAACACCAATTTGAATATTCAAATGTGGATTTTGGAGGGAAACCTCCAAAATTCCACTTATTACAACATGAGATGGACCACTATACCTACAAAATAGTAAAGACACCTTACAAGGACTAATCAAGCCAAAATTTGAGGTATGTACATGATGCTCCTGCATCATACTCCCCATGTGGAGAGGAAAGATTATATACAAAAATCCTTTCCTTCTTTCTTCTTTTCCATTTATGCTCCACTTGTAGCATTCTTCTCTTCACTACTGCATTCTCTTCATTCTTTATCTTCATCTTCTTCTTTTTGTTTTTACCCTCAAGAATGAGGTCTTCAAACCTTCTTTTCTTCATTTGAGCTCTTAAATGAGCTTCCTTTTCAATACTTTTGATCTCTTTTTCTATTGTACCTGCACATTCACAAATAATCAAAACCTTAGTTTTAAAATCAAGATACTTTTAAGTCTCTTCATCTACTTCTTCTTCACGGCCTTCTCCTTTTTCAATCTTCTCTTCCATGTTTTCAACTTCTTCTTCTTTATATTTCACTTCTTCATTCTTTAAAGCACATTCAAGCACCCATAACTCATCTTCTAACAACTCTTGACTGGTATATACAAACAGAATTTTTTTTTTTTTGTTCTTCTTTGAATTCTTCTTCAAAAATGAATGTTTCCTTTATCTCATCTTTGATTTCTTCTTTCTTTTTTTTCTTTCCTTCTTTTCCTTCATTTTTAACTTGTTTTCTTCCTCTCTAATCCTCTTTCTTGACTGTACTTTCTTTTCTCTCTTCATGAGTGACCTTAGAGGCCACTTTACCACTTTCCTTATCACTATTTTCATCTCTATTTTCATTGCTTTCTCTACATTTCTTTAACTTTTTCTCTAACTCATCTAGTTTCTCCAAGTTTCTTCTTAACTCTCTTATTTCTTGCTCTTCCCACAAATTTATTTTCCTCTCTTCTTCTCTCATTCTCTCTTCTTTTTCATTTTCTTCTCTCTCATTTATTTCTCTTTCTTACTAATCTTCATCAACTTACACAACTCTTTTTCTATCTTAGCCTCCATATTCTTTCTAGCAAGTCTTTTTCACCTTGCCAAGTCTCACCTAGGTTTTCTTTCTTACCTAGTCTTTTGAATTCTTTTCCTTCCTTCACTCTCTCTTATTTTCACTTCACTTTTCTTCATTGTTTAAATGATAAACCTATCATTTCTCACACATTCAACTCACAAGAAGGAAACCATCAGTTTCAACAACTCAATAAACTCAACCACATTTACCAAAACAACTATATACAAATGATCATATCAAAATGAATTCCTTCTTACCAAATGAATTCTTTCAAATGTTTGATATTCATGCTCGATACCAAATGATGGAGATCCTGCATATATTATTTAATGCACCCAATATTTTTTTCTTATAAGTCATAAAAACAACTTGAACAATCACTTTCAATTAATATTCATTCCTTTGCTTTACAATCCTAAATATTTCTCCAAACCTCTAGAATACATAAAACACTAGACCATGATTGAAATAAAATTCAAATATGTCTAACATCATAAAATATACTTTCTCAAATCACTAAGTCGGTTTCACAATGTCATCTATCACCACTTTCCTTTTTAACCTTCATATGAACTTAAGACATGGATGTTTGGTTCATTCATGAAAACAAGTTTCTAGAACTACCCACAAAGAGATATCACCTTATATAATTATATTCCATGATCCTTGATATGTCCTCCAATTTTTAGCCCTTAACTCCTTACACAACTCCTTTTAGCTTCCTTCTTGTATTTTTTTGCTTTTATACCCTTATTAGGTATATCTAGAGAAATTGTTAAGCTTTTCTGAGTTTTTATAATTTTCCAATTCACAATAAAGGAATTTTTGGGCACCCAATAATTAATTTTTCATCTCTTAGAAGTTTCATTACTGATTCTTAGTGTAACTCTTACTTCCTTTGTAGAATCGGGTTTCTAGAATTGGGCTTGGACCGTGTTTTACTTCCTCTTCCTAAATTGTCAAGAATATCTCAAAAACTATCCATTAAAAATCTAAAATTAATTTTAAATCCTCAAATAAAATTACTTTCCATTATTATTTTCAAGTTTCATTCTTTTAATCAAGGTTTTGTGCCTCCAAAAGTTATGCCTTAACAATCATACACTTAAACCCTCCTTAAGGGCCCGAGAAGGGTATTTTTGGAATAAATTTCTTTAATGGTGGAATCAAATCACAAAATTTATACAAAATTATTTATTGAGATTATGCAATATTTATTTTTACCAGTAGGATTTCTTAGGTAGGTGCAAACCTCCTTCCACAATGATCTATCTCAGGGACTATCACGGGTTAGTTTCAACTTGTAATTGATTTGGTATTCACCGAGATTCTTAAAGACTTATCAAGATACCCTAACATTTATCTCATCTCCTCAATGTTTAAATTTATTATTTATCACAAATTCTTACTTTAAGTACCACTTTACTCTACTAGTTTAGGACTATTACAATTTTCCAAGACTGTGTTTTCCAACTTGAAACAAGAAAATATTTCTTCTCTACTGTCTTAATCTTCTTGAAACCTTATTTCTCATCATTAATATCTCAATGAATCCATATATTCTCAAGTATGGAATTAAATTATAGTAATCTGCACTAATGTCTTTAATCCTGCAAAATCACTAAAACTATGCAAGATCATAGTTAGATTAGGATATACCTTCATTCCTCTCCGCCATGACTCTTCTTGAGTTATGTTTCACACATTCCACCTTAAGTTATCCCAATTGTTACTTTGTATCAGTTATTTAAAATTATTCTTGAAAAATACAATACTAGACTCCTTAAGACTATTTAAACAACCTTCAACATTATACAAGCACAAATACAATCGATTTTTACAACTTAGGAACTCAAAATGTCTTACCCTCTATTTTTAAGATCACAAGATCACTAATATCTCCTAAGTTCATCTTCAAAAATTGAAACAAACTCCTTTTATCCCTTGAAAATAAGATTTTCTCATTTAATCTCTCCCTATGGTTTCAAAACTATGTATACTTATAGTCTTAGGCCTATACCTTCAAATTACAATTCATAACTTATTTCCTCCTAACCATATATGTTCTTATACCATGTATGCATCAAATTATTTCCTATTTCTCTTTTCTAACTCTTTATAATGACTTTTAAATTTATCTTCCCATGGCCTAAGGTCTCTAAACCCTCATGACATAGTATAATAACAAGTAAGGGTTTCTTTAAGCACGTACTTCAAACTTTACAAACTCTCTTGATAGTTTACAACCTCATATATTTTGTATCACTCTATAAAATCATGATAAAATAAGAAACATAAACACCATACATTTTCTTACCTTCTTTTACACAAGTAACTTGGCCTAAGTTGTTAGTATTTCACTATCACTTACTCACAATCTCACCGTTCATGCCCATTCCATCTTTATAATATTCTTTATGATCTCTATAATCTTGCATTATCCTCATATTCATGTAGCGCATTCATTTACACGTATTAACGAGATCAAACCCTTATATAATGCAATGTATTACCATGTACAATCAAACACGGTTTCATATAATATAAGGAAGCTTTCTTTAAATGAGATTGATAAATTTCATAGATCCTTGAGCCTTAAAGGCTCGACTCGAAAATACTATCTTCCTCCAACATTTTACAACCTCCACAACTAACCCCATTCGTATGCCTCAAGTACATTATGAAGGATGGAAAGTAGTTAGGTTTTCCTTCTCGACCCATACATGGTTTTGTAACTCTAGGTGAGTTTTACATTTGGTTAAGGACAAGAGAGTGAGTTCACATCATGACTAACCTATTACACTAACATTAAGCCTATCCTATCACTTCAATAACTAATACACTAGCAGACTAAAATCTAGGCTACCTTACAACATAAATTTGAATATTCAAATGTGAATTTTGGAGGTAAACCTCCAAAATTTCAGTTATTACAACATGAGGGGTCCACATGGACCAAGATACCTACAAAACACTAAAGACACCCTACAAGGACTAATCAAGACAAAATTTGAGCTATGCACACGATGCTCCCGCACCATCAAAACTTAAAAAGGTTCATAAAAACTTTGAACTACACTTGTATGAAACTCTACATGAGCACTAAGACCACATCACATGCAAGCTGCCACAACAAGAGATTCACTTTGGAACCTTCAAAAAGAGAAAATCTATACTTGTATAATCATGCTTGGAAAAATAATACCAAAAATTGGACTAGGAGGACATCTGTACACATCCGAGATGTTTTCATGACTTACACAAGTGATTTGATGACTTTAAAGAGCATTTTTCCTTTATTGTTGCAAAACAGGGTTTGGTGAGGGTTTGAACAATGCTAGTAAAATGAAGAGAAATTTATTATCCCTTAATGATTTGAACTCAAAATTTTTGAAAAATTTATGTATCTAAATTATCTTCAAAAAATCCTCTTATGATTTATTTGAAGAAGGCTTGTCATTTTTGTTTGAATGTTAAGAAGACATGTCATTGTTTTATCCCTTCTCTCTTAACATGGTTTTAGTAAAACTTGAATATCTTAAACAAAAGTCATTATTAGGTCCTCAAATTTTGACCACACCTTCAAAACTCTCTCCTAAATGATATTAAATAGTCACCTTATTATGGTTTACCCCAAAAGCTTTGACCCATCTCATTTTAGTAGCATTTGGTTTCTAGTTCTTATAAAGAGTGTTATACTGACCTATATAAGTTCTCAATTTACCTCTTTATATATTTTTGAAGCCCTATACACATCATATTGTTCTTATTACATGCCTAGTTTTCATCATCATACTTTGTCTCATCATCCTCACTTTTCTACTAGGCTTGTCTTCACTGAAAAGCTTTAGAATGACCATCTTCATGCCCTATAAGCCTGATTCTTGACCTGATACTCCTCCTATGCATGTTATTCCAGATCATACTAATCCAAACATGATTTCCTTACTTTTCCTTGATCCATTTATCATGTTTCCATGCCAACCTACTTGACCTAGGACTAGGATTAAGCCTAGAGATACTTGACTCTTCATGAATTGACCATGTTGACTTGTTACAGACTCAATAACACCTCACACACATCTCATGGACCACATTTGACCTTATGAAGTCTTCATACAACCTTGGGAGGAATTAGAGGACTCAATCACATAACTACTTGCTTGACCATGCACCTAGACCATGCATGAATACATGACATCATGACTTGACACTTCATGAAGACACCTGGACAACTTGGACATACTTTGACATCATTAAAAACTTGAAATCAATGAAAACACATCACTATGAAATCCAAAATGATAGGTGAAGGAATATCACTAGTGCTTTGACAAGAAATCCAAGAGGGTGATCTAAATATGGAGGAGGAGAAACAACATGATAAGCATGATCTGAAGAGGATTCAAGAGCTTATTTTTCATGCTTAGTTAAATATTCATTGAATATTTTAAGCCTAATATTATCATTAGTAGGTTTTGGAGTAGAAATAGTATATTCAAGAAACTTAATGTCATGATTGTAAATTAGATCTTATATTAGATGTCTAAGCTTGAAAAACCTAAAAGTAGAATGGGAATTACATCTATGGTAATCACAATGAGCATTTTCATCAAATTTGTTTCCATGAGGTCTATTAGGATATAGAATAAGAGGAATTGGAAGAGAAATCAAAATTCTTTCTAAGATTTGATTCATCAAAACACATGGTGGATATGGTAATTTAGTATAAAGGTGGCATGTAAACTATAATTAGAGCTTCGTAGGTTGAGACACAACATTGACAGTAGGGTTAGGTTCACTATGATTTCTCTTAAAGGATCATTTATTTGGAAACTTATTAGTAGATTGATCGAAAATATTAGTACCATATTTAAGTTTTCCCAAAGAGATTAGTTTGATTTCATGATTTTTTAGAGTATGATATAAATGTTCAAAAGAGTGAAAATAGTAAAAGAACACACATTCTTTCAAAGGAAGTAATAGGATTTGTATAAAATATCTTGTAATTTTGATTCAACCAAGACATTGTTCATTTTGGAAATATCGGTCTTGTAACACAAATCATAGTCATTAAGATATTCATTACAACCTTCTCATATTTTGGCCATTTGTGCATATGATATCTTCATTCCAATATTCATAGAAAAGTGAGCCAAACAATATTTTCTAAAGGATTTAAAGATCTAATGGAGTGCAAAGGAAATTCATAAAACCATCTCAAGGCATAGTCTTGTAAGCTCCTATGAAACAACTTGGTCAAAAGTGTGTCATCACAAGCATAATCTAAGCATGCAACATGGAATGATCGAAGGTGCTCTTGGGGATCTCTGTGGCCATCAAAGAGAGGAAACTTAGGTCAGACAAATTTGTGAGGGAGTCGATAAGAATAAACTTCGGGTGCAAGAGGACTATAAAGAAGAAGTGAAGAATCAAAATATGGAGAATAAGATGACGATGCTCATTGCAGAATTGACAAATTTGAGCTTATAAATCATGGTACAAATATTATAAGGGATGTGTTCTGAAATTTTTTTGGGTTATATATGGGAAATAAGAGGAGAAGAAAATGAGTTTGAGGTGCGGAAATAGGAACGTGGCTAATAGATTTCCTCATGTTTGCGGGAGGGGGTGGAGAATAGAATAAAAGACGAGGGGTCCATAGTAGGTATAACAGTGGTGATTAGAGGAGTGGAGGAAAAGATCCTCTTGGGTTCTTCACAAGAAACAAATAGAAAGAGTTCAAGGTTTTCAGGATGATCAATAATGTCTGTATTTAGGTCATTAATATTTTATGTGGTAAACTCATGAGAGGTGCTAGCCATGATAGAAAAAATAATATCGATAAAGGGCGTACAAGTGTTAGGTTCACTAAATAATTAAAAAATATTTAAATATTTTATTAGAGGAATGAGATCAAATGAATACAACGTTAATAAGAAATATCTATCATACAAAGTACAATAAATTATGCAAGGTAGGAGATAAGAATGAATTAGCTTGTATCGAGATATCTGGACTGATCCTGGGATGGGAAATGAGAAATATAGACTGGATTGTGTAGGTTATGTTTAAGAAATTGAAGTCTAAAACTTCTTCACATATAACCACCCAAATCGAATAGGACCACCTCAAGCACTAGTGTTTGATTTGGGCACTAGTGTCTTATTAGATGCTCCGCTTCTTCTCTTTTCAAGGTTTTTCAATGTCTTCTTCCTTTTTCTATTCATCGCATTAACTCTATTGTAGGGTTCCTATATCACACTTGAACCTACAAAACAAACTATAAATACTACTACATAAATCTCAAACAAACATTAGATGGAATAAATAATGCATATTCTTGAGTTGTATTGACCTCGGTGGTCACCCCAATGTGATTTTCACTTTGAGTATTGAACTACATTTCATATTTTGTGTAGTTCTTGTGTGTGTATGTGTGTCTTTGTGTGTGTGTGTGTGTGTGTGTGTGTGTGTGTGTGTGTGTGTGTGTGTGTGTGTGTGTGTGTGTGTGTGTGTGTGTGTTTGTATGTGATTTGAGTTATGTCCCTCAAGCTAGGTTTACCTTGTGATAGTCACACCAAGATAGCAGGATACAACTATTTTTCCCCAAGATGAATGTGTAATATGGAATCTAGAAATATCCCTTCCTATGTAGTGAATAATGTATCTCGATACAATACTTGAGTGTTGCTCCTTGCCCAAATAGTAGATAGTAATAATTAGTTATGATTGCACATCCCCTAATAATAGTGAGTAAGTCGTGTATATATATGATTCCCTTGTTTGAATTTCATCATTAACAACCAAAAAGGCCAACCCAAAGTGATAAAAAAGAATTTTAGAAAATGTACCAAATGATGTAGCAATTCAAAATCAAGAAAAGAGGGTAAGAGACGTAAGTACCCAAAGGGGAATGTAGCGCTCGAGGAAATCTTGTCCCTAATGTGTAGTATTATCCAGGATGCTTGGAAGATATAACAGTCAATATAGAGTTGGGTCACATATCATATAATGTCCTAAAGTAAATTAATCATTCCATAAAATTAAATAATAAAAGCATGGGAAAGATAAAAACAATAAAAGAGTAAAACAAGTCTTGTTAATGTCTAGTCTTCTTGCTTATGATTCATTTATATATTGACATACTTAGAGGCATTGATATAAGCACTATGAATAAAATTTCTTCATACTCCAAAGAATTCTTTAGTTTAGTTTTCGATGTAACATAATTCTCTCCACATAGATGTTATGACCCTAACGAAACAAATTAATGACCATTTTGCATTGTGCACAAATTGTGATAGATGGATTAGTAAAGCATATCACTCTAAAATGTTTCCTTTATATATACCATCAGTTTGATATGTGAAACCTCTCTATATATGTTCCTTTCCTGTATATCCATCTATGCATCTAAGAAGTTCATCCTCTTAATATACACAACCATAAATGAGATATTCATTAACCAAACAGAGAAAAGATTGGTACATGGTACTTATAAAACACATGAAATGGATTTGTGTACAATATCCTTATTATTTCCCAATGATTTATATGGATGATGCCATAAACATCATTTATTAGATATATTAGGAATTGAATGTAGTAGAACAAACTTAACTTTACTTGATAAGTGTGATCCAAAGGCACCACTAATACCAAATTTTTCTAAGAGATCAAAATATCTCATGATTGTGTTTTGAGAACCAATTTTCTAATTTTTAGTTTTACAATGGTTTTCAATTGACATGGAAACCTATTTAAAGTAGTACACAATATTGGTATGGAATTTTAGTATAGAATACGAATTCCCCTTATTGGAAAAAATGGAGCTTATTATAATTTTTTAAGTTTTAGGTAGTTGCACCTATTTTGTGTGATAGTCCCCCATGTTTCATGTAGAAAAGAAATACCACCCCTTTTCTAATTTGGAAAAAATTGTTTTAACCCCCAATGCTCCCCTTTGAGTGTAGTAAACAAACATCCATTTGAAAAAAACAATTGCCACCTTTGAGTTTCTTTATTGAGATTTACCTTCATCAAAGCATTAGAAAACAAAAGGTGTGAGGTTGAATACCCTTGTTGTTCGACTTAGCTGACCCAATATGAGTGTTTCACTACATGCCCTCATCTTGGATCAAGCCTCAAGTAGTTTTCCTAGCTGCATGTGTGAGTTTGAGTACAATATAAATCAATCCCCGTGGCTGCCCTCATGTGTCTTGACATAAAGATAGAAGGATAACTATATAGTATATATTGTACCAACATAGTAGTAATGTGATGTGGTGTGCTTAAGCTACATGAACTACCCATTTGCTCCTTTAAACCCTTTGAAAATTCCTAGATTGGAGTTTTTCTTACTAAGACATGACTCTATGATCTTTACATGCTTAGAAATGGAGGAAAATAGACTCTTTGACCTAGTTGAGTGTTTCAAACCTTTAGTACGGGCTTCTCTAATTAATGTGTCACCTATGTAGGAAGGTTTTGCAGATCCTTGAGTTAATTTTTGGAATGAATAGTTATAAAAGTATATTTTAACAATGTCATGTGAGTTATAAAGTGATATTGAATTGCATATATAGCTTTCCGTAGGTGAAATATTCTGATAAGACCGACCTTATGAAGGTGAAACAATATTATAATGATATTAAAATTGATAATAGATTCAAGGAATATAAAATTTTAGGACCATAGAAGTCGCTAGGAACAAATTTTACATCTTAACCGAATTATATGGTCCAAGATAGGAGGAGTTTGATATGAAACAGAAAGGTGTATCATGATGCACATGGATAGTTTACTATTTTGATTAATTAGTATTTCCTAAATTTGTGAAAGAGAAGAGTGTGGAGATGATAAAGTCACAAAATATCTAGGAAGATGTACTTGATTGGATTCCAAATGTGAGCATTTGTCTTAACACATAGTCAAACTTAAAATTTCTAAAGGACAAGCTCAAATTTTAATGTCTTCAATATGTAATTTAAAATAAGCATGTTCAAAAATTGTAATATAAAAATTATGTTTTAATATAATTTAGATTAATTAATATGTGTAAATATGCATTAATCAATAAAAATAAAAATTCACAAATTTTAATGACATGTATCAGTAATAATATGATCTTCTACATGCTCTTGAAACCTAGGTAAAGGAAGTATGTGTTAGGATTAACAGAGATTTCATATTTACTAGCTAAGATAGTATGATAGTGATATGGAATTATGCATTCACGTTGTGTAGAGTGTCATTGAGCTATCCTAAAAATATGTGAATTTGAAATTGAGAGGACAAAGTTTTCTATCTAGGGAAAATTCACCCTAATAAATTTTACCTCTGTGGATAGATTTGTCGTTTGTAGGGTTTTGCTTAGTTCCTCTCTTGCACTATGATCTTCTATATTTGTAGATTTATTTCCTATGTTCATGAATTTAAGATCATGGTTATGTAATAGATAGGTATTCTCCTTCGTAAACCCTATATCTCATCTTTGAAAACCTAAAAAAGGGGTTAGTCCGATGGGGTTGAGTTTTTCTTGCAATGCTTATGTAGCAAAACTCAAGAGGCATCAAACCCTTATTGTTCCTATTTGGTGAATGTGTGAAAGATGTGTAATAAAAATGTGTTTAGTAAGGAAGACCCCGATAGGGCCTCCAACATATGGAAATGATCTTTGGTGTAGGATACAACTTTACAAAATGTCATAAGGCAATTCAATAGAATGTATGAAGACTTAGTGTTGTATGATGTGCTTTAAATAATGATTTAGTATTTGGGTGATTTCTTGTGATCTCCTAGATAATCCACATATATGTGTGATTGGAGACCCTTGAAAAGAGTGAAGAAGTGTGATTTTATAGGTGAATGTTACAAATGGTTTTCCTTCTCAATTAACAATAGTTTGATTGGGTTAACTTGTTTTGAGTGAGTGACCACTAATATAGCGGAGGATGAATTATCCATTACTATTACAAATACGTATAAAGGGATTTTTCCTCAAATTATTTTTGGTGAGGTGAAAATTGAATTATTTCAATTAGAAAAGGTGGCGGATGTCTAAATATGTGTTCTATATTCAAGAGTTTTATTGGATAGTCAATGTTAAGTAAAAAGTGTGACCTAGTGGCCAATGAGTGATACATTTACTGATATGCATGTAATATCTAGTCATTTAAGTGCACAATGATTAATGGATTGTGATGAATACCAAATATAATTACCAAATTCCATTGGCCTAGATTCGTGGATACTACAATAAGCACTTATAAGTACATCATTACATTGTATAATTGAAATTTTAAAATAAGACCGAACATTTTTAATTACAAAAAATATAAACTTACACCTTCGTAGTGGGTGCATCAATTTTGATGGACATTTAATCTGAGAATAATGTAAAGGAACATTATTAACTTCATTCGCATCATCCTACATATCATCTTATTCTAAAGCAAATATGTTAGAGATACCACAGGGGAAGTGTTGACTGGTGAAATATTACCTAAGTATCAAAGTTGTAGATGATAGTGGCGCATAAGAAGTGGGTGCATGGATAGACATGGAAGGTTGATAGATTCGTGCCTTGAGGATTTGCGACTAGAGAGACAAGTTTTGGGACTTAGTCATTTTTTCATGGCATAGGCTAAACATAGGATGGAGTGCGGAACACACAGGATAAGAACAAGAATACTTCTCGGTGAAGCAAGATATATTTTGGGAACAAGTGGAAGACCAAGAGACATGCGTAGTTTTTGCTAATAATAGAATTGAGATAGAGTTCAATGATATATTAATATATTATTAGCCACCATGTAGAAGCATGCAGTTGTTGGTGCATGGATATTGTGAGCATGCAAACTATTTTGAGAAGTGCATGGGCGGTGAAGGGAAAATCCCCACCCTTATAAGTATGTAATGTATTTACTGTTTAAAAACCATGTATGACCGTATGTATTAGAGTTATGTTCTTGGTATGATTTTGCATGCATGACTTTATGAAATTATTACTATGTATTCAAATAATGGTTCATAATGAGTTAATATAATGGATATTGATTGTTGATGTCTTTATTCGTGGTACTTATATGGTAGATATGATCTTAATTGTTATTTGAACCTTTATGCTTTATTTATTATGTGTGTTTCCAAACTGAGCTCATGGATTTGGTTGTTATAATGGAATATGCACTTTGATTATGGTTATTATGAACATGCATGTTGACCACTTGGTAAGACAACACCAAAGAGGGACTTGGTAGCTTCACGTGCTTCGGTGAGTGCTCATATATGTGTGAGTGATGTTCTAGCACGCCTAGGCATTTGGATATAAAAATAGATACTCTTTGGAAGGTATCCAACACACTTCTAGATATACTTGTATGGAGAGATATGAATTACATCCTCTCTAATATCAAAACTTTTCTTTATATGAAATGCATTGATTCTAGGGTATGTAATCTTAAACACTTGTTCATCTTGAAAATTTTTTTCAACTAGTGTTTTTCAATTGGCTCTTTTAAAATATGTTTTTTTGCCATACAATTAATTTACTTAGGGTTTATATGCCACTTATCGTATCATTTTTATGCTTTATCCCGAGTGGTTAGTATAATTAGTCCTAGGAATTTTATAAATTATATTCTCGATTTTTACAACTCATCCTATGGTTTAAATCATTTCCCAAAACTTTATCTTGGGGTTTACACCATTCCTTAAAATTTATTTACCTAAGCTTACAAATTTTCTCAAACAAATATTATTTTCTACCAATTTACATTTAAGTTTCTTTGATTTGCATAAATAAATCATTAAATCTATTTCAAAATTTTACATACATGTAATCCTTGATTTGGTACATATTTTTCTTCTTCTTCCTCTACTTGCATTAGATGTAATAATGTTGTCCCATGACTATGTCAATATGTCATATTTCTTTTATTATCTTTTTCTTCTTCTATTCTCTCCATCTCTATTGTTCATTTCCTTTCCCCTATACTTTATCCTCTCCTTTTCATTTTTTTCTCTCTTCTTCCCTTATCCTTATTGTTATTTCTACAAAGTGGGAGGGATTTTTGGTCATCCTAGTTTATATGTTTTTTTAATTTCGAGGGTTGAAGTGATGTAAATGTGACATAAATTATTCCATGTTTACACAACCATAGCACCACATTTGTGTAAACAAATATTCCATGTTTACACCACATTGAATTGATTTAAAGTTAAATAAAATTTATGTAGAATACATTGATTAATCAATATATAATAAATTGTAGATAAGTAGGAACCTTGAGATTGAGTGCCCTTTGTTATTAAGTACAAATGTATAACTTAGCTCTTATGTGTTACTATGCCACCTCATAAATTTTCAAGTCAAATAAGATTTTTTTGGATACAAATTATAGAATAAATACTTGTTCATGAAGTCATACAATGATGTCTCCTAGGAATAATGATAGTTCACATTTAATAAATGCATTTTCTATAAATTTAAATATTACCTTTAAACTTCACACTACTTTATTCATGGAACCCTCATCCGAGATCAAATATGATCTAGTAAGTACTCTCATCGTGTTCCCTAAATATAATTTATGTACATGTTTCAAAAGTTTTTATGAGCTTAAAATGATATCAACCAACTAAGTCATGTGATCCACTTGAGTAAAAGAGCACCATACCACAACATCACACCTAGTTTATGAAGGAATTGAAGATCTTATTTAGGCAAATTTACTAGCACCTTAAAAATTCATCTAAAAGTTCCCTAAATAATAAGTTGCTTATTTTTCTGCAATACAATAATTCTATCTCCAATAAAATGTTTCAATAAAAACTTGACAACCTTGATTGGTTTATACTACCCAAGCATAAGGATGTGATCTTGTGTTATATATGTTCTATAAGTTGATTTCTTTAAGGATTTATTAGAATATGGACCAATATTAGACATTTAAAAATAGTATACTTAAGTGCTCAAAATTACATGTTTAAAAATAATGCATGCATGCGAAATAATGTTGTTCTCATTGTATCTATGATATATTCTTGGTAACTTGTGAACAACATTAATAATAAATCTAATGAGCCTTTCCTTTGATTTTTAAAAATTTGTGTAGTATCGATAATATCTACAATTATGTGGATTGTAAGATGTTTTTATTGGTTTTACTTTCATACTATAATTCATATAACAAATAAGATATCTTTAAAATTCATTTTCAAAAGAAAACATGGTTTATTATAAGATATCTTAATATAAATAAACCAAGTATATACTAATAAGATAACCCATATATTACCTATTAATAAAGGAAACATGGTTTATTATAAGATATCTTTATGGTTAGGTATAAACTAATAGGTAATATATTAATATTGCCACTTTTCGAACTAACACAAATTTTACTTTAAAATTCAAGTTTTTGGAAGAAATTATATTTGTTAGCGAATTTGATATATTAATATGATTCATAATGAATTTTTACTCTTTCAAATTTTTATTTCTTTTCATAATATATGGTTTGTTTACTTAAAGAGGCCACTTTTGAGAACTAACACAAATTTTCCTTTGAAATTCAAGTTTTTAGAAGAAATTATATTTGTTAGGGAATGTGATATATAAGTACGATTCACAATGAATTTGTACTCTTTCAAATTTCTATTTATTTTCAATTGCAACATTCTTTTTAAAATTGCATCTAACCTTTTTCAAGTTTTGAAATCAATAGATTGATTCTTGAACCTTTTATGAGCTTCTCCTTAAATGAGAACCTTGATATGTGGTTTCTTTGGGAATTTGAGATGAATTTGTAACTTCTCTATGCAAGTGATCAGTCTCAAGATGTCTCCACATGTCAGTTGAATTAAAACTTTGGACTATAGAGTGATGCCCTGTGTCATTAGTAGAGGGATAATATATTAATTGTCGTCTAATATAGGATCACAAGCATATCTTACTATTTTTCTTTTTCTTTTTCCCTTCCCAAATCTTCCTTATTTGCAAGTTCTCTCAAGGGTCCAAGAATATATTCTCATTCTTTCTCATTTAATGAAAGCTTTGTCTCTACATCATAGAAATGTACAGATATATCAACTTGTTTTTTCCATCTAAAGTGGAATTGTAATTCTCATTCTTTCTCATTTAATGAAAGCTTTGTCTCTACATCATAAAAATGTAGAGATATATCAACTTGTTTTTTCCATCTAAAGTGGAATTGTAATTTGTGTCTTTATGTTACAAGTTTGTAGTACCTAAACATTAGAAAAACCACATCTAAATAAAATTGTGACATTTAGTACAAAGTATTAAGGCTATAAAGTAAATACAACTTACTTTGTAATACCATACAAAATATAAAAAAACTAAAATAAGCCCATCTTCAAAACAACATTTTTGCAAATATAATTGAGGTATCATACTCATCCCTTCTTTTACATCCATGATTTAAGTTTTTTTTTCAAGTAACAAAACTATTGGCACAACTCTAATGTTATATTTCTACCATGTTAGGAAAAAAATAAAAAATAAAAAAACGTTAGCTATGCAAAATCAACACATAAAGTGGCACTATTTGCACTTTATGTTGTAGTTATTGAGGCTTATATAACTTGTGATTATTATATATACAAGTCTTTCCAAATATTTGGAGCATCTATATCTAAGACTTAAAGGCTAAATGGATTATTGAAACAACTACATTTAAAAGAGAAATTGAAATCGTGATTGACCCCACGATTGAGATTTTTGAAGAAAGAAAGAGAAATGGAATATCCAAGCAAGTACATTTTCAAAAGAAAATTTATTTGTGGCTGGCCCATGATTAATATATTGAAAGATTTTTTTAGCAAATGACAACCTACTTCTACTTTCTTTTGACAAATGACAATCTCTTTTTGATAAATCTTGGGGAAAAAGTATAATAACTATTATAAAAAAATCTTATAAGTTTTATATATAGCCAATATTTCATTTTCTATGATGTGATGGTATTCTCTATTACAATTTAGAAGTAAATACGTATACTAAAAGTTATTCCAACCGAAAATTAGACTTTGGGGTGGTGAAGTTATTCCAATCAGGAAGTAGACTTTGAGAATCATGTCCACATTTTGATGTGCACATGTCCTCATCAATATTAATGTTTGCTTTTGTTTTTTTCCACCATGTTATTAATGTCCACATTTTGATGTGCTAGCATCCTCCTCAATATTAACATCTCTCTAAGGTACTGATATGTTTTTACTTTTTTCCTCCATATATTTGTTATCAATATAAATACGAAAACAACTTTTGTAAATTTATTGAGAAAGACATAAAATTATCAACTTGTTTTATAACCAAATGGCATGTCGTGTGGTAGGTTGTGTACATGGAGGGCTAAAGTGTGCTCTATCATGTTTGAAGCTCCTTGAAGCTTTTGTATAGAGCTTTGTTGTATCACGTTAAGCAATGCAAAGCTAACAAAACTCAAATAATTCTATTAAAAATGACACTTTAAATTAAATGAATGAATATAATCATGCCATGTATCAATAATTTGTAGCTAACTCAATTTCAATTATACATTAAGTAGAGAAAATAGCCCAATCACGTCGAAAGAAAGTGCGCTCATTATGACTCTCCACCCAATAACGTCGAAGAAAGCGCACTCGTTATGACTCTCCACCCAATAACGTCAACAAAACACGCTCGTTATAAATCTCCACCCAATCACATCAGCAAAGCGCGCTCGTTATGGCCCCCATTTCACTCATGTGGAAAGCCCATGAAGTGACAACTTGGTTCCCCATATTATGGGATGACCTCTTTTTAAAAAAAAAAAAAACTAGAGAATTCAATCTCCATGTAAATAGGAGTAAAGATGAGGGGAATGTTCAACATTTGCCTTCCCCAAGGAAGGATATAGATGTGACCGTGGTCTAGGGGTCAAAGTAGGCAAAGAGAGTCAAACCATTCAATGATTTGAAGGCAACGCTTAGTGATTAGCGGCGGAAACGGGGCTTAGTTCTCGGCGGGTACGGAAGCGAACGAAAAGGGGCGAGTAAGGCGGTGTTCGTATTGTCATATGACCACATGCTATCAAAAGTATTAAAGAAGATAACGAAATGTCAACAAAATTTTCGCTACTCCGGTGTCCCCAAAAATTATTCCTTCCTAAACCAGACACCGCATTTGCCTGCGAAGCCCCCGGTCACATCACATGCCCCACCGGCCCCTGCACAGCTAATTATTACTCTAAAAATCTCTGCACACGCCAGCGTGACGTAATCAAAATCCCTCACCTCGCGCTCCTGTTTTCCGATAGACCAAAACAGCGTGTCCCACGGACACCTGTCCTTTTCTCTCACCAGACCATCATCATGTTATTATTTCTGCGCAGAGGGTTTTCTTATTTTGGGATTAGTTTTGGTTCGCTCAAATTTTTAATTCCTGATTTTTATTTGAATGTCTTTGTTTGTGTTTTGATTTGTTTGGTTTTGTTTTGTTTTGTTTTCTCCGTCACATCTTCTCCTCTCTTTCTGTCTCTGTGTTTTTTTTTCATTTTCCTTAACCCATATTCCACCCCGGAAATGGCGATTGTGTGAAAGTTTTTGACTGGACGGGATTATATTTCTTGTTGGGTTAAAAACAAAGATGCAATCTGGTGGTGGGCAGTATGGGGTTCCAGGGATCCAGCAATTTATGGTGGAGGGTTGCTCTCCCCATGGTCTATTTGCAGCCCTTTCTACTACCACTAGTACTAGTTCCCATCATCATGACAACATCAATACTAGTGCTATTGCTCACCACCATCTCCAACCACAACATATTAATCAGCACCTTCACATACAGCAGCAGCAGCAGCAGAGCTTTCAGAATCAGAGATTGCAGCAACAGCAGCTTGGGATGCAGGCTGCAGTGGCAGCTGAAGCACCAGGCGAGGCTAGACCCATGATCTTATTGGTCTTGGCGATAAGACCAATAAAATTTTTGGGTTTAGAGAAGCAACAACACCAGGAGGAGGAGGAGGAAGTAGTAGTGTTAATATTCATGGAGTATCAGATCAAGTAGCTACTCATGTGATACAGCAGCATCATCAGCAGCAGCCACTTACAGATGATGATGGAGATGGAGAAAGAGGTGGTGGTGGTATTAATAGATGGCCCATGGAGGAGACCCTGGCTCTCTTGAGGATCCGTTCTCAAATGGACTCCAACTTCAGAGATTCCAATGTCAAGGGACCTCTATGGGAGAATGTCTCACGGTAATATGTCTTCTTGTTTGGTTTTACCATTGCACCAAAGTGTTGTCGTTAGTCTTTAAACTAACTGAACAAGTTATTAAAATACTGTCTATTGGCTTTATAATGATACCCAAGTATTGTATTGACATTAAAACCATAGTTATTACTAATATTGTTGGAAGGTCAATCCAAACTCCATCAGATCTAAAATGTAATGAATGAGATTCATAAAGGATTCTAAGTTGCAGACCTAAAATGATCTATAATTAATTTTCTTTCTATTATAATACTGGACATCCCGGCCCCGGGGATCTGTAAGTGAGATAATATAATACTGGACATCCCAGGGATCCATCAATGAATGAATAACTTCTACTGAGTGAAGATCAACACACAATAATCAAAATCTAAAATCTCTTTTTCGACCAAAGAAAAATGAAACATTTTCGACTGAACATATCTATAATCCAAGATAAAAATTGCTTCCCACTTTACAAACAAATACACAACTAAATACAAAGTCTTTCAGATCTTAGAGATGATAGCTGCATATCTGAAACCATATCCAGATTATTACTCAGAGTTCTACAAGAATCTGTCTTGAAAAAAGAATAACAATTGTTAATACGCCATCTGTTCAATATAAACAGACGAGTATTTATATTGAGTAGATTAATACTAAAAAAAAAATCCTAAAAAGTGATAAACAACTCATAAGTTAAGAGCCAATCTTGATACCCAAAACGATTCAGAGCTGTATAAGAAATCTGTACTAAGAGAAATAAAAACTTGTTAACTAAATGTTGGGCAATTGTCATCATTAAACCTGCATGCTTACAAGCTTATTAATGAAGTCTGCATCCCTGTTAGTACTATTGGTGTCGGTCAGTTAAACCCTGAATAAAATGTGGGGTTTTCTTCTGCAACTGAAATGTAGTTGGGACGTGGGAAGTCATTCATTTGAAGATAAATATAAATTGCAATGTTTATTTATTTATTTATTTGGTATAACCCGAATGCATTGGACAGCCCCATTCACGGGAACCACGAGGTAAGTAAGAGTCTTGACCATTTGTTCTTCTGTTACCACGTGATGTGCTTTGAATTTGGAATACTTATATTTCAATTCATAACCAGAATTAATTACTTTCTGAGTACGTGCATGGTTAACTCTGTAGCACGTGTATTGCACTGCACTTGTCTCATAACAGAATCCTTAGCAGGCTTAGCCTCCCTAATAGATCCAATTAATGTAAAAAAATTGTAAGTTACTGTTAAAACTTTGATGTTTCCATAATTGTGTTGGCTCATGTTTCTGTATACTGGATTTTTGGTTTTGGGTGCAGGAAGCTTGCAGAGTTGGGATATCACAGGAGTGCCAAGAAATGCAAGGAGAAGTTTGAGAATGTTAACAAATACCACAAGAAAACCAAGGATGGTAGAATGGGAGGCAAGATGGTAAGAGTTACAGGTACTTCAATGAACTTGAAGCTCTTTCTAATACAATAAGACATCATTTGGGGACTCGACCAGATAGAGGATTTAATGATATCCAAGAAGGGGATCAGCTTCATCAATCCATGATCATGGCAGCCGAAACCAGCAATGCAGCTCTAAACATATCCTCAGGCACCAACAACACTTCTGAGGAGGAGGATGAATATGACAACAAGAACAATGGTAGTATTGTCAAGAGTTCTCCTCCTCCCAGCAGGATTAAGAAGAGAAAGAGAAAGCAACATTTTCAATCCATGGCAATCTTCTTTGAGAGCTTGGTGAAGCAGCTGATGGAGCATCAGGAGGAATTGCACAGGAAGTTTCTGGAAGCCATAGAGCGCAGAGAGCAAGAAAGATTAAATAGGGAAGAAGCGTGGAGACGACAGGAAATGGCCAGATTAACAAGAGAGACGGAGATACGTGCACAGGAGCAGGCCCTTGCATCTACTCGTGAGGCTGCATTGGTTGCCTTCCTGCAGAAATTCACAGGAGAGGATCTCAAGCTGCCTACAGCTGCTACTGATGATCATCATCGTCAAGATGCAGCAGCAGTACAAGAGGAACAGCTGGAGAAGGATGCAATGTCTGATCCGTGCAACAGCAAGAGGTGGCCCAAGCCTGAAGTGCAGTCATTGATAAGGCTGAGAAGTAGCATGGAGGCAAGGTTCCAGGAGCCCGGAGTGAAAGGACCTCTGTGGGAGGAGATTTCATCTGGCATGGCCTGTCTTGGATTTCACAGAAGTGCCAAGAGATGCAAGGAGAAGTGGGAAAACATCAACAAGTATTTCAGGAAGACCAAAGATAGCATGAAAAAACGCCCTGAGAATGCTAAAACATGCCCTTATTTTCACCAGCTGGATGCCCTCTATGGGAAAGGCCTGCTCGCTTCCTCAGCAGCAGGCACCAACAAGGCCAAGGGACATGGGCATAGCTCTGATACACTCATGCTTGATCAAGGTGGTGGAGACGATGGTGACACCAATGACAACAATAACAATAGCAATGGCAACATTGGGGAAGATGACGAGGAAGTACAGGCTCAAACCAGATCAGATTCAGAGCTTTTAGCCATCATGCCTGCTGATCACAACCAGCCTGCTGCGGCTTCTGCTGTTATGAAAAACAATGCAGAGCACTTCTTTCAAGAAGACCATGCTGCCCACCAAAGCCCAAAACGCTTAAAAACCAATAATAGCCAGGCACCCAATTCATTGGGTTTGAGCTTTGAATTAAGTGGCACCTCCAAATTGCATCCCTCTTTAGATGGGCATAAAAAGGCAGCCAACATGGAAAGGCTTGTCAAGGAAATGTTGGAGATGCAACAGCAAAAATTTCTTGATGATTTTGAGAGAAGAGAACAGGAACAAGATAGGCAGCAAGGCATGAACAATCATGGTCAAGACCGGCAGCAGGGAGAAACACAAGATGAACGTTCACAGTCTGCATTGATGGCTCTGGTTCATAAGCTTACTGTTAATGCTGCAGATTATGCTGCCCAATGATTGACTACTACTAGTACAATGTACAATGATCTATGTAATGTACCCATATTATAACAAGGGAGATGAGTAATCATAGAAATGCAAGGTACATCTTCTATGAGTTTTAAGAAAATAAATAAACCATAGGTAAATTCTTTGAGATCTTTATTATTTATACAGGTGTATTATATAGTTTTTAGTGCAGCCAGAAGTATTCCCTCTCCTTTTAAGTACATTGAATGAGATGTACAGATGAAGATGATCTTATCCACTAGAAAATGTGAGGTACAATGGGTCATTTCCATTTCTTTTCAGATCTAATGCTTACATGATTACAGTGAAAACATATTTAGTCTGATTTTGACATAACTTCTGTTATGGGTTTCACGTTGTTTTATTTCTATGTGCAGAACCAGCCATAGGTATTTTTAAATTCTGGATTTCAATGCTTAGAAGAAATCTGCGGACGCCCATAAAGAGGTAAGGAACTTGTCTGCAAGTGATGGTTTAATATCTTTCTCATCAGAACATATACTGATATAACATTGCTTCGAGTACTCTGAATTTGGCCATATTACCCACTAAATTTCATATGATTCTTTTGTACGTTTATACTCAATACAACAAATAGTTTCTTCTCCATCATCACTTGAGTAATATGAGCTCTATTCATATAGGATAAATCATTGACTGTGTAAAGAGTCACATGAAGGAAGCCAAGAAATTCAGTTTTATCTCTGAGAATGGCTATTAGTTAAGATTTTAACCATATTTTAAGATAATATTGCTTCTAGATTTCACATCTGAACCTGGTTTTTCATTTATTGTCCTTCTTTAATTAACATATTCATGGTCTAAGGATTTACATGGGTATTTCGATAAGTCCTATTATCTATTCTGCTGAAGTTTTCGCCGTATTACTGTTTTTTTTTAATATATATTACTCTCATTTTCTTTGTTTTTTTCCTTTTCCAATTCTTTGGGAGATTCCCATTGTTTTTAGGAGGTGTATATTGTTGTTTAGTCAAAACCATGATTATTCGACGTATCAAGTTATAAAATCAGGCCATGGTTTCAACCACGGTGAACTCTAACATAGGTATGAGGGGAAGCAAATAGCCTCCAATTTATGATAAAACGTTCATTTCAGCAAATTTTCCATACTGCAAAATTTATTTCCTTCCAAATACCTTCGGGGTCTTTTTTAAGTGTTAAACCCGGAAACTTATGCTCAACAATAATTCTCCACAGTTCCAAATTTCAAGACCATGTTTTCTCCTTTCTCATGAACAATGATAGCCATGGTGTATAGTGTTTTAAATTTTTTTTTTACTGTATTTGTCATGATTTTATTTTAGGTGTTTCAAAACGATTGATGGTGGCTCTCGGTGCCATTTTAAGGACCATGTGCACATTTTTTTTACCCAGCAATAATAGTAGAGTTGTCCTAATGGACTCCTTTTCTTTTGTATTCATTTTCCTTTTGATTATGTGAAAGGTTTTTGGTAAGTTGAATTTATCATAAAACATTTTAAGTGGGCCTATGTTGATAGCTAGTGATGTGCATGCATGGTGTTATACGAAGAATGAAAAAAAAAACACAGTTTGGTGTAGACATTTTGCATAGGTTTTTAGGATATTTGTTATAATGAAAAACTTGGGAGGTTTAATAATCAAAAATTTGAGAGCCTAAGGCATTATCATTATTTTTAAAGTGATTTTAATATCATATTAGAAGAATGAACCATGGAAGATATAAGTTTTCCACAGCTTTCCAAAATGGATTCCCTAAAGGAAAATATCAATAAACTAGACTCGCACAACGTGGATCTCCTTCTTAATTCTTTTTCTTTCATACCTATTGGGCCACCCATCTTTATATCAGTTTGGAATGCTTGGGGACTAGTTAAACACTAACGTTGACATAACCCCATTCACCTATAATTTTGGTACTCAATGCTAAGAGTATAGATATTTATGGTGGAACCTTTCATATAATCATATCTCCTACCAACAACAATAGAGGATCTTTTAGATGGGTTGATAATGGAAGATAATACACATTCTTAGGATTTTGTAAACTAGTTGAAATGAACTCCGTCATTTAAGACAATCCCAAGAAAATTAATGAAAATATTTCTCTCTCATAATGTTTACTTAGGTCTCAATAGGAAATGGGACTTGTGTGACCCATGAGGCTAAATGGAGAAATATATTTCTCATCATTTCCCCTATGTTGAGCCCGAAAATTCTTTCTTCGATGATTACTCTATAAAAATTTAGTTCTAGGTGATTTCCTTGCTATAAGTGGATTTGGCAACCCTTATTGTTATGTATGGGGTAAAACTAAAACGATCCCTCACCTATTTCCCGATTACCCTTTTTCTTCTTCTATATGGAAACCATGTTTAAATTCATGGACTAAATATTTACATGCACATGTATTATGGAATAATGTATCGTTTTGTTATATTTGAACAAAAATTGTTTTATTTTTCAAAGAAACTTTGGTTGATAATGTCTCTTGAGATCAAGTTTTATTTAATGGAAGGCGAGACATGAAGATATTTTTAGGGTAAATGAAGGATAATCAATAACATCAATAGTGAAGTTGTGCATATGATTTTTATGTGAAAATAAATATATAATTGAAAGCACAAAGGTTTCAATTAGAAAATTTTCTCAAGACTAGTTTCTTGCAAGTCTTTTTAAATTTATAAAAGAAGCTAGAGGTTTCCCCATGTTCCAATATTCCCATAACTAGACATTATTTTTAAAAATAGTTACAAAAATGATTTTTCCTCTAATGATTGGGAGCTAACCAAAGAAACTTACTTTAATCAATATGACAGTTTTGATCGTGAGTTATTTGACGATCTATGTGGTGGCCCCATGTGGATTTATGGGCTCAATGAAGAGGAAATCACAGAAATGATGCACCGAATTGAGACCAATGAAACTAGAATCCTAGTTGAAGATGTGATTTTGAGTCATTCCCAAAGGTACACCCCAAAAATGAGGATAATAATTTTGAATGTACATTGTCCAATACTTCCTCATTAGATGACATTTTATTAGCTTCCCATGGTTATGGTGGGGCTTTATAACTTGGGCTTGAGAAAATTGTTAAAGATCATGCATATTAAACTATTACACGACCTTAGGACATGTTGAATGAATTTAATGAACATATGATGAGAACAAGTTCAACCCACTCCTCTAACAAGCCTATGCACAGACTTGGTTATTTTAGTAAAGGGTCTGGTGATTGCAACATGAGACTTGTTATGGATGAGGACTATGATGGACTCATATTTTATTTTAGCTTTTGATTTATATTTTTGTGTGGCAATTTGTGAGACATAGCCTCTCGAGATTTGTAATTTTATCATGATTTACTCTTGATATTAAACCCCTAATAGGTTATGTGGTTTTTAGTTGACATTATGGGTATTTTTCTAATGTTCATGAGCTCCCGGTGAGCTTATGCTATGATTTTCTTTTGTCATTTTGGTAGATACCATGCAACATGCATAGATCGTTATTCATTTTAATCCCTTTATCAATTAAAAAAATTGGTACCTTATTGGTTGAAATTCCTTTAATTTACCTAGGAAATATTGCCTTTCTATTTTTTTGCATTCATATATGAATAACTTTGTATGGATTTTTTCTTGTTTATATGTTTTTCTCATTCTTCCAAAAAAACTCATTGAATTTTGTAAGAATTTTTTTATTTTGTGTTCTTCAAACCTTTCGAGTGTCGATGCAAGATCTCACTCATAACATGTCCCAATTTTCTACAACATAAAATGTTAAACATTATTTTTGCCAATGATTGACAATCCTATAATAACCAAGCTTAGTCGGTGTAGTGTTTTTGTAACATATTATTTTTTGAGGAGATTCACTTAATTTAATGGGTAGCATAAAATATTTTGAAGGATAAAGTAAGGGGCATTGCTTTATAAACTTTTGGAGCTATTGATACTCTAGACACTTTTTCTATTTTTAGGTCATAATGAACCTTTACACCGGTAGTATTAATCAAGTCCTAAGTTTTTTACAAATAAAAAATATTTAATGAATATATATGTTGAAATAAACTATAGGTACGTAGGTTATTTTACACAATTATGATTTTTATTAAATATTAATATTTACTAGGTGGAATCTTAATTATTTTCTAAGCTTACAAACTATATAGCAAGTAAAACATTGTCCATGGCGTATAGTAATAGAATGTAAAGGTCTAATTGCAAATATTGATCCTAACTCATGTGTTGACATTAGTGGCTAAGTTTGTAATCTGTATATGTACATTTCAAAGAGAGTGAGGCATAAAATGAAACCTTTCTTAACTCTTATAACGAAATATCTCAATTCTTAAAAAACATGGTGGGTTTCAAGTATGGGAAATACGTTTTATAATGGTATATTGAAATTACTAAAAATTCATTTTTAATATATACATCTTTGAAAATTTTCTCAAAATGAAACACCGTCGTTTAAAAAATAAAGTTAACCCAAAAAAATTGTTGAAAGAGGTCATTGAGTTTTGCCACAACACAATAATGTAAAAGTATGACATATAATACGATAAACATAATGTGTTGGAACATAAATATGAATTTCACGTTATCTATGATTTTTTATTATATTTATTTTTTAGATTATTTTTAAAATGAATTAAAATTCTTAATATAGTAAACTATATATTATTGTGGTTTTTAATTGATCTATGGTATATGTACAACCTTACAATGTTACCTTTAGTGTCTTGGTTATTTTTACATCATCTCAAAGTATCTTACATCATTTTCTTCCTATGTAGTTTCAATGAATATGTTATATAACATCTTGATTTCGAGCATAATCTTATATCTACTTGAATCATGTGCCTTCTTTGTATTTCCAAGGAACAATCAACATAGCTCAAAACTTGACACTTGCACACATTTCCCAATAGGCGAGGAGAAAATATTTTTCAAAGGCTTAGTTAGTGTAGGGTTGAGGGATGATCGTTGTCCCTAGCCAATTTTTTTAGAACCTCAAAAATTTTATGACCCTTTGTATTACCATGTAATAATTATAACACCTTGTAGTGTCATGCAACTACACACACACACACGCACGCATGCACGCACGCACACACACGCACACACGCACACACGCACCACGCACCATGCACCACGCGACGCACGCACGCACGCGCACGCGCACACGCGCCACGCACGCACGCGCACACGCGCGCGCGCACCCACACACACATGTGCGCGTGCACGCACGCCGCGCGCATGCACACACACACACACACACACACACACACACACGCGCGCATGCACACACACATTATTTCCTCACAAAACCTCATAGCCCTATGTAATGTTCATCACACCTCACACTTTGCAAGCATACCATATGTATAGTTCAACTCCTACAAAGGACCTCCAAAACCATCCATCTACATGGATACTCTATGCCATATTAGACCATGCCAAGTGGAAATCCCTAAGCTTGTATTATGTTATGACTAATGTCGACATACCACTAATGGTATTTTATGTGTTCATGGATTTGTAATATATGTATACACTAATGTAACATTAGATAACAAGTAGATATGTAGAAAATAATAATCCATGCATACTTTTCAAGAATTT